>OX371224.1:275812451-276339951 GCA_947310385.1 Nephrotoma appendiculata
GGGCATCTCGCAAACCTTTTGCAGTACTACCAAAATCTTCAAAAATTCAACTTTCCTTTGAGCAAATACAACTTTCTGATCGTGTTCCATACGTTCCCGCGCCGTCAAAGAGTATTTGATGGTCCTTTCTTCAGTACAGCCTTTAATTTTCAGACCCTCTTAAGGTTCATATTTATTTATCAGACTTCTTACAGTGCTTTATTTTTTGGGTGATTCATGTAGTGCATTAAATACAGTTACCAAAGTCTAGCCTACGTCGTTCAACATTTATGTGACGATATACAATTTCGAGCGTTTATTCAAATCAAAATTATTATGCGGTTCCACAAAAGCTGAGCGCATCAAGTGTAAACTAGGTTTATTATAGGATGATGTACTATGCAAGCACGTCCAAAAGCATCGTGGGTCGTTGATTCTAAGGTAATATCGTTTTAGGATTCTAAATAACTTATTAATTTTAGCCAAAATTCATCGTAACACAATGACACACCGTTCAAAAAGAACTTTCTCAATTTCGAAATCCAAATATTCCTTCCAGTTTTCCAGTTGGCAACGTTCCAATGGTTTTACATGGAAATATGGGGCTTAATTTATTCCTCCAATGTCCAATGATCAGGGACTTTTTTCATCATGCTCATTAATATTCTCTTTTTTTGCAGCTTTTTCCGCTATTTCTTCTTTTAAAACTTGAGGGGCAGCTGAGGGGCAGCTTACAGTTGCGCAGAAGGAATCTGTAGCATGGGCTAAGAAAACTGTCGGCTGCGATAGCTCGGAGAGGGTCCGTGTGTCTAAAAGACAGAGGTCTCAGGATGAGCTTGAAGCAGAAGGCAGTAAGTGGGCCAAAGTGCAAGCAGACATGACGTCGGGTGCTCCTAAGGAGCAGAAACTGAAATTATTCAGTGAAATCCTGAAGGAGCACGTGATGGTGCTAGCCGTCATTGACAAAGGTCAGGAAGATGGGAGCATCACATCGGAAAAGTGGAGTGTAGTGTATAATGCACTAAACTCCATTTTTTTGAGGATCCTGAGAGACAATCCGGGATCTCCCCCGTCCTGCAGAGATGCGGGATGGCACCAAGGGCGCGTTAAGCTAACTGCGTGCTCGAACCAGAGATCGGTCGATCTCTATAAAAGGGCAGTGACCGAGGTAGGCGAGGTGTGGCCGGGCGCGAGGCTTGAATCAGTCAGCAGAGGGGAAATCCCGAGCAGGCCGAGGGCACGCGTCTGGTTACCAACCGAGCCCGATAAGCCAGAGGAAATCATTGAGATTACCCGGGCCAGTAATCCCGATCTTCCAACGGAAAGAAGGAGGATTGTGAAGCAGGAGGAGGCCAAGGGGGGCTTAAGATTGGCAATCATGCTGATCAATAAGGAATCCTTGGCTTCCCTTGCTAGATGTTAGGGAGTGATCAACTTCGGTTTTGGCTCGATCACTCTTAAAGTTTATAGGAAAGACGAAGTCGATAAGGGCGCGGAAGACCAGCCTGGGGGCGACGGCGAACGGACCCGGCAGGAAACGGTCAAGCGGGCTGAGGACGACCAGGGTAGCCGTTCCGATATTTCGGACGAAGTGAAGTTGGTGATGGGAGGCAGCCTCCTCTCTCTGAAGTCCGATGGGGGCAACCCGTCGAACACACGACGAGAGGGGGTTGGTGACCAAACCAACGAGCCAGATGACACTATCCTGATGCAGGGAGTGCATGAAGTGGTGAGTAAGGTAGATTACAATGGTAAGCATTGTACAAATAAACCTACACCACACAAAGGCTGCCTCGGCAGCTCTCGTGCTCAGACTGACTAAGTCAGATGAGGACTTGGTGTTAATCCAAGAACCTTGGATTAATAATAACAGGATTTGTGGCCTTAGAATGAAAGGGTATAAATTATTATACTCAAGCAACTCTGAAAAGATCAGATCGTGTATGTTAGCGAAAAATAATTTGAATATTTTTCTTCTTCCACAATTTAGTAGCGGGGACGTTACGGCGGTGAGCGCTGAGGTAGGCTGTGAAAAACTATGGCTAGCTTCAGCCTATATGGATCGCCAGAAGGAGGTTCCACCGGATAACCTGGGGAACTGATCCGGGAAGCAAACCTTCTCCGAAGCGAAAATCTAATGCTTTGATAATATTCGCCCCAAATGATGTCATTTGGAAGGAACCGTTTTACTTTTGTATATTACGAAAGAAACACTTTGACCGAGGTTCTTGGCCAGAAAGCAATGATGCAAATGGCTCTAGTGACGGTGTCAATTGTGGAAATTTCACCTTTCCGCTCGCACAACATAATCTTGGCGGTTCGTGCCGAAACCTCAAAACAATGCAATGTTGACAAACCGCTCATTGTTCTGAAGTTAACCGATATAGCCGCAGCATAATCCATTGTTCCGGAGTCATAATGAACCGCGCTTGGAAAATTCTACAGAAATCAATTCAATGTTTGCATCACATCAAATTACAACGAACTTAAATAAATTCAAATTACGAATGGACCAAAGATTTGACCTCCACCGATAACACACTGAATTACCGCTTTAAATTTAATTATATTTCACAAAATATCAATATTCAATCCGGAATTTGTTGTTGATATGAAAACTATTACTGAACGTCGATGCTATCTTTGTCATTTTTTCATATAAAAATACTATTCAAATTTCCGAATTTTCCGATGGATTTTCCCAAAATTTTGTTTCATGCAAACCTTGTCCTGATAACTACGAACACAACAAAAAAAATCAGCCAAGTCGGTCAAGCCGTTCTCAAGTGATGATCAGTCATACATGCGGCAATTGATTTTTATTATAGATTTTCTTCGGGTTTTCCAGAAGCTTCCGAGTTGTTCACTCAGATTTCCTAATTTTTCTCTTCCAAAAAACCATCTGGATCGGAAATGTGCGAAATCCCGCACAAAAACATCATCTTTTGATTTTCAAAATTTTCCGACTTTTCCAGTAGATTTTTCCATTATTTTTTTTCGTAAGAACCATCTCGGGTTTTTATGCTCGGAAGTTTCCGAGTTTTCCACTCAGATTTTCCAATTTTTCTCTTCTAAAAGACCATCTGGATCAGATACGTGCAAAATCCTGTGCAAAAACATCATTTTTCGATTTTCCAAATTTTCCAACTTTTTCAGTGGATTTTCCCAAAATTTTCTTTCATACAAACCTTCTTGACAATTACAAACACAACAAAAAGAATCAACTAAATCAGTCCAAACGAGCATTAGAGGCGCTCGATCGAACGTTGAAAGATTTGCGCAAAAATCAGGAACTTTTTGGAGGTACGATGATTCTGCTGGCCCGCGATTTTCGCTAAACGCTGCCAGTCATTCCAAGATCAACAGCTGCCGATGAGATAAATGCTTGCTTGAAGACATCGAATTTGTGGAGATACGTGAAAACTCTCAAATTAACAACGAATATGCGAGTCGCGTTACAAAATGATGAATCGGCGGACGTGTTTTCAAAGCAATTATTAGACATTTGTAAAGGAACAATTCAGGTTGACACTTCGACTGGCCTCATTTCGTTACCACCTAATTTTTATCAATTCACGGAAAGTCAAATCGCTGGCCAATTGCATTCATTTAAGTCGATCGATTCCATTACAGATCCAAATGAAGTCATTAGATTAGCCAGGAATGCTACCACACAATTTGCAGCCAAGGTCGGTTCGGTGGTAATCATGTTACGCAACCTGGACCAACCAAAACTATGCAATGGAGCAAGACTCACTGTTAAGAAGCTGAGGAACAACGTGATTGAAGCAACGATAATCATAGGAAAGTTCAAAGGCGAGGATGTTCTGATTCCAAGAATACCATTTATTCCAACCGACTTGCCGTTTCATTTAAAGCGTGTTCAGTTTTCAGCTTTTTTTGCATTCGCAATGGCGATTAATAAATTACAAGGCTAATAGTTGGAAGTGTGTGGAATAAACCTTGAATTGCCGTGTTTTTCCCATTGGCAGTTGTACGTGGCGTGCTCGATAGTAGGTAAACGATCAGCGCTATTCGTTTTCTCTCCGGACAGAAAGGCAAAAAATATCGTTCATCACCAAGCGTTACGATGAACGCATTATAAATTGGCTGGCGAGGTCGTGAGATTTAATAACTCTCAATTCCTTTCAGAAGGGTTATTTAAAGTCACTGGATTATGCTGATAAACCAGCAACAATAGACACTTTGTGGATTAGCTACAGCTATTGGTTTAAAAAACAATAAAGTAAATAACATAATTTGGCAAATGAAATGTGCTTAAATTTCACATGCTCTTTAGTAATCCTAAATCAAAATCATTTATAACGAAATTTGCAGAAAAATCTTCTATGTGTGCACGCCCGCGAAGATTTTTGAGTTTGAAAAGTCAGGGCTGGACAAAAACATTTTACCGATACCCCAAGACCTAGAATCCCAGCCCTTAATCTACCAACTCAGAAACATTTGCGAGCAAGCACGCAGCCCATCATCAACGTTTCATCGCACTCAGATGAATGGTACAGGGACGCAACAGAATGGGCCCCTTGATTCCAAGGACGCATCCCTTGGATTCGAACCTGTCACTTATTTCATATAATCCCTTTCCTTAACTCATTCCCAGGAAAAAAATAACCAAAATTGAAATTTTACGAAAAAATTGTAATGAGCCCCTAGACACCGTCTCTAGGGGCTCAGTACAAATTTTTCGCAAAATTTCAATTTTAGTTTTTTTTTTATTGGGAATGAGTTAAGGAAAGGGATTATATGAAATTAGTGACAGGTTCGAATCCGAGGGATGCGTCCTCTGAATCAAGGGGCCCATTCTGTTGCGTCCCTGTGCCATTCATCTGAGTGTGATGAAACGTTGATGATGGGCTGCGTGCTTGCTCGCGAATGTTTCTGAGTTGGTAGATTGAGGGCTGGGACCCTAGGTCTAGGGGTATCAGTAAAATGTTTTTCTAAAATTTCAATTTTTGATGCTTCCGGTGATGCTTCCGATACTGAATTCAGTACCTGATGAATTCCTTTTATATACGATTGCCACTACAGTGACGGAAAAATTGCTTGTATAATATCCGTAAAAAAAAAAAAATCCAAGTAATTTTAATTTTTCCCGTGCAACGCCGGGTAATTCAGCTAGTTTATTATAAAAAATAATTAACTCTTTTTTATAATGCTACTGAATAATATTATTTCTTTTTCACTAGTTCACATATGCTTTCGATATCTCCACATTCCCCTTCACTTGGAATGCCATTCTAAAATACAATTCCCCAATTAGTATTAGAGGGACACTTGATCCGACAACATCGATGATGTTAAGAATAATAAAATCATATCGTCTGCGGCCACGTTTCAACTCTCGACCTTTTGTGATGGAAGCAGTTGGTGGAGTATACCTTATCCACTCGACCACCAAGTGATATGCTTCCGTAGAATAGAATTCATAAAAATATCAAAAAGTTATAGTAAAAATTCTAACCAATAAATTTTCCCCAAATTTCCCATGTAGTCTCAGTATGATCTTAGCTATTAGAAAACAACGGAAACTATTGGTTGCTTAAAGGAGTAATCTCCTTTAATTTTATTATTGGATTCGCAAGTTTCCAATCCAAAATTCAAATGCAACCCTGCACAAATATTGTTATATTTACTTTTAACGAGAACGAGAAACGCCCGTCATTGACTCATTTCAGAGCCTTTGGTACGACTCCTTGTGAGGTCATAACGTTGCGATCACCTGCGATTATTTTTTTTGTATTTGTTTCTGAAAGCTTCGTTGCCATCGAATAGTTGTGGCATTTTACTGATGGCATTGGCATCTGTTATTCTATGGCATTAACACTAAGGTTGTGTGTTATTGTGAATTGGTTTTAGTTTTCTGTGTCTATCTATAGTGTATCACGTACACTTCGAATAATTGTGAAAGCGAGATGTGCGTGTGTGAATGGATGTGCGGTGTAAAGGAGTAGGCGAAATCCGTTCGTTCCTGGCTGGGCACACCCGGTTATTATTAAATTTATTTCATTGTTCGTCAAGTTTCGGGCGACGGATTCTGGTGCAGATTCAATTTAGTTTCAGTTTTTTATTCAGTTTGTTTTTATTTTTTATATTACACGGTCTAGGCCAGGAGCACGCAAGCCGTGAGATCTGGTCAGCAAAATCACCGTGAGAGAGGCTACTACATGCTAAGAAGAATCTGCGGAATGGTTCTTGAACCATTCCGTAACACCTTGCTTAAAATAGATATTAGAATTACGTTTGAAGAATTAGTTTTACTACTATTGAATGGACTTTAGAATGGACAGATATCATAACTTCATCTAAAATTTATGTTTCAATCAAAAATCAATCTAGAAACTTAATTTCATAAGGAGTAGCCAACTCAGCATGAACAGATCTTAGAATTTTTTCCAAACCTCACTTTGGAATCCCTAAGCAATACTTGTAGGGTATAAAATTACAAAAGAAATTTTCTTATGTGGTAGTGCTGTTACTTCTGGTGAGTAGCGTAATCCCTTATTTTCTTGTAGCAAAATTTTTTGTCTTAAACTGATCGCGTTGGAAACAATGGGACGCTAAAACAGGAGAAGTCATTTAATAAACCGAGGTAGTTGGAGGACCCCCTACCACGCGGTAAAATATCTTTTTGATATGTGAAAGCTACAGCGAAAGAGAGAGAGAGAGAGAGAGAGAGAGAGAGAGAGAGAGAGACAGAGGGCGGCCTTGCCCCCAGAGAATTTAATTGTAAAATATTTAAAACCGCTAACCTTTCTTTCGATTCAATGCTTTTCAGAAATATTTCTAAAATGTAAAAGTAAAATTTATAGTTGAAATTTTATGACTTCTCGCTAAGTATCATATTTGAAAGAAAATTAAATGTAAAATTTTTTAAACCTCTAATCATAATAAACAAATCGAAACACCTGTTGTATGATTTATTTAACATACTCGTTCATGTAATATTAGACGATATATGCAAAATAAATGGCACGTGCGTCTACATATTCTTTTGCCATTTCTGTACAATGTACATGAGTCTTAACCATAAGAAATGTTCATGTGGGTCAATGTTTATGTATTTTGTGTTAACCGGAAAATAATTAGAAAAAAAAAACAATTTTTATTTTTATTAGATTATTTTTTCGTTGTTGCCGGTTTATTTCAACAATTATGATACCAGTCTAATTATTTATTAGTTTATACAAATTTTTTCTAATTTATGCACAACGATAACATAAGCGTACGTCATTTCCAATTAACCATTTTCCGATAAACATAATTTAATATCGAACAGGAAATCCAAATCTCATTCCAAGGTACCAATTTCGATTCAATCGAACACTTAAATTTTGTGTTGTTCTTAAAACTAAATTTCTATTTTCTTTCTAATGAACACAACGCGATTGATACACATTTCATCTTCATATACGTGTACATACATGTACGTAAGTAACTCCACGTAAAAAAAAAAATATTTTATTGCCTGTTGGATGCTATGCTACACATTTCTAAATCTAAGAGCTAGAGCAAGTAGATAGATACGATAGAAAAGCAGAATAAACTACAAAAAATCACTACCAACAACAACAAAAACGTCGACGAAAAATTTATATGTAGAAAAGAAAATATTGAAGATTGTGTCCATCCATTCGCATAAAAAATAAAAAAATAAAAATTAAATAAAAACAGTCTTAAGATAACTTTTGTACATGTTGGTTGGGATTTCGTACTTACAATTCGCAATTTCGTTCTCGTACACATTGTGATTGAATTTTTTTATTTTTTATTTTTATTTTTTCGCTTTTATGTACTTCGCGATTTCGCGGCCGGTTTTTATTGCGACCAACAACAAAATTGGATCGAAATCGTGCGTGTAGTCAATAAAAAAATTATTTTTGTTTATATTTTGTGTTGTTTTGTGTTTATGGCAGGCAATCTCTCTCCGAGAAACATGCGGAAGTGGAAGTGAAATTTTGGTTTAATTTGTTTTGTTTTGGAAGTGCTTTAAATAAATTGGTGTAGATTCGTGTGGCGGAATACGTTTGATATAAGATGAAAATGATTTTTCTAAAACGTATAATCAACAAGAAATTCTCAAGAGAATTTTCTTTACAGCAAAAAAAATAATTAAAATATTTGTAATTTAAAATTGCACAAAGTTAATAAGATTATAAAATAAAAAAGTTTTGTGCAAAAAGTATATATAATTATGTCGACCTCGTCTGAGATGCGACCACTTCAAAGGTCACAATCATTGCCGCATGTAAACTCGCGGCAAGATTCTGGTGTTGGATATAGTGGTTCGTGTAGCGATATCGATCAAGCCGGTTTATACCAAACCCATCATACTAATCATCGACATTCCCATAGTCGTCATCAGCACCCAGTAAATGGTAAAAAAATTCCGTACGAGGCTCGACTCGTCGCCGAACTAAAACAGTTAATGACATTGCGTCAGCATTACTATCCTGAGGGTGGTTGGGGTTGGGTAGTTATCGCAATCGGTTTACTAGTGCAGTGTTTAGCACACGGAATACATACGTCGTCCGGGATTGTTATAATCGAAATTGCGAAATATTACGAGCGGCCACACATCCAATCAGGTAAATTTAATATAAAATATTATTTGTTATAATATAAAAAAGTAAACCAGTCTGAATAAAACATAACTATATAATATTGCATTGCAATCGCATTGAGAATGTTATTTATTTACATAATCCAGTGACAAAACTATATACACAAACGTAGAGCGTTGAAATTAGAATATTGATTTGGGTATTGAAAATTACGTTGTTGACGGCCGAACGTAAACTATACACAATGTTTTCCCTAGAGTCGTGTGTTATGCCTTATGTATTTGGCATGTGAAGACAGGTGGAAAATTTAACTTGATTGAGTAATTTTTTTTTCATCTGAAATGTGATAGAAATCGTAGATATCTGTTCTAAAGTGGTTACTGCCTTACCTTTATTACTTGAGTTCAAGTTCACAAAAATACTTTATTATCTTTTGTTTATCTTTTGTAATTATTTTGAGGAACGTTGAAAATCTGATTACGATAGTCCTCAGTTAATCTGCGTGAACTGCCGTTATCGCATTTTTTCTTATGTCATTGAGGCGGAAAACGCAGGTCAGTTGAGAGTCAATACTTAGACCTAATAATTTAAATTCGTTCACGAATACTATATCAAAGAATTTTGAGGAGCCTAAGGAAATCCAACACAAGGGCAAACATTATATTTCAAATATGGGATAATGGTGGAGTTATTTCTTCCAAAATTCACAGGTCTAAATTCAATACTGGCAGTGAGCCGATGGTAAGAGAACCACTTGTTGGGAATAATGTTGGGCTTCATTAAAGTCTTGGGAGTATAAGTTAGAGCCAGGTCAGACGCAAAAGCTGTAGCACGGAATTAAAATATATTAAAATAAAAAATGTTCCAAAACTGATCCTTGGGGGACACCACATTTCTGATGACCTTGACAACTATATGGATCATTAACCTTAACAATTTGGCTACGGATTTAAAGTTAACTTGAAGTTGGTCTTCAAAACATTTTTTTCTGTATCGAAAGCTGTCAAAACTGACAGAGAGGCTTACCCAGTAGATTCCCCACCTATGGGTAAAAATAATGGTGGGGCAAATAATTTTTTTTTAAATGCAATAAAACAAAAAGTTCTCAATATTTTTTCAAATTTATCTTTTCATTGTAAAGAACAATCCTTCCGATTAATTATGGAATACTACTCCATTCATATGACTGCCTCGGCTGGCCTTGACGTACCCCATACGGTCGGTCTAATTTTTGAGTACATTTTCGATGGTATGCAGCAATATGTCTACAATGACAATGCGAATATTGTTCTTGCGAGCGTCAATCGTTTGCTGGTTTATCGGTGTAACACTTACAGTATGTGCAACAAGAGCGTGTACGGCAAAAAACTAAGTAAAAATAAAACTACTATTTTTTTTTGCTTTTATTATGAAAATTTGTTATATTTTCTAGGGCGCTATCAACTAATACATAGTAAAATCACCATTACTGTTAATAATTTCCTGCCTCCTTTTGTCAATACTATCAACCAATTTTTCTGCATACTGTGGTGATAAATTTGTCCATATCTTCCGGACAACTCGCAGTAGAGCGCTCAAATTTTTTATGTGGTACATTTTCAGCTTAATCTTTACGAGTGCCCTTAAATTTTGATCGGATTGGAGTTAGGTGACTGAGACGGCCAATCCAATGTTGTAATACCCTTTACAGTTTAAATTTCGAACAGAGTATGCTATTGTGTTTTGGATCGTTGTCCTCTTGCAAGATCCAATTAGAGTTCCCCGCTCCAAACCATTTAAGGACCAGATGGTAACAAACCTCGTGAATAAATTTTATTTATGAAAAGTGCGTTTAGGTTCCGTGTGAAAATTTACCAAAACCTTGCTTGGTGAAGCATTCCCATAATGGAGCTAGGGCGGGTGCTTCAAAGGTCGAACAATCCTTGTTTTTGCTTAGTTGGCCAAAGACGCCTTTAAACATTAAAACTCCAAAAGGATAGGTAAACACAATATTCGTAAAATCATTGTTTTTATGTTCATTCGCCCACTGTAGTCGCTTTTTCATGTAGTTTTGTGTTACCAGTGGTTTGACCAAAGTATTTCCATATGCGTAGCCATGTTCCATAATTCTATTTCGTATGGTTATTTTTGGTATAATAATATTCTTTTTCGCCAATTTCTCCACAGCTGCATGCAGGGTAAACGAAGAATTTTCAGCAAATAACTGTATGATGTTCTCATCCTCCTTTTTTGTAGTGGTTTGGATTTTTCCTCTATCTGGTAAATCGTCAACATTTTTATACATTGAACAATATGTAATCCTCTTCTATACAAATGATTTCGACTTTTTTATATACTTTGCTGCACTTGCAACCGACATTTCTGGTCCTTTCGGATGTGAATGTGTGGTCCTATCGGATGTGTTGACGGCACTTTAAAGATAATAGTCCAACGGCGTCAGGTCACAGCTCCGAGGCGGCCAAATCACATCATCTTCGATCTCTGAAGACTGTGCGCAAAAGATCAATTGAAACGTGTGTTGTGTGGCACGGAGCGCCGTCTTGTTGAAACAAAATGTTGCCTATATCCTCCTCTTTTTGTGCTGGGAACAAAAAATCGTTTATCATGGCGCGGTACTGCTCACCATTGACAGTAACGGCGGCTCCTTGCTGATTTTCAAATAAAAACTGCCCAATGATGCCAGTGGACCAAAATCCGCACCAAACAGTCCATCGTTGAGGATGCATCGGCTTCTCTATGATCACATGCGCGTTTTCCGTGCCCCAAATGCGACAATTCTGCTTATGTTTACATAACCGCCAAGATGGAAATGCGCCTCATCCGAAAAGATGATTTTTTGACCAAATTCGGCGTCTTCTTCTAGTCGATCGCAATCCCACTCAGCAAACCGAAAACGCAATGGGTCTCTTTGCTTCAATTCCTGAACCAATTTAACTTTATACCGTGTCATACCAAGGTCTTTATGCAGAATTCGTTGCAATGTTGTGCGTGAAATGTTCAATTCATGAGCACGATGACGAGTTGATGTTCCCGGCGACTCACGCACATTCTCGGCTACAGCATCAACATTTTCAGGTGTACCCTTGGTTGGCTGCTTGGTTCGTGTTGATTATTAATAAGCAAGCCTGTTTCATTAACTTTTTTCACAAAATAACGCATAAATGGTGCTCCCGGCGCTTCGTTTCTTCCGAAATCCGCACTCATTTTTCGCAGACATTCTGCAACATTACCATGATTTTCGAAGTAATGTTTCAACATTTCCCAGCGTTGTTCAAGCAAATACACAACCATTTTCGTTCAGCGGAAGAGTAAAACTAACTTTCTGTCAAATCAGAAGTGTCATAACCTTTACCATACTCAAAATAACCGCTAGTTCAAACAAAAAAAGTAAGATGGCCCACCCTGTATAAACCCAAAGTGATCACCATTCAACAATTTATTTTTATCAAAGTAAGCAATCAACAGTCTTTTAATTATTTTCTCAAAAAATTTTGAAATAGAGAAGAGAAGAACGAATTTCTGTTGTTATTTTATAAACAGTGGAAATTTTTTATTAATTTTGTACCTGCGTCTGACAAAATAAAACATTCCAGCAGAATAAAATCTTTCTACGCCATTTCTTAACGCATTATGGAAAAATTTAATTAGCAGTATTGGTAAGAGATTCTAAAGTGAGTTTTAGACAAAATTCTAGGATCTGTTCACGCTGAGTTTAATTTTGTTTCTAGATTATTTTTGGATTGAAAAATAAATTTTAGTTGAAGCTCTGCACGACTTAAATGGATTTTAGCTTTGCTGGAAATATTTCAAATAACTTTGAAAAAGTGCTTAAGAGTGAAATAGGTGATTAGTTGAATGGTACTCCCCTTTTTTGGGGGTTAGGTTAGGTTAAGTTCGAGTGGTTGCTGTCGCACACTTAGGCCAATTTTGGCCCATTGTGATACCACAGGATCCAACATCATTAAATTTCCCTTAAACCCATCTAGTGTTATTCACATAACGTAGAAGATCTTGCACATTAAAAGATCTTGCAGCTTTCGCGATGAGAGAGCCTGCCCAGAACGCGATGAGAGAGCCTGAACGAGAGTATCCTCCTCATCCTCGCCCCTACAGCTTCTGCAGAAGTCATTTGCATCCAAACCCAGCCTTCTCACATGATCTCTGAAAAGGCAGTGTCCGGTAAGTACCATTACAATTATACCTAAATCACGCTTCTCTAATGTGATTAAAAATCTTGGAGCGTTTCTTGTCCAGCTCAGGCCAAACTTGTTTCGCAACTCTACCAATCGAACTGGCGAGCCACCTTACATTTGCAAGGGCAACTACTTTCCTATGGCTTGCTGCTTTCAGGACAGACATACGCCTTCCTACACATTCTTTTCCTGGTTCCAGTTGAAGAGTCGTACCGTACCTTGGTAATTTATCTGTCCTGCAATTATCCTCAACGTCAGATAGGCCTGGGACCCTAGACCAACTGGATATTAAATAATTTACTCATCTCGTTAAGAGATGTATGATAATCCAACGCTACTCTTGACGCGAAACTGAATCCAGTGGAAGAATGGCCGACTGTCCACATAGATGGCCTCTTCAATCGCTCATGGCCTCTTCAGTTCATAGCCTCTTCAATCGCTATAACTTCAACCTGGTACACGCTGCAGTAATCAGGTAGATGAAAAGTTAAACTTACATTTAATTCCCCGCAGAACACAACAAACGCTCATTCTGCCGGCGACCTTGTAGCCGTCGGTGATAAATTTAACTGGCCTGGCCTAGAGGAAAGAATCAACCCTAAAACGCTTGCCAAAGCACATCAGGGATGTTATATATTACCAAGTCGTCACACAATTGATTAGAGTTGACTGCCGTTTTTGCTGGCAAGCCTACCCCGAATTTGCTGATAGCCGGGTTGCCGTATTAACCACCATTTACTTACCGCTAATATCCTATGAGACCTTCGCTATCATGTTCCTCTATGATAATTTCTCCATAGCTGACCACCATACCCTCACACCATACAGCAAACAACTGCCATGTAAAGCCAGTGCACCAGCCCCGGTTTCAAGCCTCATTTCTTTCCGAAGGCATTTTTACAAGAGTATAGAGTGCCACAGTGGCGTTCTTCACTCTTTCTATCGTGTTTGGTTGCAACCACACCTATTATTTCCCCCTCCAGTTCCAATAGTAGTCCACTGATTACTACATTCCAAAGAAGGGGAGAAAGAACACCTACTTGATGTGTTCTCCTAGTAACCCGTCTTCTGACGGAAGCTTCTCCCATCCCCGGTATCTCAAGTGGCAAAAGTCCATCCATAATTGCCTCCACTTTTAAGTTATTGATAGCTCCCTCGATATCGAGAAACACCACCAACGATAACTCTTAAGAATCCTGTGACTTCTCAATTTCCCAGGGTATGTAATGCCGTATCGATGGGCTTACCCTTATGGCACGCATGATGAGACTGTGCCTACTTTCTGGGTACAATTCTCGAACGAATATGGACATCCAGCAGCCTTTCTATAATTTTCAGCAGACAAGATGACAGAGGTATTGGTCTTAAATCCTAAGGGTTGCTGTACGAGCTTCTACCCGCTTTCAGGATGAAGATCGCCCTAGCCTCCCACCATTTCTTCGGGATATACCCCAGCTTCAGACACCCTTTGAAGATAACTTCCAGCCAGAAAAGCAAGACCCTCGAGTTCTTCTGAATTTCCACTTTCACAATCCCATCCGGACCAGCTTTAAGGGCTTAAGCCTTTTAATAGCCCTTTTTATCTTCCGTGTATTTAGAATATTCTCTGTACTCAACAGTTGGACTGCAACAGTTGCAGGCATCCGTAGACCCGCAGTAATCCAAGGGCCCCGCAATCGACACATCCTCAGATCCAGAGAAGTGAGTTTCTATCCACAGATCAAGAACCTCTTTACTATTCGCCATCCGGTTCTACCAGACAGCCTGGACTTGTAGAGAGAATCTTTCTTAAGCGCGAGGTTTCTGAGACCCTCCATTCTGTCACAGAAGCGTCTCCACGAATTCCTTTGTGCCTTCCTTCTTTCTCTTTTGTATTCTCTGAGGCATTCCCTATAGAAGTCCCAATCTTGACTTTCTCTCGATCTTTTGGCTCTATTGAAAGCAGACCCACAGACTTTTCGGCACTCCGCCATTGCCGAGGTCCACCAAACAGGTTTTCGCTTTCCTCTCAGCTTTGTTAGTGGGCAAGCTTCCCTCATGGAGGTATTGCAAGCCCTAGTAAGAGTATCCACCATTGAATCCAGTTCACAACCCGTGTTGGGGAGTTCTGGAACTCTAGTTGGAATGATGCTCTCCAATACCTCCTTATATACACGCCATACTATCCTCCTGGGATTTCTGAACACGTACTGATTTGTAATTTTGAGATTAACCTTAAACGTTAGGTAACGATTGTAAGATAAGCAATGCTCCTTTGCCACAATCCATTCCCTGATCATAGATGAAATAAAATCAGAGACCAGCGTAACATCCAGAACCTGCTAAAGTGAGTTTGTACTTAAAAGAAATTCTAAAAGAACCATCATTTATGTCCGAGCTACCACAAACGGTATGGTGTGCGTTCGCGTCACATCCTAGGATAGATTCCTGCATCACTGACATATTCCCCCAGTATTTCTGGCGGCACTGGCTTCTCCCGGTCCAAGTATGCGGCTGCCAGCCCATATCAGTATATAGTACATGATCTGCTGATGATACTGCAAAGTTTTATTCATAACAGTCAAACCGCCTGGTAGAGATGACGGATCGATAAAATAAAGTTTTTTTTTAATCAAAACTCCTCATTTCCGGTAAAATTTAAAATATGATCAGTTTGGTTTGAAATTTAATTTACAATTTTTAGAATGAAAAAGCTATGAAGCTTCATCCTGATCAATCAATCCATCTGGGTTGCACCAAACATTTGCTGAACCAAACATTTGCTGAAAAACCGTTTTTTGAAATTTTGGGAAACTGATCTGAAGCGGTATTGTTGAGAAATTAATTTAGAATCTGTTACTTCATAATCGTTTTTTCTCGTAAATGATATGTTTTTAACCCTCATACGACTCTCAAAAAAAAATACACATGCATTTCTCGGGTGAAATTTCACCCAAATATATATTATATAAAATTCATATACATATCCATCCATATGTTACATATTTCAATATTTTATTTGTAATACTAACGAATAATACAAACGAATTCAAAAATTTTAACCATCCTGAGTTTCATAATAAAAAAGTAAATTAACTTTAAAATCATTAATGGGTGAAATTTCACCCGAAGAGCGTTCTTGTGTTAAAAATACATGAAAAAGCTCCTATGGAAGCTGTCAAAAAGCTTAATTATGAAGTTCCATCACGATCAATCAATCCGTCTGGGTCAGGCGGAATTTTTGTTAAAAAACAGTTTCTGATCAAAAATCGTTCCGGTTAAATTTTTGAAAATTAGTTTCTACCGCTATTTATATTTTATTATTTTTCACCATCAAATCGGGGCTACAGTGATAACACAAACATTAAGTCTGCATGACACCACGCACAGATACACGCACGCACACTCAAAGATATTTTGAAAACTGTTTTCTTACTTTAGTGATACTAGCTGATTTGTGACTGAATAATCAGTCACGTGAATACATTTTATTGAATTTTTGGTTAAGAAATGATTAAGAAGATTTTTCAAGATGTAAATTTGATGCACTTTTATCAAAAATAAATTAAATTCATATATGTGGTTAATTTTTAAATCTTAAACGGCAAGCACGCGCTCAAATGTACACAGTATGACTTACGTCGTACGGGATCACATGATTGATCACTTACGCACCCAAACTAAATATTAAAATCTCAAAAGGGAAAAGCACACAATTGCTGAGGCAAACTTTAATCTAAATATTTCATAAGAAATGTACAAAAGGATGATAAAATAGTAATAGAAGGTAGATAATAAAATAGTAAAATATATTACAATTCACATGCACAGAATCTCTTCAAAAAATACATTCTTTGTTGTGATGCGCCCATCCCGATCAGCTGATTGATCGCTTGTCTCAACGATAAACACCTTGAGTCCGTCAAATGAGCGGCATCGTGAAAAGGCCACATACATCTGGTCATGCGTAAATACGGGGCAAGTACACTCCTACCTTCTTCAAGCTTTAACCCAGACTCTTGTTGATGGTTATGGCGAACGCGAGCTGAACCGGAAATTGAAGGAGAGACATTTTAAATGAGAAGATGCCTTCCCGAGCGTGAGAGATTAATGCGTGGGATGAGAACGCGCTCGCCTTTTGAGAAGCCAGTCAGCACCTCACATTCCAGAATGTAGCGGTTTATTTTTGCGACGCGCATGCGTGTTTCATTGATTCGACCCTTCCTAGTGTTTAGATTCCTCATCAAACGAACGATCGCGTTTACCTTTAGCGGGACGGCATGGCGCGGGAATCCGCACCCTTCAATCTTGCTGAGAAACTCGATGGGTAGGCGGAGTTCCTCATGCATGTCGTCACTCTCAAGTTTATCAGCACTATGTTTGACCTCTTGTTCGTCGAGCAGGAGGTCAAGCACCTGCTGATTGGTTAGTGCACAATCATCATTCTTGAGTGCAAGGATGGTGCGCTCCTCGATGGTTCCCTCGGCTGGTGTTGTGTTGATGTCACCATACACGAAATCGATCACACTTTGAGAAAGTCTGCCGGAAGTGTGATCGAGTCGGTTCGAGCATTGCCGTTTCCAACAGAAAGATAATATTGCGCAAACTCGTCCTCACCTTCATCGACGCGCATGTTTTTTTTTAGTGTAAACTTATTTACCAATTTCCAAAGCGGGTTCAACTTGATGGTCGATTTGCAAGTTCGTGCGCGTCCCGCCTTCAGGTAGTCACCACACATGAGGATGATTTTTTCAGCTAATGGAACACCCACTACCCGTCTATGTTTGTGAGCTCTGCTCCTGGTATGATTAACTTTGAATTTAAATCGCGCGTCAACCATTAAGCTTTGAAATTGATTCGCGCGCCGACAGTGTTGCAACTTCGAATGTGAATCGCGTACCAACTGTTTTACAACTTTGAATTTGAATCGCGCGCCATTAATTTGAACAAAAACATTTGCTTTTTGGTCGTCCCATAAAATTCTCAAATGTTGCAAGATTTCACGCGCACAAAAACTTGGAAATTTGCTGAAACCACCTGAGGTACCCATTTCGGGTACTTTCCGGTGGAATTTTTCCGATTTTTCTATCCCACAGCGCAATATTTATGTAGATCTACCCTGAAAAAATCTAACGGATCTGATCATGTTTAGGGGTCATTTTAGGATTGAGTTTGAAAAAATTAAGCGTATTAATATAATAGATAGATAGATAGATAGCGAACGGTAAATCTGCAAAAAACCTCTAATATTGGTTTTCACATGAAGCTTCAAATTATCTTGACAGCACCAAAATACGCGTTCACTGTTCACGACATATGCAGTTACATTACCACATGTTTGAAGCACTAATTTCGTCACATCTCTGGAATTGTATCTTGCACAGTTCTCTGACGTGCCACTAGTCGTTCCAACTGAGTCATGACCTGAATCATGGATTTCAGGTCTCGCAGATCAAATTTTGTATTTTTTTTTGTCTTTACGTAGCTCAGCAAATTGTCCACCTTGTCGCCTAATTTGGCAGCTTGTTGGTCTAATTTGGTGCCTAGCACTGGTCACTGGAAATTATTAGAGGAATACTTTAACCGGTAACCTCAATGCATGTTAAGAATAATGATCGCCCAATAACATGTCTCGGGTTGGACTCGAACTAGCGGACTTTGGGATAGTAAAACTTGGTGGTATTTAACTTCAACCATTCGGCCACCAAGTTCTATATCTTTGTGTGCCTTTTTGGGTCGCTCTTATTTTAGCGACCAATTTCACTTCGGGCTCATCCTCAACAATCATACGAAATTCTTTGGATGGACCTCCTCCAGAAATTTTTCCTGCACTCGGTAAGCCAATTCATTCTTTGTTTTGCGGGCACTCTCTTTTCGTAGTCTTTCAATTTTTGATATTGAACTGATAAATTTGCCTCTTATTCTGTTCATTTCTGGCACACTCAGCATTTCGAAGAAAGATCGTTCGACCATTGCCAACAGTCGAGGTTGTATTGACCTACCTTCCCGCATCTGAAACAGCCTTTTAGACTATCGAGGTCAATTGACTCTGTATTTGATCGTCGCCGTTTCTTATGACTCCAACTGTGTGCTAGATGCCACAACTTCCTCTTACGTCTTTATGTCCGTAATATACTCATATTCAAGCTAACACGGCTTTTGTTGTATTAGTAGCTAAACTTGCTCGGGCTGCCTCATATTCTTAATCCAATGCCAACACTTCTTTCATGATTTTAGCTCTACTATTAGTTTTGAAATGAAGTTTCGGATGGCCATCTTTGACATCTTCAGACATACCGTTAGCTTGAAGCGTTAATTTCATTACCTTTCCGTTTGCTTTCGAATTGTATCATGCACAGTTCTCTGACAAATGACTCCCCATACCTCAGTCAACAAAGTCATGACCGGCTCATAGTTCCTTTGTGTTGCTGATACAGTTTGAACGACATCTGCAGCATTCTCTCGGTGAGCCAAAATGTGATTATGATCACCGAAAGGAGCCTGGCCGTTGAATTTGAGAGGAATAAACTTCTCCTTCAACTTTCTTAATCTTATTTTCAAGTTCCTTAAATCGACTGTCAATGTCATCTTCAAGACTTTTCCTCTTTCGTATAAGCTCTTGCATTTGACGCTCTCGGATTTGCTTAATTTGTTCGTGTTTCATTTCCTGTTGGCCAAATTTTGCATTTTGCTCTGTACGTAGTTCAATAAATTTTCCAACTTGTTTGTCTAATCTCATTTGGCGCCTTGCTCAATGCGGAGTTGATCGAAGTTGGCACAAGGATGTCTTCATCTTGTGTCCCTTGGTCATGGGATATGTTTTGTTGGTCAGGTGTAGGGGACTGTACTGATATGTTTGATTCTGTTTGATCCATCACACCGGTCCGCTCACTTTTATCCCTTATTTGCAAGGCTGGACTTCGTGCTCGTCATTTGGGATAACTTCCATAGCGGTCTGCATTCTTGATAGGAACTCATTTTTATTGTCTTCGGTTGAAAGCCTGATATTCTAGAGATTATCCCTTAATTGTTGAGATGTATATAGGTTTGTGGATAGCCATGGCTGTTTTCTGCAAAATAATGTTACGCAAATTTTCGACATGGATTCGTAATGGATTTTGCAAATAAAATACTCTTCGACTTAAAACTTTTAGCATTTGCATTTGATATCACTAGTTATTAATTTGTATGTATCACTATTCACTTTTCACTTTTATGCAAAAAAATAAGATTTGTCAATCACAAAAATTTGACTAAAAATAATTATAAGTCAACAGCTTTTTAACAGTTCAAAGGTTTACTGCTTTTTGATAACGAGAAACTCGTAAATGGTATTCGGTTAGTTATTTGATTTCACATCTAGAAACTTTTTACAATAAAATAAATTTAATCCTATTTAGTTGATAATGAGAGAATTTGGAAGGTTTTCTTAATGAGCTCACGTTGCGTTAAGATGTTTCTCAAGCTATGGGATATAGCATTTTGACAGTCTAACTGTTTTTATATCATGGGCTCATTAAACCATGCACCATATTGAAAGAGGTTTCCATATGTTTGGGATCGTTCTTAAAAATATAACTACACCTACATCAGTAAAGAGGTTGGTGTTGGTTGTAAAGGGTTATCCAATTCAAGCTTGATAAAGTAAACTTAAAAAAAACACACAAAATATTCGGAATGTATTGTAATTTTTATTTCATTTTACAGATTGATCCTTGCCATTTTTAGTTAAACAAGATATCATTCAAATGTCCTCCACGGGACTTCTTATAGGCCTTGATTCTTTTGAGGTAATTTTCAATGACTTTTCGGCACATTTCGGGCGGTATCTCGGCCATTACCTTACGAATATTAGTTTTCAATTCGTCAAGAGTTTGAGGATTGTTTGCGTAAACACGATCTTTCGCGTAGCCCCACAAAAAGAAATCCAAAGGCGTTAAATCACAGGATCTTGGAGGCCAATTGACATCAGCCAATCGCGAAATCAAACGTCCAGGAAATTTCTCTTGCAAAAGATCTCGATTTGCTCGTGTTACGTGACTGGTTGCTCCATCCTGCTGGAACCACATATCGTCAAGATCATAATCTTCGATTTTCGTAAAAAAATAATCGGTTAACATGCGGCCATAGCGCTCAGAATTGACGGTAACGGTTCGTCCATGGTTGTTCTCAAAAAAATACGGCCCAATCACACCACCAGACCACAATGCGCACCAAACAGTGACTTTTTCCGGGTGTAATGGCTTCTCTACAATCAATTGTGGATTTTCTGAGCCCCAAATTCTACAGTTTTGCTTATTAACGTATCCACCAAGCGAAAAATGAGCTTCATCACTGAAGAAAATTTTGTTCGAAAAATCAGCATCAGCAGATTTAATAATTTTTTTGCGTTGGTCGATTGTTAAATGCTCCATATTCTTAAATGGCAGAATGTCAACTAAATAAATGACAGCGTACTTGACGTTTATCTTTGACAGATGTCGGTATACAGATTTCTACTTTATCAACCTCGAATTGGATAACCCTGTATTTATGGATTTCGAGTGATCTAATATTGCGCCTTTTTTGTTTTTTAATTTTACAAGGTGAAGAGGGGTCAACCCAACAACAGTGTCATACTCACTTTAAAGTGTAAGAATGTTTTTTATATAAAAACTTTTCAATTTTTTTAGTTCAATGTCGGATTCTTTCACATTTTGTTCACATGTAGTTATAGAGTAGAGGAAAAATGTGCGTGTGTTATTATTCAAACATATTTTCATGTAATACTAATACGATACGTTTTAAATATGTAAATGCATAAAAAAAAATTAAGATTTTTGTCTGCTCACGAATACTGCTTGATGTACATTAACCTGCCTTAAATACAATGGTATTCGTAGACAAAGCGATCGGAAATTGTATTCGAAAGAATAGGATTGAAATTGTTTTTATTTAATTGCTGTTTCGTGCTTTCCATTTTAAATGTTTCTAATAAAGGAAGTAGTTTTTTAGAACAGCAACATAATGTTTATATAAGCACCTGATTACCTGATTATGAGTAAAATATTTAGGTTGTAGAGATTATTTAGGTAATTCATTTCAAGTTTTTTACTTCGAGGCTGGTGTTCTAGTATTCAGGTCTATATTACCATATAGCTTTTCTTTAATTTCGCTGGGTTAGATACAGCAGAAAGCCGGGCTTACCAAACCCAAAAAGAAAACAATTTAATTCAAATCCTTCTTCTTAGTTTTATGAATTCCTGTAGGGAAGATAGGAATTGATTCCAATATAATATAATTGAATTTGCTGGATAGCAATAATTGATGTCGATTTTTTGAAAATCATGTTGATTAAACATAATATGGCTTGATGTTATCGAAGATCATTGGCAGCCGTCGATACAAGTATATTTTTTTGTAATATTTAACATTATGTAGACTTTTACTCAATTTTAAAGCGCATCTACGATAACTAGCTACTGTTTGCTTTTAAATGGCCCGGCGTATTCCTCCGTAATTCGTTCCCCGGCGTCAAATATCCCATGAGTACAGTGGTATTTCATGTTGGCAGTTTCAATTGTGTCGGAGTGGAACCGTTATATTACGGCTGAGTATAATGTAGCTACAATACACACTATCCTTCTTTGCCACATGAGAATGTTTTCTTTTCTCCACGCATAGTTCGCCTCGGCGTTGTAGAGATCTGTGGGTCTTGGTTGATATGTTGTACCCCCTTTGTTTCATTGGATTAATAATGCGAGCAATTTCTTTGTGCTTTTTGGACTCGAATGGACATCATCTTTATTTTGTATATGTATAGTTGACGTCATGTTCAATCTTATGGCTATCAAATTGTGGTTCTTCAGTTTTAGTTGGCATTTGCGATAAAAAAATAGGCAAAAATGGTTAACTCTCCTGAAATGTATGAACTTCACATTGAAGTTAAGATCCTTTAGGTAGATTTTGGTGAAACGTTTTCTACGTATTGTGTGCCGTAAATTATCAAATAATGAAACTGAATTTTGTAACCTTCGCGTAGTGAAGGTAGTTTTACTTTTAAAACTTTTGCGCGCGTATGTGAATATATAATACAACATCGACCACTTCGCCGGTTCAGGACACGTTCACAGCACTTGTAAATTGATACAGTGTTTCACCTCCAAAAGTTGCACACACAGAATAAACAGAGCCTAAAGCATCTGTTGTCAATATATGGATGTTTTAGAGAAATCGGAATATGCTTAAATTTGATCAGTGGATAGAATCTTTTTTAAATTTTCAAAAGAGTTTTTGTATTCACATCTTTAATTAATATTTCAGGATTTGTCTTTTTTGAGATATTTGGTCATTGGTTTGGAGATTTTTGAATAATCTTTGATAAACCATCGATAATATCCAGAAAATCCAAAAAATTGCTTAATTTTTTTTTGGGTTTCTGGGTAATGGTGAATCAAGTATTTTTTTGATTTTTCTCTGTATTCGATTTAACTTCATCTTGGGTTATAACGCGCCGTAAGAATTCAGTTTTCCTTTTCATGAACTCACATTTGTCTATTTGAATTTTGAAACTAAACTTGGAAAGTTTTTATATAAGTCTGAATTAGGTTGTTACGACTGTGTTGTCTTAACAAGACATTTTTGTAAATTTGTTTCTATTCTCCACGGTTTCTTGCGTCCGGGTTTTTTGTTGTCTAAACGTGGTTTCTTGCGTCCGGGTTTTCGCTGTGTAAACGTGGTTTCTTGGTGGATGGATTCTTGTGTGTTTTCTTCTGTTATGTTGGCAACGGAACGAAAATGGGAGAGAAAGAGAGAGCAATGCGCATCGAGTGTGTGCAAAGTAAAACGTTTTGAAAAAAATGTTTTTTCTTGTATGTCTCTCTTTTGTACCAACGAAAATTTGGTATAAAGGAGAGACAGAGAAGAGAGATGCATTTTCTTCTAAAACCGTTTTACGAGCTGTGCGACGCTCGAATGTTTTTTTTTTTGGTTGGGATTCGGGTTGTAATTTTCATAAAGTTTGGTTGTGAATTTATAAAATCCATTTTAGTAGTATGAAATATTGAAGAGTCAAAATCTTTAAAACTTAAAAAATTTTTATACATTTTTGATGTCGTGTGTTAGAAAAATTCTGTGAAATAATTCAAGAAAAATAGTTTAATAAATTAAATTAAATTTTAAGATTAGTATTGTGAATTTATATCAAGAAAAAAAA
Source organism: Nephrotoma appendiculata (assembly GCA_947310385.1). Lineage (NCBI taxonomy): Eukaryota > Metazoa > Arthropoda > Insecta > Diptera > Tipulidae > Nephrotoma > Nephrotoma appendiculata. The sequence continues at coordinate 275,836,379 of OX371224.1, forward strand.
AATAAAAATAAAGTTTCGTGTTAATTTGGGGGTATGATTTATTTATTTGATACACCAATGCATATTAAATATGCACAGTATTTGTGATTTTCATCAGACATCGCCAAAATAGATTTATTTGGATTATTCGTTGATAAATACGCTAATAGTTCGTTGAACCTGCATTTTGTATAAGATAACAGAAAAATTATCTCAATTCATTATTGGATACACACGGTGTACATCAACTTATAAAAAAAAAACTGTTTATGAAAGACGGCCTATCAAGGCCAAGTTTATATTGTTTCGGCGAGGCAACGCCATACGTATTTACGGGTGGCCAGTTGGAGCCACACAAATATTTTTTTTTGATTTTGGAGGCGAGGCAACGCCCAACTTTTGGCGGCCGATCAAGGCCTATTTTTCGGTGAAGGCGAAAGGACGCTCTACGTTTGTTATAGTGCCCAACCAGGCAAGCGCTCGAGCGCAACGGCGAAAGACGCCCAACGACGGCACCAAGGCCGCATAAGTGAGGTAACGGCACATAAAGCCGCAACGGTCCGGGTGTGGTACCACCTGTGGCATGACGGCCGCGCAAGGCCGCAACAATTTGTTGTATTTAATATATTAAGGTACCATTTTTTTATTTATATTTTTTTTGATTTAATCTTTTTTTATATTTTGTATATTATATTAAATTTTATTTTGTAATCGAGCGCCGCATAGCGGGTGCACGCTCGATGCATATTGCTCTCTCTCTCTCATTCTCTCATATCTTGGTGCGGGTGGAGGGGGAAGTTGTTTCATTTCGTTTTTTTTTGTTTTTGGTTTTTTCGGTAAATAAAATGAATTATTAAATTTTTTTCGGTTAGGTATGATGGGAGCGGAGACTCCCTCTGTGTCGGTGCAGTGTTGATTGCGGTCTCTTGGTGCCCGCATCCCGTTTCGTAACCAAGGCTCGACCTTGTTTGAGTTCGAATGGATGCGCGCACCAAGGCACCTCTCTCTCTCTTATGATTATTTCGTTGTTCGTTCCTCAGGTTCCGGCCGACGAATTTCGGCGGAACTCCGGGTATATGTTATTATTATTTGCGCTTTATTTTTATTTAATTATCTGTAATCATCACGGTGTAAGCCAGGAGCCATGCATGCCTCAAACCCCACGACCCTTCGCACTTCTCCCTGAGAACGTAGCCGGCAAAACATCACCGTGGAGGCCTCTGCATGCGCTTAGTGAATATCTGCAGGTTGGCAGTAGCCAGCCTGTAACAAGGTTTTTCAAGGTTGTTGGTGTCATATTTGAGATTATTTTCATCGTTTAAAATTCCATCCCATCAGGGGTAAAATGTGGTATATTGTTCCTATATCATGCCGTGCAAAACATTATTCATTGCTCTGTGAAATGTTGCCGGGCCGAACTTCATATGGGGGTTGTAAAGAACATCGTAATGCATCCGTTCTTACTAAAACATATTCGCAATTTGACAGATCTTTGAAAATGAAAGTTTCGTCTTTGGGATGTCGTAAGGCTGTTGATGGTTGCATATTGTCAAATTAATTTCGAAGTTGACTAACCAAATCAGATTGGCTGGTGTACATACACTAATTCTGTTGAAGCCCTTTGAAAATCCTCTCTAAATGCAGTTCTCAATCCGAGTAAAATTTTTGGAAGAGATTTTGTCCACGTTCTATGATGCCGTTACATGCAGGGTTATATGCTGTCGTTCGTTTGATTGATTGATTGATTGGACTGTAAGACCAAGTACTTGACAAGTGTCCCGGATAACGCCGGGCCTATTCCTACAGCCTGTTTACACATAACAATAGGAAGGATAGGAAAAGTTTTTTTTTTTTTTGGGACAGAACGATCCGGTTTCAGACACCTAGCGATCGTACGGCACAACACAATCTAATCTACGTCTAATCTACTAGAGGAAGGATAAAGGCTTAAGAGGTTTAATAGATAACGATGGTTTTGGTCTTCAACAATTGCTTCTATAAATCAGCAACCTGAGGGAAAAATTTTATTATTTCACGTACATCTGGAAATTTACTGAAATTTAATTCTAAATTAATGCTTTCCGGCTTCGTAAACGAAATGGATTGATTGAATCAGCCCGGTACAGACACCTAGATAAAGTTGATAGTTAGTAACATTGACAACACAATTCTAATCTACACAATCAACTATTAAATGCTTCATTAGCCAAAACGATTAACGCCATAAAATAAGAAGGTGAGAAAAATGAGAAAAAATGAGAATTTGTTGTAATATCAACTTTAGTTAGTTTTAACTTTGTAATTTAGTGGTGTTAACACTTAATATTACAGAAATTTGTTTTGAATATGTATATATATAGTTAGAAGCCAATCAAGAGCGTTGATATTAAAATTTAAAAAAATCCAAAAAATGGAATTAATCGGTTTGGCTTGTGAACCATCCAATTAATATTTCAAAGAAATATTATTTCACCTACATCTGTAAATTTCCTGAAAATTAATTCTAAATTAATATTTTCCGGCTTCCTAAATAATATAACATTTATTAATTTAGTTCTAATGCAATTCCCCAACTTACAGTAGAATTACCTGAAACCATAATTATTTAAATTATATTAAAAATTACTCTCAAATTTATTAGTATTTAACAAAAAATATTTGAGACATCCCAAACGCGACCTTAGAATAAAAAGGTTCTATGTGACATTTTTTAAAAAAATGAGTTATACATGCATTACTACTAATTTTAGCTCAATCATTCGATTGGTGTTGTCCGATTTGCGGAAAAATGGCCCATTTTAAAGATAATGATGTAAAAAGGTTGTAACTGATACGACATTTATCAATAATTTGAAGAAAAAGGTTCCATCTGCCTAAAAAAAATCACATACACCCTTTTTCTTCAAAAATTTCTAATTTTTAATTCAGATACAACGTTTTTCTATTTTTTTGCTCAGTTAGAACTATTTTATTCTTAACACTCTTGCAAAATTTTTATGAGTTGTCAAATTTACGCGGGAATATTAATAAGTTTAATAAATTCGTTGGTGTTAATATGTTCGTTATTTTAAGCTAAGTATTATAATAAAACGTATATTTAGAACAATACAATCGTGATTGTAAGTAATTTATTAGTTTTATTAAACAATTTCTAAAGGATAATTTATTTTATTTATAAAATATAATTATAATCTATTATATTTCTTCTAGCAGTTTTCAAATGTCTGGGAATTTTAATATAAATTATACCGTAGCTGAAAAGGGCGAGGAAATCTTGGAATTTCAGCTCTCTAAGGTTGACGTGAATGACGTACTGGTAATTGATAATGAAGAAATTCTGCATTTTGTGGGGGCGCCAGATTCCGAACCGATTCTTATAGAAAACTTTAATGAACAGTATGTAGATAACAATAATAATAACCAACTGGGTGATTCGGTAAATGTATGCAACATTGATCAGCAGTTGGAATCAAGCGACACTGTTGTTTTAGAAGTACTAGGTGATCCAGTAGTAAATGATTGTGACATTTATTCCAAGATAGGGCCAGAATTATCAAATTGTGAAAGTGAACCTTCCGATTTAACTGAGGATGAAACGGTAAGTCAAATAACGAAATGAAATAAAAGGAATCACACCAATTTTTAATTTTTTATCTTATTGTATAAAGTATGGCCCAACAAGAAAACGACAACGTAAGTCTAATAAGTGGAAAATAAATGTAAGAAATAAAAAACATCAAGCTGGTTTAGAATTTGTGAACAATCGAGGTCAAACGCGGCCCAAAAAGGAAATTAAAACTTTCAAAAATTGCATGTCGAATTGCAAAATGCGTTGCTCCTTGCAAATATCTGAAACTGAGCGCAAAAATATTTTCAAGGATTATTATTTCCTAGATCAAGCAGGAAAATATAACTTTATTTCGAAGACAACGGAGCGTATTGAGACACGTAGAAAACAAAAATCCGATAAGGTTTCACGGCGAAAATTTTCGTTTTATTATTATTTTAATCTTCATGGTAACAGAATTTCGGTCTGCAAAAAATATTATTTAGGAACCCTGTCTATTTCTCAAAAACCTGTTTATACTGTTCATCAGAAAATGCGCATGACTGGGACAGTTCCAAAAAGCGAGAGAGGCACGAAAAGCTCCAAAGCAATTTCCAAAGAAAAGCAGGACTTCATAATAAGTCATATAAACAGCTTTCCATGTATTGAATCGCACTACTGCAGGGCCAAAACACAAAAAAAATATCTGGATGCCAATTTAAATATATGCAAGTTGTACGATTTATACAGTAAAAAATGTTTAGAATCAAATGTACAAGCAGTAAAAAGCAGCTACTACCGATACATTTTTAGTACACGGTTTAATTTAGATTTCTTCAAGCCAAAATCGGATAAATGTGGGGTTTGTGAGTTAAACAATATCGATCCATCGCGAGTAAAAATCGGTCAATATCAAGAGCATATCAACTTTAAAGTCGCAATGCGCCAGTTGAAAGAAACCGATAAACAGAGTGGAATACCAATTCTTTGTTTTGATATGCAAAAAGTAATAACATGCCCAAAAAGTAATATTGACGAAACGTATTATTACTCAAAGCTTAATGTATACAACCTTACGGCGCATTTGTCTACTACTAAAACTGTATACTGTGCAATATGGAATGAGGCCACCATGGGGCGAACGGGCAATGATATCGCATCCGCGCTGTATAGAATATTAGAACGGGTATTTAGTGAGAATGATATAACAAAACTTATTACATGGAGTGACTCGTGTGTGCCCCAGAATAAAAATTCACACATGGCATATGCTATACAGTATTTTATTTCTCAACACCCGGAAGTAGAATCTATTGAAATGCGTTATTCTTTACCTGGACATTCCTGTATTCAGGAAATTGATAATGCACATAGCCAAATAGAAAAATCATTAACAAAAAATGAATTTTTTTCGCCTATTGGTCTTATTCGTTTGTTAAAAAGTATTAACAGAAAACGACCATATCACGTGATACAAATTAAACCGAATGATTTTAAAAATTTTGAACAATGTGCTAAAGCATTTAACTATAAAGTGGTACCCTTCAGTTCATTAAAGATGCTTCGGTTTACACAGAACACTTTTGGAGTTAATTATTGTATTGGATATAACCCTGAGGATTATATTAGTACCACAGTGAGGCCTACGACGAAAACAACCAGAAATCAAAATCGTCCGCAAAAAATTCCAGCAAGTGTAGGGATAACAGATCCCATAATAAGCGGTAACCACAAACCTATACCAAACCATAAAAAACAACATTTAGAAAAAATGTTCAAATATATGCCACGACAAGACATAGATTATTATAAAACTATTTTATTACCAAAAAATTAAGACTGATCGTCTATTTTAATCTATGTATACTTATACATAATTTTTGAGGAAATAGCAATGGAACTTAAGGACTATACCGGAATTATTTGATGTTATCTAATTATATTTAGAATGAATTATTTTATTTATTATTATTTTATTTTAAAACATTATATTATAATTTAGTTGAAATGTGATAATCGTTTTCTGAAAAATAAAATTTATTTTTGAAATCAAAACCGGTTTTCATTTTCTGTTAACTACTAGTATAAAAAGAAAATCTTCATTTTCAAATAATCGAACTCATAATATTCCATAGATTGTATAACAAAGGTGTATGTGCACAGATAGAACTTTTTTAACTTTCAATTTCTATTCCAAAATTTAGAAAAGGTTGTAAGTGCAATATTATTTTTACAATTTCTCAACAGATAATTACAACTGTTGGGAAAATGAGGAAAAATTCGAAAAATTCAATATAGGTTACATCTAAATTGAAAAGGCAGAAGAAAAATAATTAAGTGAAAAATAAGAAATACCTACTTGAATATTCAGTTGCTTTTTTCTCGAAACTATGAACAATGAACATAGAACCCTTTTATTCTAAGGTCGCGCAAAGGCAATGGCTCCCGGACAAGTATCAATCTTATTCAATGCCAGATTAACTATCGGATTGGATATTTCACAAAAATTTCAAATCCAAAGATTATTCAATTAATTACCAAGTAAATTATACTGTACAGGACATATTATGCCATGCTCTACCATTGGAGGTTTACCATTCCACAACCAATCACTGTCAAATATGGTATGCAGAATTGGATGAGTGACAATCATTAACATTATGCTCAATAGAACTAGACCACCTCTCAACAAATGATGGTCAAATTCGGTTTGCAGGCTGAATTTGACGAAATTTTAGGATTCGGATATAATGAATGAAACCAGGTCGTCTCCCAACCGACAACTTTAAAATTCATTTTGCAGAGCTGGCTAGAATTCTAATAAGAAAGGTCAGCTTATATTAGGAGTTTAACGTGTCTTTTGATGAAGTTCTACAATTCGACCATTCTGAATAGAACTTGGGAACCATATCGCAAAAATATATATTGTCAAATCAGGTATTCAGAATTGGGTGGAGATTTAAAAATGGACTTTAGAGAAGTTCTGGAGTTCGGCCGTGCTAGGCACTTTCATAACCAATCATGTTCGAATCTGGTATGCTGAGCTAAATCGAGACTCCAACATAAAGCTCGGATGAAGTTCTGGATTTTTCTACAAAACAAATCCGAAAAAAATCGACCAAGGAACTATCCAGTTCCTCCATCTACCATAGCCGAAACAAACTCGGCCTTAACCCGCTAAGAAGTGGCCCAGTCAAATTCAACTTCCCAAAACTAAAGTTTGCTAGAATTCCAATCCGGCTCAATTCATACGCAAAAATAAATTTATGCATCTTCCGCAGTATACTGTCTAGAAACAGATTACTGAGACAATTCCGCACATATCAGTCAATCAAAAAAAAAAAAAAAAAAAAAAAAAGATCAAGGTTTACGTGAGGTGTTGACATGAATCGAAAATAAAACCACGCGGAAGGATTCTTACATAATTGGTGCATGAGCAAGTCGTTGAATAGGATTCAGAACTCAAATCAATCGATATTCGTGTCTGACGTTCCAATGCAATTGCCAACCTGTTTCGAGAAATGTTGTTGAGCGAGATACATTCTATCATAGAAAATAGCACCAGCAGTAAGCAATCTTAAAAAATAGTCAACATTAAAAACACGAGACACATAAGATTTACTTGTCGTTACAAGCGAAAATAAAATTAAAAACCATTTTCCCTTTGCCATGCCGTAACACATAACACACATGACATGAAATGACACAACACAAAAATTAAAATTTTGCAGGAGAGCCAAAACAAAAAATACTAATTACGTTATTAAATTCCAAAACCATAAAACGAAGAACAACACAAACGCTTATCATTTTTGGTGAAGGAACAATAAAAATGTTTTTATTGCGGGATATGAAATCTATAAAGATTGTGCATCTTTCTAGTGAATGTACTCAAAAAGATAATTTATTTTTCAGTTTTGTCACCCCTCCATACCATGTGCGACATAAGGTCTCACCGTTTTCAACCAGTCTAAGAAAAAATATGTTTTATTTATATTATTTGAAGTTGGTAATAAGGTACAAAATATTTATCGTGCATTATTAATAATTAGAGAGAAAATCAATTTAATTAAATAAATTATAAATCAGTTAAATAATCATTAAAATCAGTTAATAATAAATAATAATAACACCTATCAATGTGTGTACATATTATATTTACATGAATTTAAATTACATTGGGGGAAACCACACAAGGACTGACATGAGACCGGTTTCTGGCCTCAAAATACCATTCACGCGCACACAATGAGTCCCATCGATAAATTTCATATATGTGTAAATAATTGTCGGAAAAAATCACTTTGAAATGTCTTCGCATAGTTCACCCAATATAACTTATCGTGCACACTCATATCGCCCCCCCCCCCCCCCCCCCTATAAAACGTATAAATTGTATAGGTAAAGGAGAAAGACACGAAGAAGCTACCGGACTCAAGCCACCGCAGTATGGATATGTACATCGAAAATAAATTACACAATAACATAAATGATAAATGTAATTTACACATATGCCGCGGAAATCATAAAATAACAAATAAAATAAAATCGAGATTTAATTTTAATTTGTAATTTAAAGTACATAATCTATTTAAATAAATGAATTCTTAAGATCACGAATAATTTTGAAAATTGTAAATCGAAAAACATAGCTATAATATCATTAGCAAGAATTTGTGAACTGAATTTTTATTTAATATATTTTAATATTTATATGTAACTATATTATGTTATATGGTGTAATAATATCTAAAATATTCGAACATAAGAAAACAATACTTTTGAGCTACATATAATTTTTAAGATAATCGAAAATAAACGGCAAAAATGATTATACCATAAAAAATATAATTTTTTGTTAAAAGGGACTGGTAAATACATAATATTTTGTAAGTAAATAATTTTATTAACAATTTTATAGTTTTATGTTATATAGTCAAATTATTTTATCCATATTTTGCCGTCGACTTTAAAAATATATCTCGACGGGTTATTTCCACAAATATATCGACCATAAAATGAAACATAAAGGGTAAACCATAAAAAAGTGTTTAGTTAAACTGTAATTATCAAAACTAAACTAAACAAAAACGTTAAAAAAATACGTTTATTGCAGATTTACCCAAACAATCGAAAAATCGACAAATTCAATATAAATTTGCGGTTTGCTGGCTACAAGTGACGTAATGCGCACAAAACGACGAAAATGAAACATAGGAATATTTCACCTCTTTTGTTTGTTGTACATAGTTTTATTATGCTCTCTCGAAAACAAAGTTAAACCAAAATTTACATGTAAAAAATGGCCTTGAATCTTTTATCTCATTTTCGTTTGGGTTAGTGTCGATTCACCAAAAAAAAAATTGGTTTATGAGCTGCTATTAAATCCGATTTTATAGGCAGACGGGGAAAGAGACGAAGATGAGGCCACTTCTTTGAAGCATCGTATGAAAGCGCCCATTGTTTTGCTCTTATTTACAAAAATATTCCGCTTTATTTACACACAATGCCACGATACAGTCGAACACATATATATTATCCATTTACAAAATATGTATATTCACGTATAGTTTATTATTACATTCAAAAAAACACGCTTGACAAGGAAATACGTAAACCACGTAAATATACATACCATCCACACATGTATACATATGCCTACATCCAAAACCAACAACAATTAGCATTTCAAATTTATTCATCCGTTCCATCCGGGATTTCAAAGAAGCTCTGGTTCACGCTTAAAATAAGTCGTAATAGATTTTTTATTGCTAATTTAAAACCTTATTTTATATTTAAACCAAAATGTTTTTGTATTGTTTTATTCTAATTTTTTTTTCTTTCCCTTTCCTAACTAAAATTTACTTCTCAAAATGGATGAAAAAAATAGAAAAAAAAAAAGAAAAAGCAAAAAAGCAAAAGAAAAAAATTTAAATGTTTAAAATTAAATTTTTAATTTAAATTAATATAAAATAATATACATTTTTTATAAACACTTCTATTTGTGTTAGGCTGCTTCACCGAAAATTTTTTTGTTGAAAAATGCCAATTAAACCGGTTTCATAGGTAAACGGGGAGAGATGAAAAAGAAGCTGCTTCTTTGATATCCCGTGTAACGCGGGCGATTGCTGGTTCTGTTACATCCCTGCATATACACACACCATTTAATACATCTAAACGCACAAGAAACACACTCATAAACCTATTATTTAAGTAAATTTTGATGCTGCACACAAATATAAATACGCAGTATGAAGAATAAATAAAAATAAAAGCATGTATATATGTATATAATATAATATATATGTATAAAAAGGAAACTTCTCTGATTTAAGTTTAGACAAGATATACGTCACGATTTTCAATTAATCACTACTGTTTATTTGAAACCCACTATGTATATTATGTATACCTAGTAATTCAAATATAAATGTGCATTTACGCTTTCATGAAAAGGTATCAGATTCAGAACACATACGGAAATATTTATATATATTATACATATATACGTTCTACCCAATTTCACGCGGGACTATTTACAAATTAATATTTAAAACACTAGGTGTACGTCACATCTTTTAATCACTTATATTTATAGTGTAAAAAACACATTCATTATTCTAATTAATAATTATTTTATTTATTATTTACATACAAAAAAAAATATTTAAGTTAAATGAAGGAGCGACAACAAAACACGTCTACTCCGTTTCACATCACTTTTCGTCTCCAGGGTTATATGCTGTCGTTCGTTTGTATTGAAATCCTAATACTTTGGAAATTTCATTAAAGAGTGCAGATTCGAACTTGGCACCCCTGTCGGTCGTGATGCTTGAAGGAACGTCAAATCGACTTATCCAATTGTTGAGTAGAGCATCGGCAATCTGTTTGAATGTTTGCAATTGGTCGACTGTCAATGGCAATTGGCAACTGTCGACTTTAGCTATTACGAATTTCCAGTTGAATGATCTTCTAAAGCCTTAATCAAGAGTTAAATTTTTTTGACCAAACGTATCGATGATTGATGAATTTGCTGCAAATAATTTAAATTCTACTGGTTTAATTGCTTGTGAATTTGTTTGAGGAATTACTGAAACTGCGACACCGTATCGACTAGGAATTGTAGTTTATTTTGACGATCGGAAATTATGAAACGAATAATCGGTAATTATGAAACTGTTAGAATTTAGACTCCTAACACCCGTCGTTAAAAGCGTTGAGCCCTAATAGTTTTCCGAATTCGAAACTGCCGTATTTAACCGATCGAAATTAGACGGTTTTATGTACTTCTTTGCATGATTCCTATATCTAAAATGATTCCAGCGATTTGGAAATTTGTTGACCTGTTACTTGGATCACGATAAACTGCGATGTCGTTTGTAACTCTTTGACCGTGGGGATGGTGACCTGTGGTTTATTGATCGTGAATCCTTCGTAACAACTTGTTTGAATAAGTCTTTAACTTTTTAAGTTAGTGTTTGGATTTTAAATGTACATCGCTTTGTTGCTTATTATCAATGTTTTTGAAAGTATTTACAGAGTATAAGTTAACTGGTTTTTGTATTTCTCCAATTTTATCGGCCTAATTGAACGAAATTAGATTCATCCATACTTGATAATATCTCTTGAGTATGATTTGGTAGACGCTGCATCCATAAATTTTTTTAATACCGATTCAGTAACCTGATCAGTGGTTAAACAATCCATCTCTCGTAATAGTTGAGACGGCTTTTTTGTCACCCAACTGCAATCCCGAAAGAAGGCGATCGAGCTTTATTTTGGCTAATTCACTCAATCATTCGATAATTGTAGTCTTTATTGTATCATATTTGTTATTATTTGACGGTCTAAGTATTTGATCACAAATGCACTTGACCGTTTTCACGTTACCGAAAACATGTTTCCAGAAATATTACGCCGAATGGATGAAGAAATGCCAGTAAAATAATGTAATTTTAAGTAATTTTAACGAGATTTCGCGTACCTGTACAGTTTACTATTTAAAACACAGTAATGGTAACTTCCTTCAAGATTGATTTTGGTTAATTATGTTTACCTTAGTACACAATCGGGCGCTGTCCACTGGTGGGGGCTTCACACCGATTGTAAAGATCTTGGTAAATGGCAACGATTTCAATCCTGTTGGCTCTTGCATCTGGATTGATTTGAAGTTAGTTTGGTTTACTATATTCGATCGGGCGTGGTCCACAATAATACATTGGGCTATATATGCTGACTGGCTGTAATATGTTAGATTGGTCTGCTAGCTGGCTGGGGATATTAGACTTAGCTGCTGCTGCTCTGTAGATGTGTTGCAGTTTATTGGTAAAAGGTAATTGTTAATACCACATAAAATTAATAAATTAACTTTCCAACATAAGAAATTATAATCTTATTTTATTTTTATGATTTATTTAGTTTATTTCATATTTTAGTTTACAATGTTTTATTATAATAATATTTAAACACACGTCTTACGTGTTGGAGAGGCAGCTAAAATCTAATTGCGCTCGTTTAACTCTTAATAACTACAATTCAACTTTACATTCTCTCTTCAAGCCTAATTGCATAGCTTAAGAATTATGTAAAATTTGGATAGAACTCCTTAATTTACATAAAATCTATTTAAACTCAAGTTATTGCATTTCTTATAAATTTTCTTTAATATAAATGATCAAATTGAGATAAATTATTTTAATTGCATACCGCATTTACAATCATACCAAGTCAAATAAAATCAGCATGACTTTGAAATGCATTTAACTTGATAACGTTTGAAATCAATAAAAATAAATTCAAATATAATCGCACTTAGCAACGCAACATACAGAAAGCACCAACATCATTTTCAATTTTTTCTTATTATGCGCTGTGGACATCACATATTTTCTGCATTTTCATCACTAACATTTTTTCAATTGTTTTATTATCATATGTATGAAGTTATTTATTTTAGTTGCTTGTCCATCAAGTATACTCTTGAATACATGTTGGATATACTCGTACGTACGTAACTCATTTGCATATTTAAAACGAATTGAAAATTTAAGGAATTTACATTTCATATTGTTCTCGGTCGTCGATAGTATTTCCCTATATAGAAGAAGACACCAAATTGTCTTTCGTAATGGTGGTTCATTTTGGTGCTATAAATTTTGAATGGGTGTCATGACATATCTGTATATACGTTGAACGGGTTGATAGAATAACGTATAGAACGATTAAAGCAGATTCCGCTGCAATGGCGAAGAAAAATATTTTCTCAACTTTGTATTCCAAATTTAGATTGAAATAAAAAATGAATTCCTTTAGGGTATGTTATCTGTTCTGTTAACAGAATATTTCTTCATAGTTTCTTTTTATGAATGTGTGCTATTTGCTTTATCGGTGTACGTATACATTTTCTTGTTGTATAAATTAACATTTTAGATGTCAAGAATCCATCAAGGTTTTTCTATGAGAAATGATTTTTATGTAATATTTTATGATAGATAAAGTTGTAGGTTTTGATATTAAAATATGGATATCGATTACATCTATAAATCACATCTCTATAAAAGGAATTAACAACGATTTGGAATGCAGGAGGTCGATTTTGATAAATGAATCTATTAGATGCCAAAGTGAAATGTTAAAGAAGATACAGTTTTAACGTAGGAAATTGCGGATGACATGCGGCTTGAATGCACTATGCTGAAGATGAACTCTGCATATGTAATAAAGCGTTAAATTGTTATTACAATTTAAGTTTAGAATTTGAGGGCATCAGCTCTTTAAAATTATTTTATATCATTTACACTTTCAAAAATTTAATTCAAAAATATAAAAATTTGCCGTTTTTATGGCATAAGAGATTGGGGAACCGTATTTACATATACCATCACAAACAGGCTGGCCATACCTTTTAAAAACAGGCAGTTGATGTTGTAGCTCTCTGTAGTAGAATTTCTTCCGTAAAATATACTTGTTGTCCATTTTCTAAGTGTATGTTAGGATGTACAACTGTTGAATATTGCTGATAAATGTTGAAAGGCAGAATTCGCCATACAGCTTTATTGATGCTGATGCAACGTCTTATTTGGAATAACGAGACTTCATTCAATGGCGCATTTTTATTCGAAAGTCCAAAAACTGTCTCTGTTGACATATATAAACAACTTGTTACAGGATGGCGCATCAGCCATCTCGCAGATTTTATCTAAGCATACACAGAGGCCTCTCACGGTTTTGCTGGCTACAACCCAGGGAGCTATGGGTCGTGGGGTTTGAGGCTTGCGTGGCTCCTGGCCTACACAGTGATAAAACAGAGAATTAAATAAAACGCAAATAATAAAAATCATAAACCCGTGTTCCGCCTAAATTGGTCGGCCGGAACTTGAGGAACGACTCAAACAAAATCATAATACACCCGGCCCGACATGACATGAAATCTCCGCCCCCACCATACCAAACCGAAAAAAATTATCGATTCATTTTATTTATCAATGTCACCTCAACAATAAAAAAAAAATCTCACCAAAAGAAAAATCAAACCAAAAGATAAAGTCGCTTAACGGTACCGAAGTCTAGCGACAACGATAAGATAGCAATCCACGAGGGGATTTTTTTTTTTTTTTTTTTTGTGACAAACAATAAGATGGCCGCCCCACGTGAAACGGAAATTTGGAAATTCGATGAGGCGAGACCAACGCGCATCGAGCGCGCGACAAATAGCCGTTACTCGAAATACGATCACAAAAATAAAATAAATTTAAAATAAAAATTTGAGAGAAAAAATAATTTAAAGAAAATATAAAAATGGAAAATATAAATAAAAAATTATACCTTAAATTATAACAAACAAAAAATGTTGCGGCCTTGTGCCGTCATGTCACAAGTACCACCCTGTACACGGACTGTTGCAACCTTTAGTGGCCGTCCTGCCACAGGTGGTGCCACATCCGCACCGTTGGGGGTTCTCTCGCGTCAATCAAACGAGTTGGGCCATGGGCTCGCCAAAACCCGTATTGTATTTTTTTTTTCTTTTGGTGCGAGCTTTTTGCCTTGAACCGAAGAAAATATATAATGAATCCCTACGGTGATGTTACGCCTAGAACCAAGAATGCCGTTGGCCGTCTTCTCGCCGTTATAAAAATTATAACCTACAACCGTAAACTGCAACCACCACGGTGAGCGTCGGTTCGCTTTCGTTGGGCGCAACCAAGAATGGCGTATTGCGTTAGTTCGCCGTACACCGCATTTTTTGGGCGTTTTCCCGACCTTGAACCGTAGTTTGAGGCGCCTCAATCGGCCACCCGTTCCAAACAAAAATTGATGCTGCACCCGCTGATACGAGGTACCGTTCGTAATACGGTACCTGTCGATTAATAGCGACACCTTTGCCGTTAACAAAACCTTCTGCCGAACACTACACTTATTCACTTAACCACGATTTGACCACTCGTTGCGAATGCGACCTCGTTGGTATCTCCGGCTCCCGTTTAACAACAAAAAAATTAGCAGCCCTTACTAAACATAGTAAACTCCTCGACGAAAACCAATTGAAATTCACAGCACCATCTTGGGTTAAATTTCTTAGTTTAGTTTTCTTTTAATATTTACTATTTTCCACATCAAAACTTCACACTTCTTATTTTCTCGAACTATATTGCCCGTACAGCGAATATTAAAAGAAGAATTATTCTATATGATTCTTATAATTTTTATTTTTTCGTATAATGTTTTATTGAACGCGGTTGTTCCATACACAATGAACAAATTTTTCTAATTTAATTATTAGAATTTAATTATTTTCTAATTTAATTATATGTCGTGCGTGTGTTTAATTAAAAAAAAATCCAATCTCAAACAAAATGTCACAACCGACTTTATCAAAATTTACACTTCAAAAATATTTTTCTTTTCATCAAAACTAGACCGTTTATATAATAATTCCCAAACGAGACTCTACCCGACTCAAAATTTTTCACAAGACTCTAAAGTGTCTATTCCATGGGAAAATTTTACTGACTGCAAAAATAAAAGCGAGAAAAAAATATAGATTTACTGGTTGTGTACGAAACAAAAATTTTTGTCAGTAAAATTTTACTGAGAAAATAATTATCATTGTGGTAGTGTGCTGCCATAACGTGCTATAAAAAATGTAAACTTTAGCACTTTTTATGGCAGCATTGTCAACACATCTACAAAAAATGTATGTAAAGATAAGAAATTTTTTTCACACTCACACAAAATAAATCGTTCGCTATTTTTATAGTCAAATGTCAGTTTGTTTTTTTATTTCGATACCTAAAATTCGAGTTTTGTTTACATTAGTGAATATTAGTGTTTTTAACGTTTTTTTAGGTGTTCAAATATACAAAAGAAAATCTAAATACTTGTTATAAAATACAAATAATTTTATATTAAACTACATAATAATAAATTAGGTAGGAAAATTACGATAAGTTTGATTGAGCATTATTTTATTTGGTGGATGTAGCATCAAAATATTTTATTGTGTGTCGACGAAATAGTTAGATACGTGGACAACCATAAATTTTGCTATAAAAATGAAATAAAAGATATTCTTCGATTTCTTTGTCACTCTTATGGAATTTTAAGTATTTTTTTGTTTTCGTTTTTGCAGTAAAAAAATACAGTCAGTAAAGTTTTTCCATGGAATAGGCACTTAATATCAAAAAACAAAAAAATTGTTCGAGAACAAAAAAAAAACAAAAAAAAATCGCGCACCGAATTTCCACCAACCAGACGTAGAAAAAAATACTTCCTTTTGTTTTTTTATTTGTGCGCGTCACGTTCGCACTCATTTTCTCGCGTCTCCAAATACATATATATAAGTAAGAGAACATCAAAAGAAATATTTTCTCTACGTCTGGTCTGTTTCTACACAACCAGATGCACGTTGGTCTCGCTCCATCACAATTCAATACAAAACTGGCAACTAAGCATCTGAGCATTTATTAATAACACCACAGACACAAACCCTAACAACCACAAGTAATAAAAGATTTAAAATAGATAGGTGGTGATGCCATCGGCGAAATGACATCAACCAGTACAAAACTGTCCGATTAGGATAATTGTTATGACAAAAGGAAAAGTCATAACAAACTGTTTAATTTACTTAACTGAGTTGCAGTACTCAAAGTTAAGATGAGCTTTAATTGTTTGATTTGAACATTTTTCTTTTTGAATGTCACTTGAATTGGGATTCAATGCTCCACAAGGCCCGCGTATCATATATTTACTAATGATTTCAAAAAGTAGCTGATCTTCTTGGGGATGGGTAGCCCAGCTGTTATAACACTGTCAATTCGGGTTGGAATAATTTTGTCCTTTAATCAAATTAGAGTCAGTGTTGTGCCATATTATCTAAACTTCTTATAGTTAATGTATGTAGGTAATTTTAAAAATTACGTCGACAATATAGAGAATGTAGACAAAATATCGAAAAGAGTGTATTGCTAATAAACATCTAAGATTTAAGATTTTCTTGTTATGGAATAATTTCAAGACGGGAGAACTTCGTTCATGCTGCACATGTGATAAAGCATTAGCTTTTGTTTGGACAATTAAAAAATAAAATCACATATGTTAAAATTGGAACTGTATTCACAGTTAAGTTTTTAAACCAATCACAGAGCTGTCAAAGTGTTGATGTACTAATTGAACAGCATCACCAATCACGTAATAAAACGACAAAACACAGTACATTATACTCGTATACCAAGGTTGGGAAGTAAATTATAATCCGAGCGATATATTTATAAACAGAGATCAGAGGCCGTATTCTTGAAATTTGTGGAAATTACCCCATCGGAAAACAATTTGGTTTAAAATGTATGTGAATTCTCAAATTTCATCCCAGAAAAATGCGATGGCAACACTAAATATTGTTATCATGATATTCTTTACTGTCAGCCCAAAAAATCTCAACATTTTTACTCTAGGCTCTTTACGAGCCCCGAAAATATTTACTGTAATGACAGCTAAAACTGGTGAAGAAGGAAGATTTAAAGTAATTTTTGAGAAGTTTTTCTATAGTTTTTCAAGGAACTATATTTATACTTAACTCCTTCTAATACACTCAAACCTGTTTTTGTGCGGTCGTGTTTTTTTTGCGCGTTTTTTTCTGTGCGATTTGTTTTATGCGGTATCTTTCAAAATTTCAATTAAATTAGAACACATTGCGTAAGTATTGCGCCAGGTTGCGTATACTGTTTTGAGTTATTTTCAGCATGAAACTTTTTTAATACGGTCCCTATTCATCGCATAAAAAAAACTTTTTAAATGTGTTGCGAAAACTACTTTTTATACATACTCGTAAGGTATCGGAAAATTTTTTTCATGCGATTTTTTTATGCGGTCCTAATTACCGGACAAAAACAGATTTGACTGTATAACTTTTTTGACGCGACATGGTATTTTCAGAGCTGTCATTTGTACTCTATATACATGCTAGTAAAATGTGCTGTTATTTACACGTTTTATAAGATTCTTTTGTAGTTTTTATTAAACTCATAGCATTTTTAATTATTTATTAGCTTATTTTGTAGCTGTTGTGCGGAAATATTTATACCCGAATATAGATTTATTGCTATAATTGTTAATTAAATGTCGCAATAGTACACATAAACTTGTATAATATTGCTATAAGCAACTTTTTCGAATTTCGGGGATAGAAATTTGGGCTATCGTCACAAAGGTTAATATTTGTCTTCCTACTAAGCGAATAATTTCGAGTCGATTTGCTCAGTCAGAATTTTTTGCTTAGTAGGGGGATGTTTCTTAATTAAAAAAAAGAAAAGAAATTTATCAAAATAATTAAAGTAGCTGGCGAAAAATTCGACTAATATAAAGAATTTCAAAGCAAATTGTAATCCGATTGGGAAAATTTCCACCGATTTCAAAAATGCCTATGTAGCAATTGAATTCGACATTCATTTTCGACGGCTATTGTTTTCCTATAGTAGGCAAAAGAAGTGAAATGAAACATGTATGAAATTTTTACTATTCTTTTCTCTTTTGTTTCTACGCTTGCTATATAGGAAAACGATAACCATGGAAAATTAACGTCGAAATCAATAGTAAGGGCCCAGGACATCGATCGAAGGTTATAGCAAATGGGGGTTATAATAGTAGTTGCTTTCCAGTCGAACAACCGCTAGTACTTATAAAACTTGTAAATAGTTAAGCTATAAACTGTCGTCTTGAACACTGAAGGACGTTTTTCATAAGTGACAAAGTTCTTTAGTTTCAATTTAAAAACAAAGCTGAATAATTAAAAGAAAATTATCAATATGATAACCGATATTTTACTGATTCCCATGTCAAATTACTCATGTCAAAAAGGAAAAAGCAGTGGTGTTTTGAGTAATTCATTAAGCCAAGACGCAACCCTAACTATTCCCAAGGATTGGGTGTGTGAATATGAGATCGCCGTTTTCCAATAGGTGTCATTACTAGTACTGTTTACGTATAATTTAGCAATACCAGTATTCTATAGTATTTGAAGCACAGTGCAACTTGTTGTTTACACTTCAACCAAACGCAGTCATATTCACACACCCAGTACATGCGGTTGGTTAATTGGAAAGTAACTAGTAGTTTTCAGGCGTGGTATATACAGGGTAGTCCAAAAGTCTGGAAACGGTGAAGTTATTTCGCGCACGGGTGGAAAATTGGAATTCTGATACTAGGGTCTTTAGTAATTTCACCCGAGGAATCGAATGGGTTTATCAGATTTTGGGCCCGATGGGGCCTTATACGAGATATGAGGCCCAACTTTGAAATTTCAAATACAAACCCATCTTTTTTATTGCAGATTCGGATTCAGCGGGAAATTTTACATCCGAATTGGTTAAAACCCGAATTCTGCTGGTACATTTAAAGACCACATTTTTTCTCGACAATTACCACTCCTGACTGATTTTGTTTGTTGTTTGGGCTTAGGAAGTCTCAAAGCGATGTTTTCTTTCGCACTCACTAAGCAAAATGAAAACAATAAGACTCGACGCACATGTGCCCATACCACACACGGGAGATATTTCCCTGCGGTTTACTGGATTAATGTTATCAAATCCAATAATGAAATCAATACCGTCAATACAATGTTCCACAGTAGTAAACATTTGTCCTCGCAAATTATTTTTTGTTTGAAAATCATAGTTACCACCTAGGGCCGAATTTTGATCAGAAAATGGAAATAAAAATTATGAGAATTGCAGTTGTTTTACTTACCTACTAGACCATGTCCAGTACCGTGACAAGTTATAAATAAAGTAAAATCGGCAATAAAATGTAGATTGTTATTTGAATTCCCAGGGTTGAACCCTTTACCTGCCCTATGGGCCTATGAGTGTCAAATGGTTTACTTAAGGTCAGAATAAAACATATCCCATCACACTTCAATTGACCCTGTAACAGCGAAAATCTCCAGTATCAGAATATCGATATGTGCCCCCTGGTCTGAATGATTCAGACGCCCCCGGATTTTTTAACAAAAAACGCTGCATAGAACCCAAAAATGGACGAACAAATTTTTGGTTTTAACCAATTCGGATGTAACATTTCCCGCTGAATCCGAATCTGCAATAAAAAAGATGAGTTTGCATTTGAAATTTTAAAGTTGGGCCTATCTCGTATACGGCCCCATCGGGCCCAAAATCTGATGGGCCCATTCGATTCCTCGAGTGAAATTACTAAAGACCTTATCTACTATCAGAATTCCGATTTTCCACCCGTGCGCGAAATAAATTTACAGTTTCCAGACTTTTGGACTACCCTGTACATTATTTTTCACTATTAGAAGTTAGTTTTTGCGATAAAAACAATATGTGTGAATGTGCTTTGAAAAAAAATGTAATTAGTGAATTACATTATGAATCTGTGGTCTATAATGAAATAGTATTTATCTCTAGCAGACGCCTTTAAACCCCGTTGTACGTTTTAGCTAAGCTAAGCTTTGTGATGTGAGCTTTTGTAATAATAGACTTTTAATAGATGCTGCACAACTGAATCAAACTATGCGAGTTATGTTTAATTTTCTAATGACAGCCACATCACTAACAGACACATTGTGGTTTTTCTATATTTTTGTTATTGACAGATAAAAAAAGTTATTTAATATCGTCAAAGAATGTGCGAGCGATGGTATAGTTAAAATGTGTAAGTGATGAGCAAACGCTAAAGCTATTCCGATGGCTTGCAAAAAATTCAGGCAATAAAATTTAGTATAATAGTGAAATAATAGGAATGATAAATCTTTCGGCCATATGTAAATCTCAGTTGCCCAGAAGAAAATAAATAGCATCGACATTAAAAGCAACCCTCTGTGTGTTACAGCTGAAACGTGAAACTGAATTTAAAGCAGGCAAAACAAAATTGGTTGGAAGCAATCTCATTATACATTATATATCAACGTTTAACTTGGCTTCGTTAAAGATTTAACACGATTCTAACCTCAACTTAAATTAAAACTTTCTATAGAAGCAATGCTGGACGTATAAAAAAAATCGCTGACGATGCTCCTATTTTCTAAATTCCTTACCTGATATCTGTATGGTATCGATACAAATAAATTTGTGGGAACATTTTAATAAATTGTCCCAAAAATTGAAATAGGATTATACATATAAAAAAACTTCACGTGCTCCCCAGTCATGTTCTTCCTCAATCCGTAAAACTTTATAGGAATGCGGGAAAATAAAATGCTTTCCGGATAACATGATAAATTAAATGGGGTTAACCATTTGATGCCCTCATTTAAAATAGTATATGAGGCTATGCCGGTGTTTATTTTTTAGAAAACATGTCTTTATATTTATGCACATTTTAAAAATATTGCTTTCAAAAAATGCTAAACTCAAATCTGCTTTATTCAAACAATGTTTGTATGCTTTTTATTGTTTTAGTGAATGTAAAATTAACAAAAATGTATGATTTCGTGAAAACAAAATAGGTTTGGAATTGTACTAGATCTTAATTTAAACAATATTCTCAAATAAAATGAGCTTTCCTAAAATGTTGGGTATGTTGGGAATTTTGGAAATACTTCTGCAAGAGACTTACAACATTCGTGAAAATCTAGTCCTTAATTTTAACGCTTACTTAAAAATTTCGATCAATTCTCAAAATATTGCCGAAGCAAGGTTAGGTTTCAATGATTGATAGGCTGTTGAATTTAATTCATCAACGTAACCAAGTTCTAGTTCATCGTGTGTCTTTTGTTTTTTGTTAGTCAGTTGAAGAGAAGTTGTGTGTCATAAAATTTTCTCATATATGTAACCTTTAATTTGTTTGAATAATTAATAAAAAGTTGTTAATTGAAATATAGAATATTATTAATATGTTATGGGCCTAGACTCCTATAAAAAACAATAATAATATAAAAATAATAAAAATGTCTGTATTAAATATACAGATTGAAAAAATAACCAAAGATAATTATGATACCTGAAAGCTTCGAATGCAAACTGTTCTAATTACAAATGATCACTGGCTGTACGCAAATGGATCAAAATCGAAGCCACGTGAAAAAGCTACGGAATAAATGATTTCTAAATATAATATGCATGATGGAAAAGCAAAAGCTGACTTGATTCTAGCAATATCACCATCTGAATTATGCAATATTAAAGACTGCAAAACATCTAGCGAGGTATGGACAAAATTATCACAAGTTTATAAATCAAAAAGTCCTGCCAGGAAAGCTACGTTATTGAAGCAATTATTATTTGAAAATATGTCTGAAAATGGAAATATGATAGATCATCTGAATAAATTTTTCAACATTGTTGATAAACTGAAAGGTATGGATATCGAAATAGCCGATGATCTATTATCTATTGTCATTTTATATAGCATTCCAAGTTCATATGAGAATTTTCGTTGTGCCATAGAAGCACGCGATGAATTACCCAAGCCCGAATTATTGAAAATAAAATTATTGTAAGAATGTGCTGCAAAAAAGGAGCTTAGGTCACAACATGAAGATACAAGTGATGAGGGAATGATAACGACAAACGAAAATTTGAAACTAATCCTAAAATTAGGCATATTGCGTCTATTTGTTGGAATAGAGCTGAAAATAAACAAAAATTCTCTGCTTCACATGTAGACGAAGAAAAAGAAGCTTGGATGGTAACTGAAAACTATTGTTCATTTCAAGTTAGGGATACGAATTCAGAAAATGTTTGGTGCATTGATATTGGAGCTACGTCACACATGTCGTATGATATAAAGAATTCTTCGCATCTGGAGCCAATGCACGAATCAAACGTCACATTGGCTAATAGTGACAAAATTGAAATAAATAGAAAAGGGTTCACTTATTTGAAGGTTAAAAATAATGAAGTAACCAAAGAAATTGAGTTGAAAGATGTTCTTTGTGTACCAAAATTGAAATCAAATTTACTTTCTGTATCGAAAATTACAAAAAATGGGCATTCTGTACTATTCACTCGTGAAAACGTTTTAATCACTGATAAAGCAATAAATATTCTTGCCCAAGGGAAAAGATATGGAGATCTGTATTTTCTAACCCCAAATGCAGAATCTGCGAATGTTACACTTGAAAATAATGAGTTATCACTTTGACATAGACATTTCGGTCATTTCAGATTTGCGAAAACTTTTTCAAAAGAGTTGATAGCAAAAATTCCTTTCAATATACGTGGAAAATTCAAAAAATGCGAAGTATGTATAAAAGCGAAACAAACAGTAACATCATTTCAAGAATCACAGAATCAAGCTAAAAGAATTTTGGAAGTAATCAGTTCTGATATCTGTAGACCGATGCGTGTAAACTCCATAGGAGGGTCAAAATATTTCTGTACTTTCATTGATAGTTATTCTCGTTGGGTAGAAGTGATGTTTTTGAAGACAAAAAACCATGTAAAACGCGAACTTATCAAATATCAGACCATTGTTGCGAACCAAAAAGAGAAGAAAATTCAAATTTTAAGAACAGATAATGGTTTAGAATACTCCGGTGAGGAATTTAACAAACATTTAGAAGAGAATGGTATCTTACATCAAAAAACTGTCCCTTACACTCCACAATAAAATGGAATCGCGCAAAGCATGAACCGAACACTGGTCGAAATGGCAAGATGTATGCTACTCGATTCAACTTTACCAGAAAGTTTTCGGACCGAAGCAATTAGTACCGCAGCGTATATACGGAATAGATCTCCAACAGCAATTTTAAGCAAAACTCCGTATGAAGTCTAGATGAATATGAAACCTAATATCACGCATTTGAAAATTTTCGTCCAAAAAGTATTTGCTCTAAATAAAGCGCCTGGAGCAGGAAAATTTTCAGAAAAATCGATTGAATGTATTTTCTGTGGATATTCGGCAGAATGTAAAGCATATAGATTGTGGAATATTAAGGATAAAAAATAATTGAGCGCCGTGAAGTCGAATTTATAAATCCTATACTACCATCCATAATTCCAAACCAAGAAATAGCTATTTTAGAAAATTCAGATATGGACTCTGAAAATTTGAATGATTCACAGATAAATGAACAAATTCTTTTGATAAAACAAAGGGACCGATTATTGAAAATAACCCAGAACCAAATATTACCAAAAAAGTTTGAGACATTATGTTGAAAGATCATTCAATACCAACGAAGTTGTAGCACAAATTGTAGCACATTTGCAGCTTGCAGTGAGACAACATGTCCATCTGTACAAGAAGCTTTGGCTGGACCATATGCGCAGATGAATGGACAAATGAAATGAAAATAAAATTCGATTCTCTTGTTAACGCATTCGCGCAAATGACGGCTATAGCCGTCATACAACTTTTTCGTTTTTTAACTCATTAGCGCAAATAACGGCTATAGCAGTCATACAATTTTTTAGTTTTTTAAGGAATACCGACATATTTTTCAATTCTCAACCACACATTCCTTTCCGCAACGAAATATCATTGTAATTACAATAGTTATCAAAACACACATTTGAAAGTGTGTGGCAACGTGTTAAATGCAAGACATGGGAAAAAGTAACTCGACCGGTGGATAAAAACATTATAGGCTGTAAATGGGTGTTGAGAACTAAATACAATCCTGATTTACCAGTGGAGAACAGAAACGCTCGTTAATTTGCCAATGGTTATGCACAAATACCTGGAATAGATTACGAAGAAACTTTTGCACCAGTAGCAAGACTTGGAACAATTAGACTGATAATAAGTATTCCTGCAAAAGAAAGTCTTGAACTTCATCAACTTGATGTAGTGATGGCATATATCAATGAAGATTGAAATGAACATATTTATATGGAACAGCCAACAGCATTTGTAAATTCATATGAGGAAAATTTGGTATGTTTACTTAACAAATCACTATATGGACTAAAACAATCGGGCGGACAATGGCACGAAAAATTAAAAAATCTTTTAACAAGAGCAGGGATGATTCAAAGCGATTATAATAAATGCTTATATTATCTGAAAAGCAACGAAAGAGTCTTATTTCTTATTATGTATGTCGTTGATTTAATAATCGCAACAAATACCGATTCAATATTATCTCAGATCAAAGAAAGCCTAAACTCAGAATTTAACATGAAAAATCTAGGGAAATTAAACTATTGTCTTGGAATACAATTTTCTCAAAATTCGATTGATAATACAATTACAATGTCACAACAAAAATACATTGACGATATATTAACAAAATATAAAATGTCTAACGAAAATTTCGTAAAAACCCCTTTAGAACCCAAGATTCAGTTATAAAAAACTAATTCGAGTGAAGAAGAAGAAAGCGATAAATCAGAAAGAAATTTATATGTACATTGAGTCAATTCAATCAAAATCCGAGTCAAGTTCATTGGAGTTCTACAAAAAGAGTTTTACGTTACTTGATTGCAACTAAAAATTATGGTCTCACATTTACCAATACTACTGAATCACTTCATGGATATGTTGATTCTGATTGGGGAAGCAATATAAATGATCGTATATCCCAATATTTATATATATTTAAATTAGGCGAATCGTCAATAGCTTAGGAATGCAGGAAAGAAAGATGTGTAGCGTTATCCAGCACAGAAGCTGAGTATGTTGCTCTCAGTGAAACAGCAAAAGGAGCATTTTATTTAAAAAAAAATTTTAACAGAAATATAGGGTTATCCAATTCGAGGTTGATAAAGTAGAAATCTGTATACCGACATCTGTCAAAGATAAACGTCAAGTACGCTGTCATTTATTTAGTTGACATTCTGCCATTTAAGAATATGGAGCATTTAACAATCGACCAACGCAAAAAAATTATTAAATCTGCTGATGCTGATTTTTCGAACAAAATTTTCTTCAGTGATGAAGCACATTTTTCGCTTGGTGGATACGTTAATAAGCAAAACTGTAGAATTTGGGGCTCAGAAAATCCACAATTGATTGTAGAGAAGCCATTACACCCGGAAAAAGTCACTGTTTGGTGCGCATTGTGGTCTGGTGGTGTGATTGGGCCGTATTTTTTTGAGAACAACCATGGACGAACCGTTACCGTCAATTCTGAGCGCTATGGCCGCATGTTAACCGATTATTTTTTTACGAAAATCGAAGATTATGATCTTGACGATATGTGGTTCCAGCAGGATGGAGCAACCAGTCACGTAACACGAGCAAATCGAGATCTTTTGCAAGAGAAATTTCCTGGACGTTTGATTTCGCGATTGGCTGATGTCAATCGGCCTCCAAGATCCTGTGATTTAACGCCTTTGGATTTCTTTTTGTGGGGCTACGCAAAAGATCGTGTTTACGCAAACAATCCTCAAACTCTTGACGAATTGAAAACTAATATTCGTAAGGTAATGGCCGAGATACCGCCCGAAATGTGCCGAAAAGTCATTGAAAATTACCTCAAAAGAATCAAGGCCTGTAAGAAGTCCCGTGGAGGACATTTGAATGATATCTTGTTTAACTAAAAATGGCAAGGATCAATCTGTAAAATGAAATAAAAATTACAATACATTCCGAATATTTTGTGTGTTTTTTTTAAGTTTACTTTATCAAGCTTGAATTGGATAACCCTTTACTGTAAATAAAACCGGAAGAACAGATAATTATCTATTGCGATGACCAAGGAGCTCAGAAGTTAACAAAAAATAGTATTTATTATTCCCGTACAACACATATCGATATAAAATACCATTTCATAAGAGAACTGTACTAAAAAGGCGCAATCAACGTGAAATATATACCAACCAATCAAATGCCAGCAGATGTTTTAACGAAAAGCTTACCTATACCAAATCATGAAAAGTGTTTAATATGACTTGGTATTAACCGTTTATAATTGAAGAGAATATATTGAAACACACGATGAGAGGGCATTTTGAATTTATTTCATCAACGTAACCAGGTTCTAGTTCATCGTGTGTCTTTTGTTTTTTGTTAGTCAGTTAAAGAGAAGTTGTGTGTCATAAAATTTTCTCATATATGTAACCTTTAATTTGTATGAATAATTAATAGAAAGTTGTTATATGAAATATAGAATATTATTAAAATAGGCCATACCACGCAGTGATACCACGCATTCACGCCACATCATTCATTCAACTATTCACTTACTCACACAACTACAGTATACCACCTGCACATTGTAAGCTGTGTCAACCATGTCAACCTGAACATTGATTGACATGGACGGTGGGTCGGCGCTGAATTCTCCGCTCCATCAGAGGGTTCGAGTTTAGTGCACATTACAACTATGAATTAGTGGAAATGTTGACGGCACTACAGGATGTGATGATTCTTGAACTCTAATCATAATACGATACGCATAAAAATTCGTACAGGAAAACCTTTTCGTCATCGCAGCACTTGTTGCTGGATTAGTTTGCATCCCCTTAAAATGATATCTATAATATTTTCCTTGCCAAAACAGTATTAGGTATTCAAGAGCATCATACGATCTGTATATGTTTCAGTAACACGTTGTTCCATTTTCAGATCGAAATCCGTTCCAACCATGACAATAGCAACTTTGTCTATCGTTAGATCGTTGAAACGCCTTTCATGTTGACTAGGCGATGTTTTGTCTTCTCGAATGACTACTCTGTGATTAATTGATGGCATTTGATCCAATGTACTTTTGATGAAATTTGCCAAATGACTATGTTTATAGAATAAAATTCGGAAACTTGAAATTATTTTTCACGTTAAGTTTCGGAACTAATAGCAAAACGTTGATTAGTCTCGTGTCCTAAATGATCCCACTTTATGGTAAATTTGCTCTTGTACTTTAAACGTCGGCATAAAACCGCTATCGTTAACAATTTGGTGTTGAATTCCAAGAAGTTCATTGTGAAACTTTAAAGTAAACAAATATTCTCCATTTGTACAATTGAAGGATTGGAGAGCATGGTCAAATCATAGCCTTTTATGTAATTGAGTGCTACTAACTTTAAATCTGCTCCAAATTTTTCTACTGATTGCTTACTGAATCTTTTGCGATTTTGTCGTAATTTGAAGTATATTTGCAGTATATTTCATTGGATTTTTTTGTCTTAAATGTAAAAATCACATGGCGCAGGCCATCACTTGCGATGACCATTTTCTGCATTACACATTTGTGCTCTTTGTCTCTCAAAATTTCCGTTGACCGAGCCATACACAGTAACACAGCCATTGTGTCCCTTGCAGTATGTGGTGCACCTGAATCTTATTGGAACCACAGTCCTGACTGATTTCGCACAGATGGCCTTAAAAAATGTTCCTACATTGTCCGATATTAAGCAACATGGGCAATAACTGTTGCGCTGACTTCTTTTTCGAAGAAATAAAAACCAAAGAACCTTTCAGACGAAACTCCGCACCAAACAGTACACTAAAGTGGGTGTAATTGTCACTGATGAATTGACCGTGGGACCTACGGTTTGGCTTGTTTACAAATTTAATTTAATGGAAAATGGGGTTCATTGCTTATTATTAAATTGTGAATGAAATCGTGATTTTCTTCAATTTTGCCTCGCAGCGAAATCGCAACATCAAGACCTCTGGGAAGTTAGAAAAACCATTATAGTTAAATACGGCAAGACTATCATATATTTACAGAATATTTTAATACTATCCTGATAGTCAAGTATATATAATTAATATTGCTGCATATAAATCAAATATATCACGAGATTAGCTATGATGTATAGTAAATTATTATATAGTTTTGTAATATTAAATTAGTATCACGAAATTGTCAATTACAATTATATCTACAAAATATATTATAATTTAACATTTCGTGATAAATTTTTATATCACCTCGAAAAAATTACACTAAAATAATTAACATCAATATAATCAAAATTAATAAAATATAAAAAAAAATTAATTCAAATATTTAATATTAGAAAAACAACAATTCCCTGAACTAAAATAGAACTATTTTATTTTTGTAAAATGGCAACAAGATATTACAAGTTAAACTTTAGATATAGCTGTGTGAAGTCGTAGTAAATATTAATTAACAGAGCAAGGTTGGTATGGAATTTGTAGAGGAAGGATCCACCTTTCAAATGCCCAAAATTTTAAATCAAGTCTATGAGTCAAATTTTAGATATTGTCGTGTGAAGTCGTAGTAGATACCAATTAACAAAGCAAGGTTGGTATGGAATTTGTCGAACTGGAATTGGTTTTCTTTGATTATAATAGGACAAACTAAGTGCGTAGCTAAGCAAAACAATACTTGTGACAAACGGAACGAAAACGGATGTCTGGTCTGCGAAAAATTGTCATTTTCTGAAACGGTTTTTGCATATATATGCCTTTACCATTAGCATGTCTATACTAACAATTGTTGAGGCTAATGACAATTGTAGTTTTTGAGCTTTTATATAAAAAAATAACACAGACAATATACACAGAAAAACTTTATTTATAAAGTTTATGTGAATATTCGAGTGCCGCCATCGAAATTGATCGAATATTTTAATATAAAATATAATTCGGTTAGAGCTGCAAATTAATTTCGTATTGATTTTACAGCGGTGAAAAGTCTACATTTTGTGAATTTAATTTTTTAGAACCCTGCACCTTTTTCTCTGTAAGCAATTTCTATAAATTTGCAGCTATAGAATTTTTACAATTTCAGAATCGGGCCATAAAACTTTAAAAATTATTTGAAAATTACCTAAACGATGTTAATTTGATTTTATGCCGCAATGAAGATCATTTTTTGTAAATATACTGTCCCTAGATAGCAAATCATAAAATAAAAAGTGTGTCCAAGATTAGTGGTTATTAATTTATTATAATATGCAATGTTTACATCAGAAGCACGATTATCATTAAAAGCATGTGGCCAACCTCTAATTATTAAAAAATCCAAACAACTACAAAAAAGTTTGGCGTTTGAAAGGTGGATCCTTCCTCTACAAATTCCATAAACCTTGCTCTGTTAATTGATATCGACTACGACTTCAAACGACAATATCTAAAATTTGACTCATAGACTTGATTTAAAATTTTGGGCATTTGAAAGGTGGATTCTTACTCTACAAATTCCATAAACCTTGTTTTGTTAATTGATATCGACTTCGACTTCACACGACTATATCTAAAATTTGACTCATAGACTTGATTTAAAATTTGGGGCGTTTGAAAGGTGGATCCTTCCTCTACAAATTCCATATCAACCGTGCTCTGTTAATTGATATCTACTACGACTTCACACGGCTATATCTAAAATTTGACTCATAGACTTGATTAACAATTTTGGCGTTTGAAAGGTGGATCCTTCCTCTACAAATCTACAAATTCCATACCAACCTTGCTCTGTTAATTGATATCGACTACGACTTCACACGACTATATCTAAAATTTGACTCATAGACTCGATCCACAATAATTGTTTTCTTACTAATAACCAGAGTGCTTGATTTTGCGTTTTTATATTAACCACGCCAGTAAATTGTTTGTTATGAAATTAATTTCTCGTGATATACATTTCTGCGCTTCAATATTTTTTTGGTTTTGGGATGGTTCGAACACCTGTCGCTATTTGTTTACTGAAATTTTCTGTATTGGAATTCTTTTTCGGGATAACAAAAAAAAAAAAAAAATATCATGATAGTAAAAATGACATGATAGTAAAACAAAAATTCGGGAAGACTTTCAAAACTAACGCATTAGAAAAATTTTCTGGATGACTCCGAAAAATGTCGTGATATTCGTTTTATAGTGTTGCCATCGCATTTCTTCGGGATATTTTTCGGGCTAACTTCACAGACATAATATCAAGCCGTTCTTGATAGTCTTGCACTGTCTGTCTTAATTTTTGCACAAGCTGAATTTTATTCGGAACGACTCTTAATGTGGCCAAAATTCTCTGTACGGACCTTTGCGATATGTCCAGTTGTGTTGAACGTCTCTTTGATGACTCGGTTCTGGACTATTCTGAACACTCTCCAGTACACGTTGAATATTACCATCCGTGTTTGCCGTACGTCATCATCCGAAACCTGGAAGATTCCTTACAGCAATTTGTTACTGGAAATTGGCAACCAGATGGTACTTTATTGGTCTAGATTAAAATACCGACGATAAGTATGCTGCGACAAAATAATGGACTGTTGGTTTTCATAATAAATTTAAATAATTAGTTCGTTCTTGTTGTAAATTATTCATTATAAATTTCCCAAGCCTCCTTTATAAAATTCTGAAAAAAATAAAAAGACATAATTAAAAAAAATTATTAAACATTCACACTAGAACGGTTTTTTTGCACCACCCTGAATTTTTCAAAAAGTAAATTTTACACGTACAATATTTTGTAGCATTATGTAATTTTTTTACTTTTTGTATGTAATCATTAGTGCCAAAGTTAGTACTCCCTCTCCCTTCTTGTAGGTGTGGGGGTTTTACTTTGAAATAAAATTAGGAACCACCATTGCAGATTCGGATTCTACGGCTTAAAGTACATAGGATTTCTTTGAAACAATTTTTTGATTAATGATAAATGGCGCACTAGAAGTTAGTCTTAAACAAATTGTGTTTCTTAAATGTTTAATTACTTAAAAATGACTTGTCAATACTACTATACTCAGGAACATCCGATTAAATCTAGTTTCAAATAAAATATTATTTTTTGTATTTATTGTTTTAAACATATCTGAATAACTGGGAATTTGTTACCTGTTGAAATGTAACTGGCTGGTGAATAAACTACTTTTTGCGTAACCCAGGAAACGACGTGGACGTAGTAGTTTTCTGTTCCCTTCGGGGTGCTTGGTTAACGTGAGTCTCCTCGCCTCTCACGTACCATGGTGCTTGATTTACATGGGTCCCCCTCATCATCTTTTAATTAAATTAAATGTTCAAAAATGATGGCCTTCGACTTCTATGCACTTATTAATCCACATTTCAAATGAATGTACACAAATGAGAAGCGTGTCTGCTAAAATTTTGGCACAAGCATTTCTAATTCGCTCAATCATATTCTCACGTGTTGTTGGTATTGGTTTTGTTGGATTTCTTTTTGTGGGGCTATCTCAAAGACAAAGTTTACCAACAAGTAAACTTTGTCTTTGAGATAGCCTCACAAAAAGAAATCTGACGAAGTAAGATCTGATGATCTGGCAGGCCAATTTATCGGATTAGCTCTACCGTGTGCTGGACAACCATCAAGTTGAAACCACATATTCTGTCGCAATTCTAAGCTCATGTCTTATTATTTTAAGACTGGCAGTTTATTTTCCAAAATTTGACCATTCAAATTGCCTTCAATAATGTGGGGGGTCGATGAGTTTGTTGCAAATTATTCCACACCACACTTTGATTGTCCAAGGGCGTTAAACTCGGCTAAGCCAGTGTGGATTTTCAATACTCCAGTAATCCATGTTGTGTCGATTAAATTGGGATTTTGCTGTATTTGTTCACGTGCCCACTGACAAAAAGTTACCCGATTTTGAAAATCAACGCCATGAAGATCTTGGTGTAAAGACACATGCATGATACGGATGATACTTATGACGTTTTAAAATTTTCCAAATACTGGTTTGGGACAATGCGGAATCGCTAGCTATTTCTCATGTACTAATAATATGCAGTTACTGCTAGCTACTGCAGCCAATATAACAATTTCATTACTTTGTGATTACATTACTGTGATGTTGCTCGACGAGTTCATTCTTTCGGTTGAAGACGTCCCTCAAATTGTTTTACAGTCCGGTAAAAAAGCACGTGGTCGAATCCTATCCGGAAAACGCGAAGCGTAGAGAGTGACAACATTATCAAGACTACGACAGCTTCTCCATAAACCAGGACCATTTCAATTGTTTCTTGTACAGTTAACTACTCCATTTTGTATTATATTAATAGCCTAACGCAAACATGTTCCTGGGATGCAATAATAGTTAATTTAACTCAAACGTATGCATAGGTTCTCAGTAAGAGAAGTCGAAAAACAATTAATTTAACAGCGCTATCTTTCATGAATCGAATAAAATGTCCAATCCTATGCACTTTAAGCCGTAGAATCTGAATTCGCAATAAAAAATACTGGTTCCTATTTAAATTTCAAAGTTATTCCCCCGCCCACCTACAAGAAGTGGAGGAGGGGTACTAATTTTAACACTAATGTATCTGTCAGTCAAATTAACAAAATAACGCGGGACAACTAAAAACGTCATTAAAAATTGCAACCAAATGTAGAAATGTACGTGTACAGCTTCAATGTCTATCTATAAACCCTCTTTATTCGATAACTCTGGCCAACCCCCCCCCCCCCCCCCATACCACTGCAAGGTTTTCACACAAATAATAACAAAACATGAAATTGTCATCATTTCGATTCCTGAGTAGGTGAACTTCGATTAATACAAAATTAGAAAGAAGTAAGATAGCTTCAAACCAGAAATTCAAATTTGTTTCACTGCAACAATACCATTAAAGAGTATCGAATATTTGTAAATTATTAACACATATTCGTAGAAATCCTATTTGGAAAATAATTTCTGAAATGGTCACACTTAGCGAACTTATTAATCTCATACAAGAAATATGCCGAAATGTTTATATTCAAATGCTCCAACAACGAGTAAGAACCCTCATCACTTTTATTCCCAATATAATTAGAAAGCTTTCACAGATTGAAGCAAGTTTATGTATGATAGCTTCAGTAACATACCCAAATAACAAAAATACCGTCTTAGGCGCATCTTAATTAACATTTCTCTCTATACACACCACACTTATATACATACGTATCGCAAACAAATTAAATAGTTTTAAGTGCGGAAGCCGATTTTAATCACTAAAATACTGAAAGTATTTAACCGTCATTACTACGAAATCATTTGTACTATGTTAACATATACAAATATGTTTGAATTGTAATTAAATTATCAGCAAGGTTGAATAAACACGAGAAAATAATCTCAAAATCAATTGTGAAATTCCAAACATGATGGGAGCGCAGAACGTTGCGCGAAACCACGAGAGATGAGATACTGTACGCACCCACATTCAATAAATCAACTCAATTATGTTAATCCGAGCGTCAGTTTACACCACACGTCAAATTATAAACATTTCACATCATGTCAATTAGGATTATTTTTAGCCGGTGTTTAAATAAAAAAATTCTTGATCCCAATTTAAATTTTTATGACGAATATATGAGTGATGGTATGTCCTTATTTTTTGTAGACCACCTACACAGTACAGCGCTTTATAATAATACAGAATATAAATTCCAATTTTAATTTCTTTCCAATATTGTTTTTGTTTGCTCTTTTATATATTTAACGAGAGTAAATATTTGAACAGTTGACTGATTCGTCTTACTAGAAATGCTGTAACAACAATAAATCAATTTAGTTAAATCATTTTCATATAACAGTTTGTGTAAGAAAAATAGAACAAGTCGTTTTCTATTGCGATCATCATCCCACACGATTGCATTTTGGATTGTAGGAAAAACTTTTTCTCGCTCTCTATTGTACCGTACAATGTTACATATCTGGCATTGTTACATACCTATTGTTAAATTATTATTCAAATTCAAATTGATTTTTTTTAGAAATAATAGTTGCTTGATTATAGTTTCGCTCAGTTTCGATTTATTGTGGGTGGATTATAATACGTAAAGCAGATATTTAATTTAATACTATTCTGTTATTATCTCTAGTATTAACACTGGTACTGCCAATTCGAATATGTTGTGTTTTGGGCGAATCACCATTAATAACCGAATGTTTCAGTTATTAAATTTGAGATATTTATCAGCCAAAAAAACCATACATAATAACAATATTTGGTATCTTTTGCGATTCCAATACACGTATGACAAAACGTACAGTGCAGATCAGTTGAATAGGAACGATCGTTTTTTTATTAATATGTATTTTAAAATCGTTTTAACTTTTCCAAGTTCTTACAGGATGAGCATTTCTTTAAAATGACAAAATATTTAAATAAAAATAATTTAGTAGGCCAGAAGAAATTTATTTTATTTTGTTTTGTCTTAAAAAAGTATATTTTTTGTTTGTTTCACTTCCGTAGTTATCAATAAAGTGAAAGTGTTAGCAAATGTAAATTAAATTAATTTTTTTGAAAAAAGTTACCGTTTATACTTGCCCGAAGAAAAAGCTTAGTAAGGAAGAAATAGCTACACAGCGAAACATATTTTCTACAAGTAATTGCAGATAAAATAGAAAGAAGTAAGACAGTAATCTTCAATTTTATAAAAAAAAAAATACAAATGAATATGCTTAAAACACAAAAGCGGAACTGTTAAGGCTCCATCTGATGCCGATAAGCAGGCCATACTAAGGACAGCAACTAATTGAGCACTAACTTGTCAAAAATTAAAGTGAGAGCTGGTGTGGAGGCGAGCCGAATAACAATCTGGAGAGTGGTTAAAAATCAGATCACCTTATTCGACGAAAGCTTCAAAAGAAACGGCTGAGCGGGCTGAAAAATGAAAACGTGGCGTTCTCTCTGATCAAAAGAAATTTAACCTCGATGATGGATTTAACTATTATTTTCACAACCCTCGAACAGATGAAAAATTTTTAGCAAAACACCATAGCCGCGAAGGAGGCATTATGGTGTGAGGTGCTGTATCATTATTTATCTCTAGAGAGAGTTGTCATTTGCAATCGGAAAAATGATCGCATCAACTTACAAATTCATCCTTGAAAGGTAATTTCCCTATTATTTTGGGAAATAGATATATCAGCAAGATAATGCCTCTATCCATACAGCTAATTTAGTTAAATCATGGATATCGCAGCACAACGTAGAGCCATTGGCCATCATATTCTCCCGATCTCATTATCATGGAAAACGCGTGGGGTTTGCTGTCTCGGAAAGTTTATGAAGGTGCTCGACGATTTCACTAGATTATTTAAAATCTTTGTATGACTCCATCTCCAGCAGGTTATATTAAGTTATTTTCAATAAGGGAAGTTGTACGCTATGTAAATCCAATTAATTATTAAAAATAAATCAGATTTAATTATACTTTTTATCAAAAAAAATGACTCCTTATTAACACATAATAAACACATTTCACTTAACACTTGTTTTTTATTTCGCAAAAAATTATTTTAAAAATTTTAATTAATAAATTTGTTCAAAATGTTTAAAAAATCACTCGATCGATTTCGACTTGTTAGGTCATCAGCAGGAATATCTACTGATTTGTAAAAGTAAAAATTTTGTTATATTCTGTGGCAATTCAACATAACCACTTAATTCCGTTGAGTGATTTTGTCAAATTTTATTTCAATCTATTCCTTTTCGCATTATTTATAACCAAGCCAATTTTGGACGAATTTGTTTGATTTTTGATCGTGTTGTGGCTATAAAACAAAACCCATTAACTGCATCGAATTTCTATGTTTTTATTATTTTGGAAAAAATACTCTGAATATTCACTGAATTTCAGTTAAGTGATTATGTTGAATTGCCACAGATAGTAGAAAAAAACCGAAAATGAATTAAAGAAGGAGGAACAAATAATAAATAGGCAATAAAAATCAATCTATTGATTGGCCCAAGCAACTGTTATTCATATGGAAAAATTAATATTAAAAAAGGGCCGGCGATTAGTCATCGGCTGAGTAACAAAATTCAAGGTATATTGAAGTACCTTTAATTACCCGACGTATTAGTCAAATTATTACGAACGTGAGAATAGAAATGGGACGGATCCGTTTCTCATCAATTACAAGAAACGGATTTCTCTCTGTTCGTTAAGGATATTTTGGTTGGATTTTTGAATTTCGTAAGATTCTAAGGTATCCAAACGTCTGCCTTTGGGTTGTATATGTAATATGTCTAAATTGTTTAAGCTAGCTGTATGATTTCCTAAAGTTAAATGGTTATGGAAAGTTGAACATTTTGAACAAATTTTTTAATTAAAATATTCAAAAACAATTTTTTGCGAAATAGAAAAACAAGTGTTAAGTGAAATTTGTTTATAATTAGGTGATAATGTATTTCGCCAAGTGCCTACGGAAAATAGTGTTAAAAGTATTTTTTATTAACATTTGTTAATCGTTCTTATTCAAGTGAACATCCAAAATTATCATTTTTTAGAAGAAAAAAAACACAAAGCACAATTATTCAGGTAAACTTACATTTTTCTTCTCATAATTGAACAAAAAAAATGTTAGACCAATTTTAAAATATTCCAAAAAACGGTCGTTCCTATACAAGTGAATTGCAGTGTATGTTCATATTTAAATGAATAAACCTCACACTTTTCCACAACAATGGTTGATTATGTTATTTTAGTGACCTTCCGCCATAACCTACTTAGTAAATCTTAACACTATTATTAGCAATATGTATCCTACATATAATTATTTGTACACCACTAACTTAAACTTTAAAAAAATTACATCGAGGTGAGATAACCAGGACGTTGGAAGTTTGGTTTCTATCTAATGTAATATTGAATTCTTTAAATTAAATAAATCAGTCGTTTCATCAGACTGCAATGATCATACCACAAAAATATTGAAAATTCTTTAAACTTACATGCAAAGTATAATCACAATCTTGATAACCTTACTTCGATGTAAAAGTAATTTCTGCAGCTATCACTCAGAATAACCCAACATTTCATTTAGAAATCGCCTGAATGCTTTATACACTTCGTTACATGAGAGGCTGTTCGTAAACTCTACATTGTTACGATATTGTTAACAATGACAGTTCTAAATCGTTCTGAAACTATCATTGTAACAACGAGCACGTGCTTTTTGTCGTTCGTAAACTCGTTTTAACATTGTTACAAATGTCATTCTCAACCCTACTCGAGACTGCCTTTCCAGCTGTCAAAGTACTAATTATGCTACAATCAAGCGAAAAAAATATTCTTTCACATCAATATCTAAACAAAATAATTTTTTAATGAACTCTTTTATGTGGTCAATGTGTTTGATAAAAGTCTATGCGTATAAAATTGAATATTATTTAAAAATTATAATTTTAATACTCTAAGTTTACGGATATCTAGTTTAATAATTATTTTGATATTGATGAGAATAGAAATTAGTTTTCTGTTTTGCGTTTTATCATAGATTTTTGTTTTGTTTATCATCAATCATCTGTAAAATCATTGACATTTGTAACAAAATCATTGTTAAGCACATTTGTCATACTAACAATGACAGTTGTAACAATGTTAACAATGTAGAGTTTACGAACAGCCTCCAGATTAAATCTACTAAACAGAAATGGGAATTCCCGTTATTCATCGATTTTCAATTCTATCGGTATTTTTTCTATACTGAGGCTACTTATTAATCAAATGACTAAAAAAATTATCTAGTGTTGTTACACGTGAATAAATCTACACCAGAATTTGAATAAATACACGAAATAATTTTAGGAATTTTTTTTTTTAACTTTAAAGTTTATTTATTTAAAACAATATATTTTTTATTTATTTTAATATAATTAAATTAAAATTTTTAATACCTTTATATACTATACGAAAAAATGGTATAAAATAAATCACTTGGTCACAATTACATGCTTAAAATTATTTCTAATTATTAAATTATTATTTCTAAATTTTATATAACTTAAACCTCTATACAAAATATTTAATTGAAAATATACAGTGCTGGGAAAAAAATTGGACAAACATATTTTATTG
This sequence comes from Nephrotoma appendiculata, assembly GCA_947310385.1. Classification (NCBI taxonomy): domain Eukaryota; kingdom Metazoa; phylum Arthropoda; class Insecta; order Diptera; family Tipulidae; genus Nephrotoma; species Nephrotoma appendiculata. Next base: position 275,875,039 of record OX371224.1, read on the forward strand.
CAAATTGGAGTCTTTTTTTGCTAAAATTACAAAACTTTTGAACGCAATTGGCTTATTGTTTCATTTTAAATACATGTATGACGTAATTTTTTGAAAAAAAATAACTACCTGCAATTTAGGGGAAAACCCCGAAAAATTCCAAAATATTCAAAATACATTGATTGGAGTTAAAGTAATGGAATAAATTAAACACTTATTTTTAAATATTTTTTTTGTTTTTTATTGATTTATAAAAGTTCTATCTTTAATATTAATATTTTGTTGGATCGCCATTTTCTTTTATTACGGCGATACACCCGCGATTCATTGAATTTGATAAATTTTTCATAGTCGTAGGAGGTATGTATCCCCAAATCGTCATCAACAAACTTTTCAAAGCTTGAATCGATTCTGGGTGCTTTCCTGCTACTTCTAGCTTCATTATAGACCAAAAATTTTCAATGGGATTTAAGTCTGGACTATACGATGGCCAGCTCAACACATCGATGCTTCTTTCTTCGAAGTACTTTTTTAGCTTTAAATGAAAAGATAGGAAAAAACAAGTTTTTAACAAATTATTTATGTTTATCTGAAAGCCAATTTTTCTATCTACAATTCAAATTTAATAACTCACAACTTTGGTGGTATGGCACGGAGCGTTGTCCTGTTGAAAAATAAATTTGCCAGTCTCGCCAAAAAGCTTTAACTCAGAATGCTCAAATTCGTTGTGTAGAACCTGCAGATGAACAGCTGCTGTAATGCTGGAACTATGGAAGCACAATCGACCGGTTTCATTTCCAGAAAATCATCCCCAAACCATAACTCCTTATTTTTTCGGTGGAAGTTTTAAAAGACATTCGTTGCCAAGCCTCTCGTGCGGTTTTCTTCTAACGAGAATTCTCAATCTCCAACATGCAGTTTGAATTTTGATTAATCGGGGAAAATCACATCATTCCACATCTCTGGAGTCCAAGAAACATGCTACTGGGCCTATAGCAAAAGTTGTTTTTTCACTAGTAACGTGAACTCAGACTTCTATACTGATTTAAGTGCCCTCAAACCAGCTTTAACATGTCTTTTTCTCACTAAGCTGGCTGTAATTTGTTTTCCCGTTGCTCGCGCAACATCCCGTCTTATGTCCGATGAAGTTTTTAAACGGTTCCAACGATATTGTAGTATTATGAAACGATCTTCCACTGGCGTTGTCATTCTGGGCCTTACAGAGCCTTTCTTTCTTCGTGTCGCAAAAATCAACATATTGCTTTTACACCTGCTTACTAACTTTTCCAATTTTTTTAAACTAAAATTGCACTTTATTCTTTATTTGACTAGGATCACTTACATAATAACTTAATCTTACAAAATATGCACTATTTATACTCAAAAAAATACAGGCAATGAAACACCTGCACCCTAATGTCGGCCAAGAACGGTAGGCGTAAAATAAAATAATTGCTTGACCAATTTTTTTGCACATCAGTTGCGGTGTTGTACCGGTGTAACAAAAACCGGTCCAACAAAATATTAATATTAAAGATAGAACTTCTATAAATCAATAAAAATAAAAAAAGAAATTAAAAAATAAGTGTTTAATTTATTCCAATACTTTAAATCCAATCAACGTATTTTGAATATTTTAATTTCTTTTTTTTCAAAAAATTACGTCATACATGTATTTAAAATGAAACAATAAGCCAATTGCGTTCAAAGGTTTGTAATTCTAGCAAAAAAAACTCCAATTTGCAATAAAATATGTTTGTCCAAGTTTTTTCCCCAGCACTGTATATACCGGGTGAGTTTTTTAAGCTGAAACTTTCAAATATCTCGGGAAATAAGCCCTCTACGATAAAAATGACCATTATCAAAATTAAATCATTCTGGAGGTGAAATACATTAGTGCTAAAATTAGGACCCCCGCCCCTGTTTGTAAGGGGGTGGGGGGCAACTTGGAAACTGAGATAGGAACCCTTATTTTTTATTGCAGATTCGGATTCTACGGCTAAAAGTACGTAGCATTTCTTTGAAACATTTTTTTCGATTCATGGTAGATGGCGCTGTAATAGGCGATATTAAATTTTTTTCGATTTCTCCTTCTGAGAATATTATGCATACGTTTCTGCAATATGTTTGCATTAAAATTAACACGTTTTCAATGTAAATACTTGAAATTAGTTTTAAACAAATTGTATTTCTTAAATTAAAAAAAGAAAACTACTTTTAGCGTAACTCAGAAACAACGACATGGACATCATCTTTTAATTAAATTAAGTGCTCAAAATGATGGCCTTCGACTTCAATGCACTTATTAATCTGCATTTCAAATGAATGTACACAACTTAGAAGCGTGTATGGTGGAATTTCGGCACAAGCATTTCTTATTCACTCAAACATATTCTCACGTGTTGTTGGTACTTGGTGTTTAGTTTAATTAAATGGGTGGAAATTTCCGACTTCATTTCCGAAAAATTCGAATAATATAAAGCATTTTAAAGCAAATAATATTCCTTATGCGGGAATTTCAACCGATTTAACGAATACGCGCCCTGGGCTGGGATATTCTAACATCACCATTTTTCGATATTTTATCGAAGTTTATTTCTCGTTTCTGTAAAATAAAATTTGTCTCTGTTTCCATTTTTATATCATTTACCAGCCTGCTGGATTGCAATATTGTGATGTTCAACTGTGTTTCTATCACCAACTAATGTTTTTTCGATTGTACGTAGATCGAAAATAAGTGAAATGTTATATTGTTCAAATATATTCTAGTAGGTTGTGATAGCAATAAAGAAGAAATAATTGATAATCGAAACAGAGGTCAATTTAATTGTACCAGATAGGGACGTAGACTTCGATAAAATATCAAAAAATGGTGATGTTAGAACATCGCAGCCCTGCTACCGAAATTACCACCGATTTCAAGAATACGCGCCCATTTCAAGAAAACGCTTGTCGTATGAATCGGGGCGCTATCTTGCTGATAAATCTTTTTATTGGTCCGAAAAAATGTTGGAGCTTTGAAAATGCTGAATCCAAAATAGACAAATTCAAATTTGCTGTCGTTTTTTTATTTTAGCTAACTCTATCCCAAAATAGTATGAAATAGGTCCACAGACCAGAACCTCTCCTTTTCTGCTGTGATGTAGATTGAAAAGAAGCTGTTCTTTGCTTAGGTAATGCAACTGTTATGTATAACCATCGGGCCCGTCCAAATTGATTTTTTTTTTCATCCGAAAACACGACTTTGTACCATACTGAAATTGAAAATTTGTAAATTCAAAAACCTCGTAATCATTCTTTATGTTTCCTCTGTTTTTGATGATTTCGATTCGATTTAATTTGTTTTTCTTTTAAGAAAACTTATTTTAATTATTTGTAAGCGCGCATCTAAAATCTCATGTTCACAAGATTGTCAGATAGGAGGTATTGTCATGATGCGGGCGACAACTCAAAAGCAGACGTTTAGATACCTTAGAATCTTACGAATTTTTTTTCGGAAAAACAACAAAAGGTTGGGACGATCAACAGATTAATTTGTATTGCCTATTTTTGGTCTCTCCTTATTTTATTTCATTTTCCTACTAAATATAAAAAAATGAGTGATTTTTTAAAGTTTTTGGAAAACTTTTTTAATAAAAATATTCAAAAATTTAAGTGCTTAAAATGTGTTTACTGTGTTTCAATAAAAAATGTTATGCAATTGCTTTCCATGTTAACTATATGCATTTTCCACTCTTTGCAATCCGTCATTCATTCGATTCGTTCCCGCGGATTCTATAATCGACGTGGTTCGTCTACGCCTAGTATTGTAAAATTTATCGGAGCCGTTTCTCGGACATTCTACATTATCAATGGTATATACATATATATGTTTTTCCGTAGTTGTAGCACCGCTTACTGGACATATTTTTAATAAAAATTTCCAAATTCAAAGTTGGTGACCAATGCAAGCCCAGACGAGGAAACCAAACAGGCAATTAGTATATGTAAGCCGAACGATATTTTTATTTCGTTTGCGTTCGTTGGTTTCTATCCAGTAACGTTGCGTTGCTGGCCGTATTGGTTAGTGTGAAAAATATATTTGTCGAATAATTTATTAGGGATATATATGTATGTTAAAAAATAATTTATAGGGGTTAAACATTCTTTCTATCTTGGGAGGCTCAAAAAATAGAGCAACCGTGGACCCGGATTCCTTTCACCGCCATTGAATGCCGTGATAATTATAAAGCAATATTTATGTACAATATATTGTACACATCGTTTGAAACTCCGTGTACAGATGTTTTAGCATCGTTAAATAATTTATTTTAAGTTTAAATTCCCACTAAATTTGTTAAATAAATATAATTCCTATATTCTAAATTAAAAATCAATAACCCAAATGACATTTTAAAATTTATTTACAGAAATAATAGCTAAAAAGTAATCTCTTAACTTCACAACAAGAAAATCACACAATACACGATTAGAACTGTCATACAACTAATTTTTATGATTGTTCTAAAATTCGCAATACTAAAACATTAGAGAGTATATACAGTCAAATGATTTTAAACACAATTCTAAAGTAAAAATTTGTACTACGCCTGCTATGTGGGTTTCCTAATCGATGTACTATATATTATACAAGGTATTCGAAAGGGTACTGAATATCGGACTAGCTTCAGACCGACTAGGCTACCAAGTTTAGTCTTAATTTTCTTCGATGATCAACAATACTCGTAATTTTTTTTTAGGATTTTATTTTATATTTTCACACGCGGGTTATTTCCTTCCACCAAAAGGTTTTTGTCTCTCTTTTCTCTGAAGACCATGCCGAAAGTTGTATATCTCACTTCATACATATTGAACTTAGGTACATTTCACCCACCATCCACTAACTTTATACCAATTAGTTTATCAGAAGGGCAAACTCCCTATAGTCGGTCGTTAAAATACTAAACAAAGCAATAGTAATATGTATACGAGAATCTTAGAAATCCATAAAAGTAATTTTAAAATTTCGGAGTAAATGTTATAAATGTCATGAGTGTATCATGATACGGTTTACTGTCGCTATAGTGACATTTTTTGTGTGCAGCTTCATATACATACGATTTACATGAATATGACCTATAAAGAACAGGTTGCCACATTTTCTTAATCGCGCTGCACCTTTTATTTTGCATATTAAAACTATTCATCTTAACTTATTATTACTTAAAATTCCTAGCTCTTGTTGATCTGAATGATAAAGTTTCCGACGTGATTGATTGAATCCTATACTTTGGTAAAAATTTATTTTTGTTTCGATTATGTCACATTAGATTAGCGTACGCATGACGTAATTGCTATTATTTGTTGTGAACATTTCTTAACGGATAAAATGATTGAAACAAACAAAGTAATTGATCTTCGCTTGCACTATAAAACCCACTGAAAATTCTTAATAAAGCGCGACCCAATCAAATGTATATCATATTTTATCTATATTTAATGCATTTAGTACGAGAACTCGTATCTATATCGATATCAACTATTTATAGCTTTAATATCGTAAATTGAATGTTAGAAAAAAATTTAAGTCTATAAATGACCATGAGACGATAATTTAACGTAATTATACTTCTTATGGCTGAGTACACTGTTTTTTATATGATCTTTTTATAACTATAATTTACTGAGAGATTATAGCAAGTATTTTAATTGCCGACATTTAACCATCCTAATGGTTAAGTTGAACCGGATGGTGTACAGAAGTCTGCCATATCATAAAAATGTGAAATAAATTTTCGGAATATTCCTAATTGGCACTTAATCACTTTATATTATTTTAACAATTTTTTTTTGTTGTACTGTAAATTTAAATGGTATAGTTTTTATTGTTATTACAGCAATTGTAAATATTTTAATGGGTTTATAAAATTGGCGTGTTGGTGCCAAACGTACGGTACAACATGTTGCTTGTGGCTTTTATTACAATCACACTCTTGTATATCAAATTCAATTGTTTAACCACACTTTATTTTAATTGTTTATTTCGATATGTGAATGATGAAAATAAACAACAAGATTTTCCTCCTTAAAAGGAACTGCACCCATTCTATGTACCCGTTTCATTGTTGCGCGCTGCTGCGGATATTTTATCATATTTAGTTACGAGAAAGAAGTCATTAACAAAAAAAAATCCGTTGGTTGTAGCTTTTATTGTTATTATTACTACGATTTTTATTGTTATTACTGTGTAAAAAAAAAAGATGAAAATTGTCTTATTCTTTCCGCCATTAAACCATAAAAAATATAAAAATTGAAAATCTCATGTAAATAATATCTTGAACTGGTATCACAACACTAAAAACAATATACTGTTGTAAATTACTACTGTGCTGTTGTCGTTGTTTTGCAAAGCAACATAACTTAACATTTTATTAGTGTCGATTAGTGTCGTTTTAGTGCTGTTTGTCCGCTGGATGTCGTCCTTATAGACAAACAATTAAAATTAACGTTTTATTATACGTAATGTAATACAGGGTCCAATGGAATTTATTTTTTTATTCAGAACAAATAAGTTCATTGAAAACATTATAACTTACTTAGCTCGTTTTTTAATCGTTTCTCGATGGTGCACTTTGAATGGTAATTTTGGAAGTCTTCGCGAGGATAATTAATATTGCGTATGTTTCATTTTCAGAAATATCACGCCGGCTATTTTCAGCGACATTTTTCCACCTGGATAGCAAAACGCCCACATACAAGTCTAATTTTGCTGTTTAGTTTATTTTAAGGATGGCCTGTAAAATTTGTTTCTCGCTAACCTTCTATTTTTATTTCGAAGAATTGAAAAGATCTTGTGATGTGTATTTCCCATATGAAAGCACTCCCACACCGTGACGGTTGTATATCCATCTACTTTAGATCAAAACTGCATCGTTTTGGTGCTGTTGGCAGTTTATTTTTTCTCGAATATCATTAAATAAGGCTTGATGACTTATATCATTGTGGTGATGGAAACAGTTCCATTTTTTATTGTTTCCATATAATCAACCTCAGTTTGTCAAAATCAACAGTATGTTTCACATACGTTGATTAGTTGATTGTCCCTTAAGCTGGTGGTTGGACTCATTAAGCAGAACATTACAACATACTACAAATGATTTTAGGCTAATTAAATGCCCCATTAAATTTTTTTTGGTACCTGGTTCTAGAGAGACATATAAGGCTTTTCCATCAGGACCAACATAATATATTAACATAAAACGAATTTATTTATTTATTTATATTGAAAAAAAATCTACAAATTTGACTTGAAACATATTAATTTAAGAATATAAAATATAAAATAAAATAAATCCGCATTGATTTGAAAATTTGAAATATAAAAGTAAAGTAACAAGTAAAAAAATCACTGAGAGGCATACAATTGCCTTAATCTACTTTTAAAATTATCGTTTGTTAAACAAAAATCAAATAAATAGTTAATTCTATTGAAACTTTTACACATCATCTTCACTAGTTTATTATCGCCATATAATTGGTTCTGTATCTATCTAAGTGGAGGAAGCCAGGATCTCTTAGTTTTCTACCAGGGACCTTTATTTTAATTGACTTTAGCACATCCAGTGCGTCGATTAGACCTATTAGAAGATTACCAATAAATGTACTTTTTAGCAGTTCGCGTCTATTTTCAAGATTTGTCAAGTTGTATGACTTGCACCTGGTTAAATATAGTGGTTGCCGCTGTATATTTACGTGGCATGGTGTATCATGGTCATAGACCCATCCGTCTTTCCAGGTCAAGTAGCGTATAAACTTCTTTTGAATTTTCTCAATACTCTGGATATGAGCTTCGTAGAACGTACACCACACATTTACAGCATATTCCAGCTGGGATCGAACGTAGGCACAATACAGGATCTTAATTGTTTCCACATCAAAATTATCACCCGTCCAACGTTTGGCAAAACCGAGCATGGAGTTCGCGCGAGCGGTGCACAGCACAATGTGCTTAGTAAAGCTCATATTTTCAACGAAAGTGACCCCTAGGTCTTTAGTCTCAAGTACTACATGAAGGAGTACACCATTTATCTTGCAGCCTTGTGTATAACAGGGTTGGTTTTTCGGTGAAATAATAGAGATTTGCACTTTTCATAATTGAGACTCAGAGAATTAAACTCGCACCATAACGCTAGGTTGTCAATATCTTCCTGTAGAGTATTGCCATCGTCAACTGACTCGATTGCTTTGTAGATTTTGAGGTCATCTGTGAACATCAGGATATTGGAATGCTTTATCACTTCGGTAATACCATTTGTGAAGATTGTGAAAATCCATGGGCCAACGTGACAGCCTTGTGGTACACCAGAGGTAGTGTAACGAACTTGACCGACATGAGTGGGTTGCGATAACCTAAATTTAATGTCGCTCGTCACTGAATCATATCAACCATCCAGAGCTTCGGTGTGGTACTTGTTTTGCCGGCTAAGGCTCAGGGATTGGCGTGGGATTTCCGAAGATGGATGGAAGCTGGTTGAGACCACCAATCAAAATTAGAATTAAAGGAAAGAGGGAAAACACAGATCTCATTACCATCTCAAGCAAGGCCAATTAAGTTACCCCATCCCAATGCAACCTACGAGATTTAATTATTCATCTTTTAATAAAAAAAAATATATTTGAAAATATTTCAATGGATGTAGGTAACTCATTTAAATCTTAAAATCTAATAATATTGATAACCAAAAAAAAATGTAATTAATAACTGGCTAAAGTAGTAAAACAAACTGAAAGCCATAAGTAAAAGAAAATAAATACAAAAATAATTTATATAGACCCATTTGAATGGTCCAGAAATGAAATGAATTGAATTACAACAACAACAACAAAAATAGATATAATTATAGAACCAGAGAAAAAAAATTCTTTAATTACAATAACACTAGAATTCTAAATAGATAAACAAACTTACAATTTTACAATCAAATTCCATAAATCCAAAAAAAATTTAACCGACGTGACGAAAATCCACTTGCGCAAATCCACAACCGCAATTCGCTAAGATAACTGAATACAGCTCCAATAATACGTATACTATAAGCTGTCGTACACCGTGGTATATTATTATCTACAGTTGAAAATTTCGAAACCAAAACAAGGTTTCTTGCTGATGACAATACGGTGCTCACCTTTGATTTACGTCTCTGACCAAAAACAAGAGAAATATCTACCGGTGTAGGGCACATCAATTTTCGCCGTACCAACGGAAATCACTATGGACGCTAATTTATCTCGTGGTGGGTCCTATGGCGCGGTATATATAAAGAAAACCAATTATAAACCATACAAAAAAAAATACCTGCTGATCAGCTGATGGAAAGTATCTGGATGAGGCAGCACTGCACGCCACTGTTGGTTTAGTTTCACGTTCACCTTTTCAGCACTATTTAAAACAATTTTTCCTTTACCGGTTTTTTGTTTAAGACACCAAAAAAAAATATTTGCGGAATATTTGGTTTTATAACTTTTTTTTTTCCACTCACAAGGTATTATTTCGACTAAAATTTTTCGCACGACCACTGAAGTAAAGTTAAATCGCTTACAGGAATCAATTAATAACACATACAATATTTGTAAACATTTTCATTTTATAATTTTTTTAGGGTTTTGTTTTATTTATAATTATTATCAACAAAAAAAATTTGCATTGTACATATCCGATTTTGTTTTACATATACGAGTACATATGTTTCATTTATTTATTAATGAATAACGTCAAGTACCTCACTTAAATTAGTACATATTATAAAGATATTTTTTTTTTCAAAGCTGAAGGCCGAACACAATACTGATCTTTGAAAAATAACCGAATGGTTTTCTTTAAATTTATAAACCCCAGTTCATAGCAAAATCATGGTTGGTCCTTCACAAAAAAAAATAATTGTATTGTGGTTTTTTTTTCAACACACGTAAAATTGTACAAGTTAATTAAATAATTAAGTCTTGTATTACACATAAAATGTTCACGTAAAAAAACTTTTTTTTCTATTTTTCCACCGCGCTATACTTTTCGGAAATTTTATTTTATTTTAGTTTTTTTTCTTTTTGTAATTTTTTTTATTTACTTATATTTTAATTTAATTAATATTTAATTAATTGTTCAAAAAATGCTAAAGTATATTTTTTTTTTTTTACAAAATAATATATCACGGTATTCTTTAAAAGGCACAAAACTCACAACCTCACACATGGATTAACTGACTTCCTTTTGTTCTTTTTTCTTTTTTCTCCCCTGTCAGTGGCGATCGCTGCGATATTTATATCATCGATGGTGAGGGGAAACAAACAGCTAACCTGTTTCGATATCGAACCCAATAACAAAAAGTATATGCTATTGCAGAACGACGTAAGCCACAATGCTACACGAATATTTACCATGTTGGCGGTCAGGTAGATATAGATTATATTCACCACAAAAATGAACTGTATAAAATCGTAGGAAAGGGGGAAAAAATGGAACAACCCCGGGCGTTACAGTAGCTTGTATTCTATTTGACGTTTTATCTCCTATTGCAATATATTGGATTCAATTACTCAAATAAGATTTGAACTAGGCTACGAACTGGCTAGAAAACCCGAACTTGAGCCAAAGTTCCAAAGTTTTACAATGGCTGATGGAGTCGAAAGCTTTTGCAAAGTCGGTGTATATTTCGTCAACTTGTTTGTGCTTCTCAATTTCTTTAATAGAATAGCTAGTAAATTCTATTAGATTTGTAGATACTGATCTTTTAGGCATAACACCATGTTGATATTGTGATAAATACCGTGGAAGCACTGCTTTGAATGAGTTACATACATTTTATTAGTTCAAATAATTTAGGTATAGCAGACATAGATGTAATACCTCTGTAGCAAGAAACATCATTCCTAGATCCAGTTTTGAAAAATGGCGTCACTCTAGTTATTTTCCACTTTTGAGGAAAAGTTGCCAATTTTAATGACTGATTGAACAATATGCTTAGAGGGATTGCCAAATTTTTAGAATTTTTAAAAAATGAAGCAGGAATACCAACAGGACCACATCCTTCTCCGAATCCTACCAATGCTCGCTGGATGTCTTCTGGCTCGATGTGTGGAGTAAATATGAATGTACTATATTCACTACAGGTTGAATCTTTATAATTATCAATGTCTTCCGCTTTATAAACAGATTAAAAAAACTCAGCAAACATGTTGGTTATGATCACAAGACTTTTGATCATTAAATTTCATCCAGGCCGGGTAACCATCAATTTCGCGTTTGGTTTTAAAAAAGTTTCAAAAGCGTCTGGGATCGCCTTTTATTTTATCCTTTAGATTACGAGTATAGCTTCGGTATCTCAGTTCAAAATAAGATTCAAAACTTTGGTTATAAGCAGTAAATTTCTGTTTACTATCCTGGGAACACACTTTGAGGTTTTCTTTATAAGCCTTGTCTTTCTTGTTTTTAAGACTGATGAGTTGATCGTCATACCATGGAGGATATTTGTTCGGTTTGCTCATAGACACGGGAACGAATAAATCGATTCCTTTAAATAGATGTGTGTAAAATTTTCCCACGTTTACATCTATGTCATCGCTGTTAAACTCGGCATTCCAATTTATTTGCTCAAAATATTGTTGTAAGTTATTCGAATCGGCCTTTCTGCAGTTGTAATATAGTTTCCGGTTTTGGTCATTTATTACGAAAGGTGTTGGTGATTCTTCTGTTTTTATCATTATTAAAAATAAGGTCCAAGGTTCGGTCTCGTCCATTTTTTAATTCGCAGGTTTGACTCAAATTTGAGTCAAATATGGTGTCGATGAATAGGTACTCATTATCCGAATTCACATTTACAGGCATAATCTCGTTTTTTTCTTCATCATAAGTCCAACTAACATTTGAGAGATTAAAATCCCCAGTTATTAAAATTATGTTTGATTGATCGGCAGTATTGGTAATTTCCATAATTGTGTTGCAGCACTTGGTATACGAATATGTAGGCGAATCAGATGAGATATACGCCACGTAAATTCGTACTAATTTATTATTGATGACAATTTTAACACATAATTGCTCGATCGATGGATTCGTTAAATATACCAATTCATTAGGTAGTGATGTATCGATAGCTATGAGTACTCCGCCACTGGGTTTTTTATGCTTGTTTGTGGTGAGCGATCACATCTATAAACCACATTTTGACTAGGGAAGAATTCCGAACTCAAAATTTTATCGTTGAATGATGTGTCACAGATGATATAAACCGGAAAGAGTGTATTTAAAACAAAATTATGAAATTGAGCAGCCTTTGAAGACATATTATTTACATTTTGAAAGTTAAATGTCTGTTTAATAGTTTTTTGAGGATGTGACAAGGTTGAGGTTTGAACGCCTTTCTTTGACCCCAATCAAATTCTTTGACAAACAGTCCTACTGGCCACAGAGTAGAGTGGATGGTGCTTTGAAAAACTTCACCTGGAATATTGATTTTGTATGATACGTAATCATAGTTCTTTCCAAAGCTTGCTTTCGGCACCATGCGTTGGGCAAACAGATCGTCAGTATTCGCGATCCTTGTCACTAGTTTGCGGAACTGCTCATCCGGCACTGAATTATGTATTCGGCTAACGAAAAGCCACTTTCTGGGTTGTGCAACTCGAATCGAGATCTCATCCATTAATTCAACGTCATTGGCAGTTATTTTAATATTAGGGACAGTTGTAGTCGATTGTGATGCTCCAGGTAGATTATTATTTCGTGTTCGCTTTAAATGAACTATAATTTGTCGGTTTTGGATGGTTGACGATGATGTTAGTGATGATATCGTATGGTTATTGTTCAATAGACTTGGAGTTTCGGCCTGGCTTGAGGCATCGGACATGGATCTTGTGGCCCGAATTTTTTCTGGTTGAACAGCAGATTGGGACAAGGCATGAACCACTGTTGTTAAAGTCTCTTCTAATTGATTCATTCTTTTTAGAACATTATCGATTATGGTCTCCTCTGATTTCTCAGAGGATAGGATGTTATTCAATCCGTTTTCACATTTACTACAGAACCACCGCAAACCAGGCACATCGTCCATCACTAATTTTATACCCTTCTGTAAATCATTTGGAAATTTTTTCAGCCATTTATTTGCGTTGCTACTCGCACATCTGTAATCTATAACGTTGTTACATAAGTAACCGCTGCATGAAAAAAACCATTCATCAACGATTATAATTTCACAGTCAATGCACTTATTTTTGGATCGCCATTATTAATATGTATGTAATCAGTTTGTTAGAGTTTAAAATTTAACAATCAGCAATATTTTTACTACAACACTACTGCACTACACTTTAAAAAAAAACTTTTCACTTAGAACAGTCAGCGATTCCGAATGTGTATTATTAGGTAATACAATTTTAATTATTTGGTAATTGTTAATTATTGGTTAATTATTTTTTAATTGTTACAACAACTACAAAACTAAAATTGAAAGTTGGGCGAATGTTGAAAATTTAGGCTCAATATGGCTTAATCAAATGCCCCATTTTATATATTAGGTGCCACTCATTCTTGACAAAGCTTAAGGTCATTTAATTTAAAGCTAGCAGAACCAAAATCGAAAATCGGACCAAAACTGAAACTATTTCGTGAAATAAAATCAATTGACATACTAATAATTACACATAGGTTCATTTTGAGATCCGCTCGAAATGCAATATTTCGAAATGCGATATTTCAGAACGCAATATTTTAAAACGCGATATGATACAGAATGTGCATTGCAAAGCAATGCGAGCACATCGACCCGCCTGATATAACCCAATCCTATACACCCACTTCTATCGATTTCTAAATTCCTATAAACTGAAAAAAAAAATTATAACTAGGGAGGAAAGCGACAGGAGCGCAGCGATCCGCCTGATAATACCCGATCATATAGTCCGGCAAAGGAAGCAGCAAATGCTGAATAAGGAACCAACTTCACTTGATTTTGAAATTCCATTGAGGTACCAGCAAATTGACGGAGCTAAATTCGTGTTCGGCGATATAAATGAAGGAGAGGACCGAATAATAGTTTTGATGACCCACCAAAATCTAACCAGGCTGAGAGATGCTAAGTTTTGGATTATGAACGGTACTTTTAAAGTAGTTCCTACGCTGTTTTTCCAGCTTTATACCATATACACGGCAGTATTGGACTCCATAAAACTGTACAACAATTGATGTACGAACATTAGTCCGTAGAGTGGCAAATAAACTGCTTAGTATGGGAAAAGATTTTCTAATCTATATGATATCGCCTTGGAATATGGGAGTAATTTGGACCCTAAATTAGTGATAATTGGTGTCATTTTCTTTTTATGCAAAATATTTATAAACATAGGCCGAAGATTGGCAAAATCGATATACCGATATAAATAAAGAAAAAAATATTAAATTAATTCTAAGTAGAAAAAGGAATATAACAATTTTGGCTTTTCAAAAGCTATTCCTGTTAATATTTCCTTTTAGTATTTTATAAAATTACATTTAGTTATATTATTTTGAAAGGTTTATTTTATTATTAAATATTTTTTAGGTTAATTAGCTTAACGTTTTGTACCATTACCCGTTTTAAAATATCACGTTTTGAAATCCCTCTCTCTCTCTTTCTCTCTCTCACTCTTTCTCTCTCACACTCTCTCTTTCTTTCTCTCTCTATCTATCTATCTATCTATCTATCTATGTCTCTCTCTCTCTGGTACTATATCTCATCAAGGGATTTGGCCGCCTCAAATGAGGTTTCATAATCATATTTTCATTTCGGATAATGAGTGATTAATTCATTGATCCTAAACCAGCTGTGACATTTTTTCCTTGTCGCCACCAGGAATCGAACCCGGGACCTCCAGTCGCTGGAACAAGCATGCTGATCACTTTGCCACCGGAACGGTTTTGAAATATTGCGTTTTGATAATTCGCGTTATAAAATATTTCGGTTTAAATTTTGGCCTAATCCAAATGACCGTTGAAAATGTTTAGGCTCCATTCATTTTTAGGTTATTTGGTGTAGGTTATTTTATGTATAGTAATCAGAGCCCAAATCAAAAATCGTGCCAATACTGCAATAAGAACGCAAAATACGATTTATTGACATACGAATAATATTAAGAACCACTAATTTTTCACCAAGCCTTAGGTTATTTAATTTATAATCACCCCACACATTTTTTGGGTGTCAATAGATCTTGTTTTCATTTCTAATTTCGGTTGAGGACCAACTTTCGTGTTGAGTTCTGCTAGCTTTTAATTAAAGAGCATGAAGCGTGGTCAAGTACGAGTAGAGCCTAATTTTTTAAATGAAGTATTTGATTAGGTCATAATGAGCCTCAAATTATGTGTATGTCAATCGACTATATTTTTCGTTCTAATTTCGATTTTAGACTGTGTGCCTGAGAGCGATTTTTTCGACTAAATTGTCGACTAAACTAAATGAATGACTGATTCATATCATTATTTCAAAGGTGGCACTTGTATCTTTTAAATATGCTGTGCCTCCGATTGTAAACTAAATTGTAAACTAAACTAAACTATGACTTTTCATATGTCATATTGTTTTCAACAACACCGAGATTTGTTATTATTTAAAATCAAGGAAATAGCAAAAATAAAACAAATATGGATATGGAAATCGCATTATTCATGCATGTGATTAAAAATTACAATCGAAATTTAAGAATCAGAATATTTCCTTTTAGACATTTTTGCTCGAATGCAAAACGATAAAAAAATAATAAAAACAAAAAATGAAAATGACAACTAAATAGTCAAGCAACCTCAGCAGTGCCCTAATTCTCTAAGCAGTAAGATAAGTTGTAAACGTGTAAACGATAATTTGTCTTGCCTTTTTACAATATTTGCATTCTGTAATTGCACTCCAAGATAAAATTTAATACGGTTACGATAAATAAATGTCAAAAATTAACACACTCTTATGATGTATGTAGGTTCATATTTAGACTTTGAGGGCCTATAACTACCGTTCCCATTTAAATTTCAACATTTTTCTTATGGATATAAGTTACTCTAAGTAGCATCTGTTCACAATCTATAGTTCGAGTTGTTACGGGTTGTGGTTTGGCTAATTTTTCAGGTGAAAATTTTATACAATATATTATCTTGGCATTTTTAAATCGCATTCTCTAAACAGTTTTTTTACCCAAGATAAACCTATTGACAGCAAGCGAGCAAGATAACATTAAACGTCAAAACGAAATTTTAATTATTTTATATCCTTAATAACTCAAAAAATATAATCTCTAGAAACGTAAATTGTTGCATATACATCAAAGCCATCTAGAATCACACATAGCCCCCAAAATCATATTGAAAAATAATCGGAGTCGGGAGTTATTTGAAATTCAAATCAAGATACGGTTCGATAGACTTATAAAACAAACCAAATGTTTCACGAGAACATTACAACAGTCAAAAAATTCTTTACTTCGTATGGTAAAGACTTGTACAATATAAGTCTTGTTTACAATTGATCGATCCGTTGAATTTTGGTTAATGTTGTGTATTCTGATCTGTTTAAAGGTTATTCTTTATACTAAGTACAAAATCGCATTATTATGCAATTCTTATTTGCGATATGTTTTTGAAATCCAATCGAATCTGTCTTAAGCAGATCATAATTTCAGTGTATTTCGTTGTTGAAGACCCATTTAGCTCTTTCCGATGCCCTATTTAGCTCTTTCTGCACAAGCGTATCTCGAAAAGTTCAGGATTGTCTTATTAGAATTTTAGAATTTCGAGTAAACTACAAAAAGCTATGCGTTTTAAGCAACGAAGCTCATTTAAAGATCAAATTTAGTTAGCCACTGCCACTTTTCCGAACTCCACGAGTTGCTCATCCTATATTTTTTTACGGATCCGCTCGAAACGCGATATTTCAAAATGCGATATTTCAAAACGCGATATGGTACAAAACGAGATATGGTACAAAACGAGATATTTTAAAACGCGATATTTCAAAACGCGTTATGGTACAGAATGTCCATTGCGAAGCAACGGGAGCGCAGCGACCCGATTGATACCGGTCCTATATACTCTCGCCCCTATCGATTTTTAAATTCCTATAAACTGAAATTAAATTTCCCCTTCACCCGCCTGATATAACCCGATCCTAAACTCCCGTTTTGTACCATATCGCGTTTTGTACCATATCGTGTTTTGAAATATCGTGTTTTGAAATATCGCGTTTTGTACCGTATCGCGTTTTGTACCGTATCGCATTTTGAAATATCACGTTTTGAAATATCGCGTTTTGTACCATATCGCGTTTTGTACTTTATCGCGTTTTAAAATATCGCATTTTGGAATGTTGCGTTTTGTTCCATATCGTGTTTTGTACCGTATCGCGTTTTGAATAATCGCGTTTTGAAATATCGCATTTTGAAATGTTGCGTTTTGTTCCATATCGTGTTTTGTACCGTATCGCGTTTTGAATAATCGCGTTTTGAAATATCGCGTTTTGTCATATCTCGTTTTAAAATATCGCGTTTCAAATTTGACCCATTTTTTTATGTGCCTCCTCAATAGCACCGAAAATTTGTTAATCGAAAGCATTTCTAGTAGTTGATGTAGGTCTAGTTATGGAGGGACGTTTTAGTGTTACGATTTGTTTTTTTACCATGAGTTAATTTTTAATCTTTGTAAAATGTTTGGGTTAATCTTAAGGATCGGTAACGAGTAGGAGGTGAGACTTTAATCAATTACCTGCACTTTAGAAATCGATTTTATGCAATATACATCTTGTTTGACCTTAGTGCTCGTTAAAATTTAAAGTATTTAATGCATATAGTAATATACATAATTAAATTTTGTACGCGTTCACTATTATTCGAAATTTGTCCTAATTATTAATTTCTCAAAACATAAGATTAATAAATAGTTAAGAATTAAAGCATTGTAAGATCTTATATATAGACTGTTGAGAGCTCATACAACAACAAGATGAAATTTGTTAACTAATTTAGATTTTCTATAGGCCGTCATATTTATTGTGCTCGTCAGTTTTCTTAATTGTACATGTGTAATGATCAAGTAAAATATTGCAAGTGCCACATATTAGCAGAAAACTAACTGAATAACCATTAAATGATGGAAATGGCTGTATTTGGAATTTTAATAAACATTAAAAATAAATAAAATTATAAACTGAAATATCAAAAATTGCAATTACTTATTAATAATATCCAAACGAAAGCGTTTTACACATTCAAGCAAAGTTATTCCGCGATAAATTACTTGTGTTACTTTTTGACATAAACTTATCTTGCCACTTTACATTTTATCTTGAAAAAAATTTAGAGAATACGAATTTACTAAAACATCACGATATCCAATATAAATCTAGACTTCTACGATAATTTTTTTCCTGTGTAAAACTTATCACTTTTACATTTTACAATTTATCTTGGTTTTTAGAGAATTAGGGCACAGGAGTCTAAATGATAAAACCTGTGCTCTAATTCTCTAAGCAGTAAGATAATTTGTAAACGTGTAAACGATAATTTATCTTGCCTTTTTACAATATTTGCATTCTGTAATTGCACTCCAAGATAAAATTTAATACGGTTACGATAAATAAATGTCAAAACTTAACACACCCTTATGATGTATGTAGGTTCATATTTAGACTTTGAGGGCCTATAACTACCCTTCCCATTTAAATTTCAACATTATTCTTATGGATATAAGTTACTCTAAGTAGCATCTGTTCACAATCTATAGTTCGAGTTGTTACGGGTTGTGGTATGGCTAATTTTACAAGTGAAAATTTTATACAATATATTATCTTGGCATTTTTAAATCGCATTCACTAAACAGTTTTTTTACCCAAGATAAACCTATTGACAGCAAGCGAGCAAGATAACATTAAACGTCAAAACGAAATTTTAATTATTTTATATCCTTAATAACTCAAAAAATATAATCTCTAGAAACGTAAATTGTTGCATATACATCAAAGCCATCTAGAATCAAACATAGCCCCCAAAATCATATTGAAAAATGATCGGAATCGGGAGTTATTTGAAATTCAAATCAAGATACGGTTAGATAGACTTATAAAACAAACCAAATGTTTGAAAAGAACATTACAACAGCCAAAAATTTCTTTCCTTCGTATGGTAAAGGCGTGTATAATATAAGTCTTATTTACAATTGATCGATCAGTTGAATTTTGATTAATGTTGTGTATTCTAATCTGTTTAAAGATTATTCTTTATACTACATTCAAAATCGCATTATTATGTACATAATTATTATTTGCGATATGTTTTTGAAATTCAATCAAATCTGTCTTAAGTAGATCATAATTTCAGTGTATTTCGTTGTGGAAGACATGTTTAGCTCTTTCCGATGCCATATTTAGTTCTTTCTGCATATGCGACTTGACAATACCTAAGTATAATAGTCGGATCTCGGAAAGCCCGGGATTGTCTTATTAAAATTTAAGAATTTCGAGTAAACTACAAAAAGCTATGCGTTTTAAGTAACGAAACTCATTTAACCATCAAATTTGGTTAGTCACTGCGAGCTTTCCAAACTCCACGAGTTCCTCATCCAAAATTTTTTTATGTGCCTCCCCAATAACACCAAAAATTTGTTAATCGGGCCCATTTCTAGTATTTGATGTAGGTCTAGTTATGGAGGGACGTTTTAGTGTTACGATTTGTTTTTTTACCATGAGTTATTTTTTAATCTTTGTAAAATATTTGGGTTAATCTTAAGGATCGGTAACGAGTAGAGGTGAGACTTTGATCAATTAGCTGCACTTTAGAAATCGATTTTATACAATATACATCTTGTTTGCCTTAGTGCTAGTTTAAAGCTAATTTTAATGCATAATATAACTAAATATTGTTCTCGTTCATTATTTTTCGAAATTTGTCCTAATTGTTACTTTTCTCAAACAAAAGTTAATAAATAGTTTAGAGTTAAATCATTGTAAGATCTTATAAACTGTTGAGAGCTCTTAGTGTCTCTAAATGAAATATTAAACAACATCAAACGGAAATTTGTTGACTAATTTTGATTTTCTATAGACCGTCATATTTATTGTGCTCGTCAATTTTTTAACTGTGCAAGTGTAATGATCAACTAAAATATTGCAAGTGCACACAAACTTGAAAACTTTGCTTGCTATGTGGAGAGCGGGTCCATTTTAGATGTTGTCAAATCAGACACTTGAAACACTTGACATTTATATTTGAAAATTGAGCAACTAAAATTGCTTTGGCTGTAATCCACAGATCATCTTGTTCTAGGATATTCTACCCCTTAAGTCTTCTATCTTCTTCTTCTTATATAAATAGGGATATTATATATTCCCTACTTTAAACATAAAATTATTAATAATAAATTTATTTGTTTTGTTGTATTTGTGGAACGACTGGATATAAACCTAAGTAAAAGTATAGGTAATAGTGAAGACGGTCGATGAACATATTCGAATGTTTAACTTTACTGAAAGAATATTTTAATTCCAACGATAATGGTCCATTTTTATAAGTACACAAATTTAAATAATAATTAGTAAGAGTTTAATTAATAATTAGAGCTTGATCTTATTTAATTCTAAAATAAAACTATAAACTAAAATATCAAAAATTGCAATTACTTATTAATAATATCCAAACGAAAGCGTTTTACACATTCAAGCAAAGTTATTCCGCGATAAATTACTTGTGTTACTTTTTGACATAAACTTATCTTGCCACTTTACATTTTATCTTGAAAAAAAATTAGTGAATGCGAAATTACTAAAACATCACGATATCCAATATAAATCTAGACTTCTACGATAATTTTTTTCGTGTGTAAAAGTTATCAATTTACAATTTATCTTGGTTTTTAGAGAATTAGGGCACTGGTGGCTAATAGCATAAGTGCTCATTAATTTAGTTTAGTCGGCAATTTAGTCGAAAAAATCGCTCTCAGGCACACAGTCTAAGTCTAAGTTTTGATTAGGGTTCTGCTACCTTTTGATTCAATGACCTAAAGCATGGTCAAGAACTAGTGGAGCCTTGCGTTCTTGTTTCAGTTTTCATACTACTTTCGAGCGATAATGAGCCTAAAATTATTTGTATTTCAATAAATCTTAATTTACGTTCTAATTTCAGTTGTGGTCCAGTTTTCGATTTGGGATGTGACTATAGTTTTGAAATGAAAAAAACCTTACTCTTTTTCTGATTTTCCTACAACGAACGGACCAAATAAAGTTTTATTGGGGCATTTGATTAACCAAAAATTAATGTTTGTCTTTAAATTTGATATGGGTTCTGCCAGTTTCTCAAGGTATGGGACCCTACATTTTTTAACTTAATTTTAATTGTCATATAGTATCTTGGAACGTTAGGCTGGACGAGTTCTTTCGTTTCTAGCTTTAGGGAGGTCAAAATCGACACGAAACACTGCGCATCAAGATGTGCTGGCTCAATATTCATAATTTCGAATTGAGTTTTATAATTGTTTACTACAGTTAGGTATATCAAAATCTGCCTCTGTGCCACACTTTCGAAGCATTTCGAGAACGGAAAATAGAGAGAATGGGTAAAATACATAATCCTCGTTTCCAAAATAATAATGGTACTTAATTTAGATCAAATTAATCATAAGACCAATTAATCTGATGAGAGAAATGCTTTATTATCAGTATTTTTGAGTTCAATTTTTTTCGAGTTTATCTTTTCAACTATTTAGACCAAGCCCAAGTACATTCTATTAGTCGAGAGTATACCATCAACAGCGCTGTTGTTGTAAACGTTTTAACCATATGGGACTTAGGGGTAGTTTGTGACCACGAACTTAACTTTAGGGATCACATCGACTTTATTGTCAACAGAGCAAACTCATCGCTTGGATTTGTGAAACGTTGGTCTAAAGAATTTTTGAACCCTTATGTTACGAAGGCTCTATATATGACATTTGTTCGACCCCTGCTCGAGTATGCCAGTCAGGTTTGGTTCCCTTACCATGGAGTACACATACGCAGAATTGAAGCGGTTCAACGTAGATTTTTGCGCTTTGCTGTGCGTGGACTACCTTGGGTGAACGTTTATAATTTGCCTCCTTATCTCGACCGCTTGGAGCTTATTGGCTTGAAGCCACTAAGTAAGCGACGATCTGTTGCCGACATCGTTTTCATACATCAACTCTTATCTGGCGGTGAAGATTCTTCAACTCTGCTCGATAAGGTAAATCTTAATGTAAATGCTCGCGGTTTGAGAACGACACCAGCTTTTAGAATTGCCCCTCACAGAACGACCTACGGCCAGAACGAGCCTATGACAAGAATGCTGCGTGAGACTAATAAATATTTCGAACTTTTCGACTACCACATTAGCAAAGTCGCTATTAAGAGATTACTGTTTTCCACCGATCGATAAGGCAATTTTTATTTTATTTTTAGATTAATTTTATTTCTCTTATCTATTTGACTTAAATACTCTATCGAGTATTTAAAATTTCTAACATTTGTTTTTTTTTTTTAGTCTCTTTTAATTTTATTTTTACTTAACTTTGTTTTTATTTTTTATTTTTTTCTTATTTTTTTTATTTTCTCTATTTTCCGCTTTTTTCCCCAGTTTTAAATTTGCTTGCTCTAAGCAAACCAGCGGTTGGTCTCTCCTTTTTTGCGGCGGGGTATCATTCTCCTAAATTCAGTATAAATAGATTCATCCATTTCAATTTCCTAACCATAGCTCTTTAAATACAGTTTTTATTTCGATTAATTGTTAATAATTTTATTTTTCCCGTTTTCTTTCTTTTTTTAATTTTTAATTTAGTAGAATGATATCCTTGTTTATAATTTCCCCGGAATTATATTCAAAAAGTAATAATATTGATGGTGTCTCCCGCGTGCGGTCAGGGAGGGGAGATTGGTCGTTGAGAATTATTATTATTATTATTATGGATTAAAAATAAAAATTATATGTGATAATTAAAATTTAGCACATTAGAAAAACATTAATTGAAATATGAAAAAAATTTATTCGAAAAATAATGTCAATTGACAAAAATTGTTAAGCTCATTTTTCAGTCATTCTTGCGTAAAGTAACCCAAGACCACTTACCTTGGGGAGTATTAGGATATTTTAGTATGAGGATTAAAAAATATGGCTAACTCATAAGACTTCAACATTTTATTCACATATCAAAACAGTTTCATTTATTTTTTCGCAGAATTATGAAAATTGAAGAAGTGGGTTGCCCCACCTATCAACTTTGAAATTCGATCATAAATCCAATCAAAAATAACCAACTTTCCGATTTTATTCAATATTTTTTAGGGGTTTTACCTTTCGACATTTTCAAAATTGAATCTTTAACCCAAACCTATTTGAGGGCGGTGGCATCGAATACGAGTAAAATGTGTAATGTTTAATGAGTAGGTCTCACTATCCGAAGTGAGAAACGAACGGAGCAAACTTAGATGATGAGGAAGATGAAGAGGAAGTGTCAACTGGCAACATAATCTTCAACCCGAGCTAAAAAGAGAAAACTTGACGGTTAAACATCTTCTCAGTGTTTCACCAGATAAAAAATCGATGTTTTGATGTGACCGTACGGTTTTGGTTGAAAATATGTTTTACTCTAAACACATCGAGTAGTGCACAGATAGAGATAACTCGATATTTGGTTTTATTAAGAGGTTAAATGGGGATACTGACGATATAGAGACAATATGATATTGTAACAAGCCTACAACAGATCCCAACTTGAGTATGTTGTTAATGTGGCCCTATTCTGGTATTTCGTTGGGAGTAGGGACTTGGTGAAAGAATTTAAAAATAATTTCTATTTAAATTATTTTCTCTGGAATACCAAGGTACTAATTATTTTGAAAGCATATTAAAATTGGGAATGATTTTTTCCGTCAATTTTGCGATGGAAAAGTTATTCCCAATTTACAAATCTGTGGTGAAGATATAAAAGGTAATAACTCATTTTTTCAGGTTTTCAATAGAGCATTTTTAAAATTTTCTTGTGTTTCTGAAAAAAGTTATCAGTCTTAGGAAACTTAATTTTTGCATGGTTTTGGGTATATACTTATCCAAATTTAAAAAAAAAAAAATTATCGATACAGTTTTTTTTGGACATTTTGAATTAATGAAGAGATCTAAAAAGTACCAAAATGACTTTACTTTTTATATCTTCACCACGGAAATATTTACAGCCAACTTTTTTCCTTAGTAGGCCACCAGAAACTGATTTATAAACAAAAGCTATGTTAATTCTTTCCCCAGCTCCTTATTCTTAGGGAATTATCAAAATAGGGCCACTGGTGATGCTGTAGCAAAAAATACAGATGTGACATTTATACTAAATTTATCCTAAAAATCAAAATAATTTTTTTTTTGTGTTGGTATGTTTAATGTAATAATTTAGGAGCTTCATTAAAATTTTAGAAATTATAATGCATATAAATTTTAATATTACGAAGAATTAGATAGACTTAACCTAGATACGCTTCCATTATCAAGGAAACCGATGCCAAAATCCTGCAACCCAATTTTGTATTACGTGCTAATCAAACGGCTTAAAAATTATGAGGTGGTATGCACTCCAGGCACCATTAGGGTAGGTAGAATTCATTAGGACTTTATGAAACTTGCCGAGTATTTAGATTAGATCTGTATTTGCTTACCAAATTTCAAAAATGGATGTTAAAATCCTACAGCCTTGTTTATTATTAAGTTCAATTTGAACTTCTTAACTTAAATAAGTGAAACTACCTGTGCCAGTAGCACTCCATACATTTTTAAAGTCAGTTTAGTGAGCAATGTTTTCAGTTTTTTAACAAAAGTGTTACAAAAAATTCGCTGTACCTATACCCTGGGATTATGTTTTTATGATGGTTTGGATCATAATCTGTATACATGAGCAACATAAAAATCATAACCGGTGTCAGTGGCACTCCATACATTTTTTAATTAATTTTAATGTGAAATTTTTTAATAGGAAATGAATAGAGATGGGGAGCTATGCATAAACTAATCGTTTAGTTTATCAATCACGTAGACAATGCCAAGTAACTTATGTATACTGAGCGATCGATTATTTTGTCTAAATTCCCAACAAATTACAATACACAGTATAATTTACCGACTATACTAAATTAGCGCTAATAGTGGTTTATAGTTGTACTGCTTAACGCCAAAAAACGTACTGGGTCTAATAAACCACCATAAATCACCATCGATTATAAATACTTCGACATTAGTGGTGAGACCGAATTGGTAGATTTTTATTTGTGAGGGAATTTTAAGTATTTATCATACCAACTGCACACTATGCGGATGTTGTCCTGGTTGGATAACATAATCATAACATGCAATTGCTCAAAACCGTCGTTACGTCTCTCATCAGCTTAATATTATACAACAATTTGCGGGTGTACTACGAAATACCGGTTTTCAAAATCCTGGTTTTAAAATCCTCCTTCTAGTTCTAAAGTCTTGATTTTGAAAAAAATATTAATAAATTAATTCGGGTCGGCCGCACTAATAATATTTTAATATAAAAATAAGACATCTTGCCCAAAAATTTACTAGAAAAAACCAAGACTGCGAAGTCAGAGGCGGGAGTCGATTTCGTAGAGTCTGAAAAAAACTGAACACCAATGTTTTTTTTTGTCAAATTACAACAACAGTGCCATATATTGATACCCGTTCTGTCCGAACGTCAAAATTTCACGTAACCTAAAATTTTATTAAGCAAATTCATTAATATTTGATAAAAAAAAAATTACGAAATATTCCTGAAAACAAATTACAAAATTATATTTCCAAAAACGAAATATAACCCCTTTGACAAATTGGTTCCATTTGGCCGCTTTATCGAAAAATCATTTTAGAATCCCATTTCCATCGCACGTAACGAATTTCAACAAAATCGGTTAAGAAATGACCAAATTCCATTCCTATTAGCGATTGCTAGAACTTTATTGGAAACTCATTTTAGAATTTTGTCAAAAAATCATTTAAGAGTCACATTTTCCCACATGTCAAATTTTAAAAATTCAAACCGGGATTTCCTAAAATTCGGGATTTTTTTATACAAAATAGGGATTTTGAAAACCGGGATTTTGAAATCGGGATTTATAAAAAACCGGGATTTTGACAAACCGGGATTTCGTTACACACCCCAATTTGTGAAATCGACGTTTATTTCCAAGTATTGAAAACATCTGAAAACAATATAATTTAAATTTTCTCAATGGCTCAGCAAATTCCCCATCAGCACTAAAATATCAAAATGAAAAGTTTATATGGAGGAGACCGTAAAGTGTATGCACAAGTTTAAACTTTTTATATAAGTCGAAATTCATCAAGCGGTTGGTGATCGAAGAAACGGTACCACCGATGAATCGGTGAAATTAAGGTCCACAAATTCAAATACTTTGTTTGATATAATCTTTTTAGAATTTAATTAGGAACACCTACAACATTCAAGTAGCACGGAATATTCCTACGCCTGCTGGTGTCCAAGTTATTTCTGGAAGCCAAGAAGAAAACATTTATAGAAATATCTAAAACCAGTTGTTCCTAAATTGACACGCTTTTATTTCCAAATTATATAATAATCATAAAGTAATGTACACTCTCCAATTTATGTCCAAAGCCAACAAATAAATAATATTGATTTATGCAACCACTTCACCAAAATTAGTCACCGCACAATAAAAAAAAACAATTCAGTAATCTTAACACTGTGTGGTGCAATCTAATCCACCGCTTTTATATCCTTGACACAGAAAAATGAACACAACATTTTTTTCGTAATTTTATAATTTTTTTTTTTCTAATATTTTTTATTATTTGAAAAACTTCTAAACTTTATTTGTTTTCTTAAAAACAACCGATTTCTTCTTATACCCTTGTCCAGCACCATGATGCACGGCGGCGGCGGCGGGGGCTGCAGATTTTGGCTTATTTTTCGATAGCTTTTTAATTATATCGTACATATCGAGTTCCTGGTGACCATGAGCTTTGTTCGCTTTAATTTGTTTTACTGCACCCTGCAACAAAATATTTATATTATTAGATTTAAAGATATTTAATTACAACTCAGGTATTTATAATTAATGCAATCTACACTCACTTTATTCACTTTATGAATTGGATTTGCTTTGAATTTGTCACCATTCAAATGGTTATTCTTCAAAAGTTTTAATTTGTTCTTCTTGATTTTTGCATCGCTTGGCGTTATCAAACAGGAAATGAAGAATACGATGGCGATTAAAATCACAAACTTTTTAATTAAAACCATTTTGTCTTGAGTATATTTTTTATAAGATAAGATACCACCAAAGATCACTCCGCGACTATTTGTAAATATCTTGAAAGACGGCGAGTTAACTTATGAACTGGATAATATGAAAGTGCACGGTAGACTGAGAGTTGAATTGAATGGAAGGTATGAATAGAAATAAAATATTCCAAGGCTTTGATTTTTTATATATTTTATACATAAATACAGACATGTATAACAATTTTTGCGGAAGGTTTGGTTAATTCGTGTGTATTTTGCTTTGTTGTGTCTTTTTGTTATGTTTTGTTTCTTTAAGAATTTTTTTTTTTTTTCGTTTAAGATTTAATAATTGATTCCAAGTCAATGTTAGTCATAGGTGGTAAACATTTTTGCTAGTTTGCGGTTGGGGTTTCGTAGCAAGTTTTTAACGCCTGACTCGTCACACGTTACATAAAATAATCTTTTTTTGTATAATATTTATGCAATCCATGTGTTAGTCAACACTTTCACTCGTGATTAGTTTGATTACCTGGTGATTATACACTGTGTACCCATAATATGTACACACATGTAATATGCATTCTCGTCTCTCACTCGTTAATAAAATATTATTTTTAAGCACATGGTAAGACGAATTTTGATCGTTAAATCCGGCCATAAAAAAAGGTAGCCGCAAGCGTTATGAACTTTTCATAACGAATATGAAATGTTTTAGCTTCGTTCTCGCTATATATAATTATAAAGGTACATAAACATGTCTAGTCACACCCTGGCCTGGGGATCGTCGTAACATTTATAGTTCTTAATTTAGTTTTAAAAAATATTTCGCACGTCTCGTTAACCACAAATTTTGATTGACTTAGAATCATAGTTTTAGTCACCAATGTATAAAAATCACCGGGAATTACCACATCATTCATCTTCTGTGTGTTTTAAAGGAAAAGATTTTTTTCTAAATTGACAATCACACTGTTACAATCGTTTTTATGCCGGTTTTGCGCTGTATCGAGTGTTTGGACAAATAATGTTTCAGAATTATAGTGATAGTGGGTGTCGTACATGAATGTTACTTATAAATTTAAAATACACTATTTTTCGGTAAAGTACAGACTTCGCACCCCTCTCACGTTGTCGATTACATCAAACTTGCATATAAGTATTATCGAAATCGTGACAAAATTGTATAATGTTTGATAATGCGTTCGCCAAATTTTGACATTTTTGACACGGTCTGAACATTAAATCATTATTAGTTATTGGTGGATGACCAAATCGAGTTGTTTTATAAATTATTTTATTATTTATTGAATAATCAAGTCGAATTTATGTATAAAATACACATATAGAATTATAATCAAATAATTTCTATTTTTATTTTATCATAACAGTGACAATTTGTTGTTATGAATAAATTTAGAATCGAGATAGCAAAACCAAGCCGTTAAAAATTAATAAATAAATGGTTAAAAATTATGACTTTTGCATTAATAGTGATTATTAGTAATAATGTCTTCGAAAAGATCAGTAGCAATGTTTTAGGAATTTCGAATTAGAGTTGATAGTGATTTTTTATTTTTGTATTTTTTATGTTTAATTTATTTACAATGCAATCTGTTTTGGGGCTCAAGGCTCATCCTGCTGTTTCGTGGTTATGCTTTTTTACGTCCTTACTTTACACCAGTCAGCCAACTCGAGAACGTATGGCTATATGACCTATTTTAAGACCATCTGCACATTTCAAGCTTCATGCCAGTCTATACTGGCATGCGGAAGATGAGTCTTCCCATGAGTTTTACACACCGAAAATTGGTCATAGATGTGTTACATTTCACCACAGATTGTAATCTGGTGATGAAATTTCATTTTGCATCCTACCCCTAGCGGGATTCGAACCAAACTTTCACCACTGTGCCATTTGATGAGCAAATTTATTCTACTAGTGAGTTTATGTAACGATTTGTGTTTATCAAAGTAGCAATTCCTAAACTAAGTGTGTTTCCAGAAATTTTATTTATTTATTTATTTTTTAATTAACATTTAGTTATTTACAAAATTACAAAAGTTTACAATATTTATTATAATTTACAAAGTTGATTCCCAATGGATTTCGTGTCCTTTTAAGTGAAATCAACTTTACAAATGAGCTTCAAGAGTATATATGCATGTATTTCCAATTTTAAAAATAATTCTATTATACAATTATATATTCAGTAATATTAATAAAACAATAATTTAATAACATCAAACAAAATTTAAAATTCAACCTAAATAATTATTTATAAGAGTTTGATAATATAGCTTCAAACTTTTCTTAAAATGATGGAGATTGAATGATTCTTTTATACTTTCTGGTAGCTTGTTATATAACGAAGGGCCAGAAAATCTAATTGATTTTCGGCCAAATTCGTTAGTTATAAAACCGCATGATATATTAATGGCAAATCTGGTAAGATAATTATGATTATAACGATAAAATTCTAAGTTAGAGAGAAATGAAGATCCATTCAATGTCTTATACATATATAATGTTACTTGGTAATCGTATAATGCACCTATAGGTAAAATACCGTTGGCTTCAGTTTCAAACAAAGTAAACTGTTTGGATTCCACAAAAACGTCACTTGGTATACAAAAACAATCATCAATAGCAGATCATTCACGATGAAGCCCAACCTGAAAATAGAAGAAACACAAAGAATCTTCGAAATTAAATACATTAAAGTTGTATACTTATCTGATAATCACAGCTAATCCGTGTATGCACTGCAAACTATTGATACCTAAAGGAAACATCTATTTACATACATTAAACTATTAAACTTGTATTATAAAGCTAAATTATGACAGCAAGAATTTTGTTTGTATAAATTTGACAAGTCTAAAAATAAGAAAAATTATTGTAATAGATTAGTGATACTAACCATGAACAAATTTCGTACTAAATATTATAGTAAATTATTTAATTCAAATGTTCAAGGTTAGACGTCTCTATATCGTTAATAGTAAAATTTTAGTAACCAAAAATTTGTTAAAAAAGAAAAGGTTCTCTTCTAATCTTGCTGTCGACCCAACTAGACCAAATATTGTAACAATAAACTTTATATTGTAAACTAAAAGTGGAACTCGGTGTGTTTTAATTGAACGAGCTGATCGTAAAGTAAGCCATCAGGAACGAGAAAATATAATAAATTTCCTGTGAGATTTTCTCAACAAAGTGGTACTGTCTCGTACATTAACGTAAGGAAAACGTACAGGTAGTTTCGAAATTGCCTTCAAACTTTTGTTCTGTAAGATCTGAACTTTCTTTAGTTTAGTGTAACTGGGACTGGCAGTACCATAAACAACAATCCCGTACAGAATTCTGGGGTAAATAAACGCAAAATACATTAATCTTAGAACATATTTGGGCACATAATATGAGAGTATTCTCACAAGCCCAACCAAAGGAGCCATTTTAGTACAAGTTGTGGCATCATGTTCATCCCATGCCAATGCCATACGAGAATCAAATATTACCCCAAGATATTTGAAATGTTCAACTCGATCCACTACGACATTTATTTTGAAAGATGTTACACATACACTGAATGTTGGTTTATGTGGTGAATGAAAAATCATAAATTTAGTTTTAGCTAGATTAAATGAAATCATGTTAGACTTGAAATATTCAAGTAAAATATTCATGTCATGTTCCATATTATTGATTATAACAGAAGGATCCTTTGTTTCGTAGATAACTGCAGTATCACCGGCAAACATATTAATTTGTCCAATCAATGGCAACATCGTGTACATGACTCCTGATCCCATCAATCATGACGTACTGTAGTCGATTAGCTAAATAACTACTGATTAGTTTATAAGACATTCCACGAAATCCATAGCAACATAATTTATTAAGGAGTAATTTATGATCAATCGTGTCAAATGCTTTCTTGAGATCAAGAAATAGAACTCCAACATATTCCTTCCAATCAAAGGCATTATAAATTAGATTTGTCATCTCCACAAGCGCCATTTCAGTACCCGCTCCTTCCCTAAATCCATATTGATGAGCATAGAAAAATTCCGATTTGTTTAAGAACTCCCTAAAGCGCGTGTTTAAGATTTTTTCTATGCTTTTATCAAATACGGACAAGGTGGAAATGGGTCTATAATTAGAAATTACAGTTTTATCACTACTTTTAAAAACTGGCACCACTTTAGCAATTTTTATATGATTGGGAAATTCACCAGTTTCAAAAATTGTTTTAATTAGTTTAGCCAGAACTTCATAGAAATGGGAAGCGTTACGCTTTACAAAAAAATTCCGTATGTTATCTGGCCCACCACCTTTACTATTATTCAACATGGAAATTATGTTGTATACTTCCAGAGGAGTAGTTGATGACAAAAATATTGAGTCTAAATTCGAGCGCAATGTACTGAACTTATGAATATTTCTATCACTCCCAATCGCCTGCCCAAGTGAAGCTCCTATATTAACAAAATAATCGTTAAACAAGTTGACTATATCAGATTTATCATTATAACTATTTATCGCCATTAATTTCGATAGCTTCAATATTAGATTTGGTGTTGTTTCTGTTCAAAAACTGATTGATATTTTTCCATAATTTTTTCTGGCTCACATTGCTAAACATATTTTCATAATATCGTTTCTTCGCAAAATACTTCTCAGATGATATTTTCTTATTAAGAGTGTGAAGTTAATTTTGATTTTCTACGTTAGAGTGTAATTTGTACTTTTTCAAAATTCGGTTACGTTTCTCAATGAGCTTGATGAGTTAAATGTCATCCAGGGACAAGAATCATTCGTCAATTTTGCAATAACACTTTTAACTACTATAAATTTTACGATTAAATGATTGTATTTCTCAGTAATTTGCTTAATAGTAGATTCTGGGTCAGCAGTATCAAAATCTGTTTTAGTAAGAAAATCATAAAAATAAAAACCAACTTTATCAAAATCAATAACTGTTTGTTCTAATTTTTGCCGGAAAAATTTAGGTTTGAAGAAAATAGATGAAAAAATAAAATTATGATCACTAATATCTGAAAAAAATGTTCAATTTTGAACAGCTTTAATGTGTGTGAAACTACATACATCATGATCAATAATATTGTTACTGATGGACCTAGTGGCAAATGTATTAGTAACAATCACCCCGAAACTCGTCGATATGTTTTATAATCAGAGTTTAAATCCAACGTCTTATTTACGGGAATATTTAGATCTCCAACATTGATTGTATCTGTCCTATTTACATCAATGCTGTCCAAAAAGCTCAAAAACATTTCAATACCACAACTAGGCGGTCTATAAAAGGCCCAAAAAATTAATTCGGACGTGCCATATGGATACAATTATTATTTTCATGACCTAAGAAAAAAAGGAAATTATTATTAGCAAAAGCCACAGTAAAGGGGTAGTGTAATGGTGTGGGGATCAGTGTCTTTTTTTTTGGAATAATTGATTTAGATTGTCAGACAGTAAAAATGATAGCAATTACCTATAAAACCGTTTTGGAACGAGCTTTTCTATTATTTAATGAACATCGTTGGATTTTCCAGCAGGATAATGCCCCGATTCATACTGCCAGGATAATCAAAGCGCGGATTCAGGGGCAAACTGTAGAACTATTGCCTTGGCCGCCCTATTCACCCGACTTAAACATAATGCAAAACGTTTGGGGATGCCTATCACGGAAAGCATACGAAGGAGGAAGGCAGCTCGAGAATAAGGACGAATTAATTGAAGCCATAAAATCATCCTGAGCTGAAAATTCCTTTCGATTTGGGGTCCCTTTACAATTCAATACATAATAGATTTCTTGAAGTTATTGAACATCAGGGTGGAAATACACATTACTAAATGATTAAATAATATTTGAAATTAAATACAATTTACAAACACAAAAAAGAGATACGAAAACTGTTCATTTCAATTGATTTTACAGCTGTTCTTAAACAAGCGAGACAAACAAATATGCAATTTTTAAAGGTGCACTCCGTTTTATTTAAAAAAAGAAGCGGTTCTCTAACGTACCTGCAAATTACTGTATGGGATATCTTCTTAATAGAGCCCTCTTCCGATATAACAATTAAAATTTGTTTAATTATACATAGTGTTGGGGAAACAATCTGATGTTTAAAAAAAATAACTGTTCTTAAACAAGTGAAACGGAGTGTATAAAATTATTACAATGTGCCTACTCCTTATATTGACTGACAACATTTCAGTTCTAATCAAATTTGCCTACTTTACTGCATTTTCATGAGAGTGAAATTTTTACCAATTATATCAAAAATAAACATCTGGTTGGAAATCACACTGTAAAATATTTCTTATAGGAAGTTTGCGTGAAAAATTAAACTTTTATGAAATTTAAAAATAGAATAATTTTAATA
Source organism: Nephrotoma appendiculata (assembly GCA_947310385.1). Classification (NCBI taxonomy): domain Eukaryota; kingdom Metazoa; phylum Arthropoda; class Insecta; order Diptera; family Tipulidae; genus Nephrotoma; species Nephrotoma appendiculata. Next base: position 275,908,724 of record OX371224.1, read on the forward strand.
AATTAATTACACTGCATCAAAAAAAAAACATACACATTGTTTTTTGACAACAATTGAAATATCTGGACATGTTAGCTTGGTTCAAGACAACGATCCGAAACATGCATCTCACTTGGTAAAAAACTAGTTGATCTACAATGTCAAATACATTTTACCGAACCCTTCACAATCGCCAGATCTCAACCCCATCGAACATCTTTGGGATAATTTGGAAAAAACGGGTGAGACTACATGATATTAGAACAAAAGACGATTTAAAATCTAAATTAATCGACGAGTGGCACATAAATTACATCGGAAGAACAGGAAAAGTGGTATATTCAATGCAGAATTATCTAAAAAAGGGCATAGCTCAGAAAGGGTTGCACACAAATTATTAATTATACTCGTATGTATTAGTAATAATACTAGGAGCTGTATGTTTTTTTTGCAAATCAGTAGGTAAGCTTAGGCTTTTTTATTTAGGCATTAAGCAAAATTTCAAGAGCCCCATCTTCGAAGTTTAAATTTTTAGCTTTATGCTCAAACTTGAATTTTTTTTTTGCAAATCTCTCATCTATTCTTTTTTTTTTTTTTTTTTTTTTGGAGGTTTATGGTCTTAATGCCATTACTAAGGAAATTAGGTACCTGAATATTGATCATATGGGATTCTTTGATACTGAATTTCAATTCACAGAGAGTAAACCTGCAATAAGCGCATCAAAGAAAAAAAATTAATTTCTCCTTCGGGTATTATAATTGTTGAGGTCGAACCTCTAAATAGCGCAACTATTTATAATGTCAAACTATCAGATATTCAACTAATTCTAATTACCTTAGAGGAGACTATTTATTTGAAAGGGATAATAAATAACTATCCAGCATTATATATCTTTCATAAAAAGATCGAATGGACAGTGGGATTCACATGGCGACTTAACAAATTTTGTTTCCCTAACTAAACATGATCGCCTAGTACACCCATCGTTACTAATCTACACAAGACACTAAAACTGTTAAATTCCAATACTACTCAGCTTCCAAACCATATCCGAATATTAATAATTTTGCAGCAATCGCTAATCAGCGACTTATAAATAAAATATATCTGAAATACCTTATGTTTCTTTGCCTTTTCTATAAATACGAATCGCCGAGAAGTTAACCAAACTCTTTGATTTTATCACCAAAACAAAATCAGAAACAAGAAGGAATTCAAAACAATATGTTGAGTATCATATTGCTGCAAGAATAAGTTTATATACCACTTACAATTAAACAATTTTTTTTAAAGTCTTATTAATTCAAAAAATCTTCCAAATCATAAATTTCGAATGTGGAATTTAATGTTCTCTACTTAGGGTGCTGTTTAGAATTAGTAGAAAAATTTCCAATTCAATTTGAATGATGTGAATGGCGATATAATCCTACACTTGGAAGCATCTATGGCCAAATTGGCTTAATTATTTTATTAATTCAACAATGAGTGTTGAATGTGTAGTGTGTAATTTAGTGTTCAGTGCTTGAAATGATGTCTAGAATTAGTTGAAAAAAATTTAAGACAATTTGCATGTTGTTATTGGCGATATGAACCTATACACGTGAAAACGTCTTTGGTGGAGATTTTTTAAGGTGTGTTTGTGAACAAGTAATAATCGTGCAATTTTGCCATTGCTGCGATCAACTTGTGAATTGGTGCATTGTCTTGGTGAAAGAGCAATTTTTTCTTCTTCAGTTGAGCTTGTTTTTTAACGTTTTTTTTCTTCAAACGCACCAATTACCCGATATAATATTCGCTATTGATCTTTTTTCTTTCTCAAGGTAGTCAACGAATATTATACTATGTGCATCCCAAAATACAGACGCCATAACTTCTCCAGCTGACTGTTTTTATTTAGGTCGCTTCGGACTTCGATTTGACCCCGCATAAAGTCCTTTTTATTGCGCTTAAACAGCCGCAAACAGCGTACAGAATCATCAACTAATTGTCGTTTTTGATCCATTGTGAGCAAATGCGGTACCCACCTCGAACCCAGTTTCCTCATGAGGAAGTGTTCGTGCAAAATTTGACCAACACGCGTCATTGATAACTTTACAATGTCAGCTATCTCACGCAACTTCACTTTACGGTCTTTCAAAATAATTTCATGGACTGTTTTACGTTTTCTGTAGTCACAGCCTCAATTTGGGTGTCCAGAGCTTGATGTATCATCGTTGGTTGTACGACCACGTTCAAATTCAATATACCAATTAATGATGGTTGATTTTTTTGGTGCAGAGTCCGGATAACACGATTTACATAAGTAGTGTCACTAAAACAACTGTAACTTGTAATCCTAATGATTAAAAATCAACTGAGTTTTAAATTTGTGACATCATCTATGTGGCGGGCCGGGAACTTTTCAGCATCAACGATTCAACATAATTTGTGGTAAGCATTTGAAGGTGCATGTCATCATCTTCAGAATAATCAGAAGAATCTTAGTGCCATAGTTTAGCAATTATTTTGAACAATATTTGAATTTTTACGTTCTAAAACTTGTGTGGAGCCACTCCAAAACTATTAAGTTCAATTTAGTTAACTGTTTTGAACAGCTCAAGTTCAATGTTAGATCCGAGATATCAGATAAATCAGAGAGATTATTTATCTAGCAATTCGGATAATATTTTATCTGGAAAGGGTTTTTACCGAGTCCACCATATTCTCTGTCAAAATATTTCTTATTTCTTTTTCTCTTAACTATCTGAACCAAAATTCAGATGGAAAAATTATGATACTGAAGTTAGCAGAACATTTCAGAAAAACACGCACAAAAACCTGCAATATCGACATATTTTGTATCAAGTGTTAGTACAAAATTCTATTGGTATTAGCCGAAAAGAAAATTATATGTTATTGAAGTTAGCACTTTAGCAGTAAATTTTTGCCGAAAACAAATTTGGAAAATCATTATCACACAATTCGAATGTTTAAAGGTAATATGAACTTCCTGAAGTTAGACCAACTCGTAAATATCTGGCTGGATCTCGTATTTATAATTTGTCGTGCTAGGGTGCTATGAATTTAAGATGCGGCGCTAACAGTGAACGCCTGTGCCAAAAATCCGAGCCAATTTTATGTAAAATCATAATGATTTTTTTTTTTTTTTTTTTAAGAAAGTATTAATTGTCCAGTGGATTTAATGCCCCTTGAAGGTCAATTAATACACCTCTTTTCATTCTGGCAAACACACACCCATTCACCTACTCACACAATTACAGTATACCACCTGCACGTTCCATTACAACCTGCACACTGACATGGACGGTCGGTCTGCAGTGAATTCTGCACTCCATCAGAGGCTCCTAGTTGTACTTATTAACATCACCGATCGTCATGGATTCGAACCCAGTACCTTCTGGTCAAAGTGCCGAAGCTGTAACCACTGTACCACTTGCCCGGTGTAATTAAATTGTAATTAAAAGCTCGTTACATGTTCAGTGCCAATTTCAGTGTAGAATATGCAGTTCATCCGCCTTCCACTTCCACAATGTGGCTGCTATTTCAGAGAAGCCAATGCCAGGGGAACTTCAGTACCAAAAGCAATGAAATTAAGAACGCTTTTCTAGTCCCTTCTAGAGCATCTAGAAAGTAAATGCCACCAGTTCCATTGTTAACAGCTCATATCAAAGAGTCGTAATCAGCCTTTAGTTGTTTATTCAATTGCGGAACATTTTGTACGAACTGCTTTAGTGTCGTATTGTTGTTCTCTTTGTAATTCGTAGCTGAATCATCGTGCATGGAACGATTAGGTGATATCATGCTCAAATATGACAACACTTTATTCGCCATCAATAAACACATGTCTTCTAGTACTTTTTACACCATTTGCCGTAAGCACTTGGCGAAACACACTTATACTTAATAAACACATTTTTATTAACCACTTGTTTTTTACCTAACAAGTCGAAATCGATCGAGTGATTTTTTAAACTTTTTGAAAATATTCAAAATAATTTTGCGAAATAAAAAACAAGTGGTTAATAAAAATGTGTTTATTAAGTACATGTCTTCTAGCATAGTTAATGCCTCATTGTCCATTTCTGCTTTCGTCCTTATGTTTCAACATACGTTGTTATTTGGATGCACAGTGTAGATGTGGCGACCGATCTTGACCTTCACAACTGTAGATCGCCCATTGTTCGCTAATGGTCGCCTACAATGGGTATCCGTAATTGCATGTAATAGTGTCGGCAATCAGGTCCTTCGGGTATCACTTGAAACATTTGCCATCGATCATACAGGGTGAGTCGTTGTTGAAAACTACGCAACTCATGGATCATATTCTTAAACACCACTGAATCCAATTTCGGATCAAAAGCTTCATCTGAGGTTTCGGTTGCAATGTTGGAATCAATTTTACCCGATCTGTTTTTTTGGAGGAACCAAACCAAAATGTGCACATGCCCATTCAACGGAGTACATCAAAAATGATTTTGGCCATCAAACGCTGCTTTATGATGAAATTCATCGATTAATTTTTAAATTCACCGAGCCCAAATTACCACTAAACATGCTTCCAGATTATAATTTATTTCACTATGAAGCTAGATAAAATAAGGCCTGATTTTTGACACGCAGATGTTCACTGTTATTATCACAACCCAAATTCATAGCCCCTTAACACGACAAATCCGGCTTTTATCGAATTGGTCTAGTTTCATTCAGTTCATATCCAGTTCACTACCACCTGCTACAAAACATGTCGATGATGCAGGTTTTTCTTCAGCTGAAATTTTCGGCTAACTTCAGTAGCCTGGAAAAATGACGATCTGAGAATAGTCAGAGAAAATAAAAAAACAGAAAAGGTTAGACTCTTTCTTTTTATCTTCCTGATCTATTCGATGTAATAAAAACAGGCCATAACATGTTTGAGATTTTTTAATTGGCCATAGTGTCGCATATGTATGGATCATTTCAAACATTTAAAAATTTAATTTTTATAATAACCCCAACCCCAGACTAAAATTATTTCGCTAAAATATGATCCCAATAGTTGCATCAAATATACATTTTTTATGATTTTTTTAGTAAAGGTTTGCTATTTACACTTTTCATTATTTTGTGTAGCTATACATTTTTCGTTAAAAAGTTCTCTCCTGTACAAGACTGGCCAAAACCTAGGATATACAGATGATATTAGGCTTCTTGCCGGAGAAATAATGCTATCAATAATAATTTAATTTGCCACTCTAAAAATCCGATTGTTAAAACATATCCACACTCAGAAAAAAAAATATGATAAATACATGAATGCATTTACCATATTATTATTTTACTAAATTATTGTGATATTCCCTATCATACAATGACTAAAAATACTATCAAACTTAGTTTATGTGATTAATATCACATCATTTTGTGTTAAATACTATTATTTTTATGATTGATTGTATCATAATATGATATTCTTGATCATTCTTTTTTATCATAACAATGATGATCTCTTAAGATGTGATGAAAAAGAATGATCAAGAATATCATATTATGATACAATCAATCATTAAAATAATTGTATTTAACACACAATGATGTGATATTAATCATATAAACTAAGTTTGATAGTATTTTTAGTCATTGTATGATAGGGAATATCACAATAATTTAGTATTATCATAATAGGGTAAATGCATTCATGTATTTATCATATTTTTTTTTAATTGCAGTTAAACTTAAATTAGTTTCGTTATAATTTATTCTACTTACTACTTTACCTTTGTGAATCTCAGGAAAATGGAATTAGCATTAATTTTATTTTAAATGTAGGAACTACGAATATAGAAAACATATCAAAGTAAAACTAATAAAATATTTTATTAAATTATCAAAAATACGTCCCACCAGTCCACCACATATTTTGAATTAAATCAACTGTTAAAATTTCGTCCAATTATTGGATTTATTTCAAAAAAATTTCAAGTTTTAATTGGTACTCATAAAATTGTTATACGAGCAATTTAAATTATACAATCCCGCCGCAGCCCACCCACGTAGAAATGATATTGAAGTGGAAAATGAAATATTTTATTTGTTGGTTATAAAACGATCCAACCATGTCACACATACGAGTAATATACAACATTATGTTCTAGCATATAAAACCTTATTTTATTGTTATTTTGGTTTTGTGACAATAAAAGTATATAATTTTAATTAATGCTGAAATCTCAACCGAATTTTATTTGGTATTTGGCTGCTTTATGTGCGATAAGGAAAAAAATTTAATTAAAAATCATAAATTTCGCCTAACCTTGATACACAGCAGCACGATATTGATTTAACTATTCTGCGCTAGGTACATACATATGTTACAAAAAATATAATTCAGCTTATAGTTCAATTTCAATGAAATATTTACTTTCAAATTTACGTCATCTAAATAAATCACTACAATCTTTAAAAATACAACAATAAAATATTTTATCTAAAACCCGTTAACGATAAATTTTCTTTTGTATATTTTATTAGGCAGTACACAAATTAATCACATTCCTTTTTAAGGCTAAATGCCGTCTATAAAACATTGACATCATATACATTTTATCAACAAAATGCTTTTTTTGGTCTTAAGACAATATAAGCAGAAAATAAATGTATCTAGAAATAAATTTTCAATTAGATATCGTTATCATGTCAACCTGATATGCAATCACGAATAGAAAAAACCAATTGTTTGGAGTTTTTCATGTATTCATCGCCATATACAGTATTTTTGAGACAGTTAACAGACTCGTAACAGCGATAACGAAACAGTCTAATAACTGTCATCTTAGTTAAAGAATTAATTTGGTTTCTTGCTGATGTGGTTTCCATGTTGTTGAAGATTGATTTTTTATTATATTGGTAAATTTGCTCTACTGGTATCTACTTTCTAAATATATAAACTTATGCTTTTATATTTCGTGGGAAATAACTATACAAGAAGCAAATTTTTCACATATACTATCTACATTATTCCTTACGTGGAACTTCTAATTTGGGTTTTATTTCCAACTATTAAACAAAACTAGCATTTTCTAACAATAGAGAATGGACAACTTCGATAACCAAGGAAACGATATTAAAAATTCAATTGCCTCGGATTTCAGTGATATTTGACAAAAATTGGTCCACCGGAAGTGGCACCTTCCATAGGACGTTTTTAGTCTTTGCAAAATTTTTGAAAAGTATGAATATTATGAGAAAATCAATACAGGATTCAGGAAAGGATTCTTAATTAAATTTGCAACAATATCAGTTCAGATAAGTTTCCCAAGGTTGATTTTTGACAAACAACTTTTTTTGTGTAGTAATCATGAACATTTTTTGCCTCGAGTTTTTTGACTAAATGTTGGTGTCCCTATATAGCTCAAAAGGAATGAATGATCCGGGTGAAACTTAATAATTAAGCTTTTTCCATAAATCGGAAGATCCAGTCAATGCGATCCGGCCAAATCGGTCCACCGAAAGTAGTAGCTTCCATCGGAGCTTTTACGATTCGGCATCTCTATTGACCAGACGAATTGACTATTTGGAATAAAACTGCATACAAAACTTTTCCCAAAATTGGGAGATCCATGAGATATGTGCTGGACTTTGTTGATTTTCTGAAATTAAAGAGCAGGAATAATAGTTTCTGATTATATAAGATAATTTGTATCACAAACCTATGGTAGGTTAAATTTTTCGCCATAGAAATTAACTGTGGAGCATTCGAGATCTAACTATGTACATGTGACGAGCCACCCAAAATCCTTTAATTTTAATGAACTGTTTTGATCAGATCAATTCGTTCATTATTAGATGACATAGGTCCACACTTGGTAACGTCTGAGTTTTCTGAAATCGGTCATAGTGTTGACGAATATTTAGATTTTTTTTACGTCTTAAAAGACCGGACAAGTGGTGCAGTGGTTAAAGCATCGGCGCTTGGACCGGGAGGTACTGGGTTCGAATCCCATCAGAGGCTAGATGCAAATCGAATTTTCATCATCGATTACAATCGGTGATGTTAATAAACACAACTAAGACCCTCTGATGGAGTGCAGAATTCAGCGCCGACCCACCGTCCATGTCAATGTACTACAGGTTGACATGGAGCTTGCAATGTGCAGGTGGTAATACTGTGTAGTTGTGTGAGTAGGTGAATAGGTGAATGGGTTAATGATGTGGTGTGAATGCGTGGTATCACAATGGGCCAAAAATGGCCTAGGTGTCAACCACTGAAACCTAACCTACGTCTTAAAAGGCACATTTCATGTTCCCATTTTATAGCGTTAAAAGTGTACATTTCTCGAGGTCGTCGTTGAGTTTAATCCGAGGCCTGTGTGTAGAGTTCATAACTTGATGTTTTTTGTAAGAGTTTGTAGTTTGCCTGCCGCTCAACCCATTGATTAAGTGTATCAGTCAGGTACTAGAAGTATATCTTAATTCGATGCTACAAGACAGACGTCCGCTTTAATGAATATAAGCAGAATATCCGCTGCATCGCCTCCACTACACTGCCTAATTCATTAAGCATTACCCGAAAGGTACATTTGCTGCCCGATTTAATTAACAAATATTTAAAATACTTTATGGATTCTATTAAAACCAAACTTTCAGGTAATTTTCACATGTTGCATGTTTGGTATTTTAATTGTAATATTAGGTTATGGTGGGGGTCATTTAGAACTACAATAGACAGTTTCCATAGATGTTATGTTTGTTTGAGTATTATACTTTACACCAAATTCTAAAAAAAGAAAAAATTTTTAGTGGAAATTGTCCAATCTTAATTTGAGTTTTTTTACAAAACGACTCAAACCACAATTTAACTATTAAATGTATTATATTTTTAAAAACTACAAGTTTTAGTTATATGGCTCAGTCACTAACTTCATGTGCCAGCCAGACTTGATTGACTATCACCGGGAATTGAAGATAATGGCCATCTAAATTTCATTAAAAATGAAATCAGTACACCTAGGCGACGCAAATTCATAGCTAGAGTTTCTCGGAGATCGTGGTTCAGGTCTGGCTATTATATGAAGTTGGTACACCTACCTAATCAAAACCTAGGTGGTTATTATTATAACCCATATGTCATTACTTGTTTTACCTAGAGATCGTCATTGACGTCTAGCTGGTGACGTAAATAAACGTAATGAAGTTGGCTATTGAATTTTTTTAGTGCTAATAATGCTGTACTTCGGGTTTTTGCTACGATTTTGTTCTTCTATGAGTACTGATCTTATTTCTACTCAAATTTAGATCTAGCCTCATATAATAACGCTGATCTTTGAAAACTTGATATTTAAGTTTTTCCATAAATTGCGAGATTCAGTGGTTTTTGGGCGAAATTGGTCCACTGGAGGTGGCAGCTTTCATATAGGAGCTTTTTAATTTTTGCCAAATTTGTTGAACAGTATATTATTTACAAGAAGAACGAATAAGATCAAAAAGATTCTAAATTAATTCTGCAACAATATCGCAGCTCAGATCAATTTTCCAAAATTGAAACGCAAATGACGATTTTTGATAAAAATCAGTTTTTTTTACAAAAATTCGCCACTATATATGCTAGACGGAGTGATTGATCGGGATGAAACTTCATACTTAAGCTTTCACCATAAAGTAGAACGTTTCAGTGTTTTTTGGCCGATCTACAGATTGTAAATTAAACTCCAAACAAAATTTGCTCAGATCATTTTTTAAATGTTAACGGAAATAAAGAATTTTAATAACAGAAAACCTTATTTCACCAAAATTCAGAATCTCTACAGTCCAAGAGGATTGACTTTTCATAGTAAAACGTCATACTTAAACTTTTTCTAATAGTTAATGTTTATTAAATAATTCATTTGTACTTTCACATGTGATGTGCTTAAGAATAGAAATAAAATGTTTCCAACATTTAAGAAAATCAGTGCAACAGAATCTTGTTTATTTTCTTCAATCGCACAAAATTTTACACACCCGATTACAGTTGCCAGTGGCACTATTCTGGCTTTCCCTGAGAATAGGGAATTGGGTAAAATAGCTTCATAGTGTTTTTGTCCAAATCATATATTTCTGGCCTACTAAGGAAATTTGTTTGGTATAAATATTTTTGAAACAAGAGCTGCGTTTATTTCGCAAATCCCGCTTAGCTTTAATATTAGAGGGCAATTTTGGTTTCACCAATATTAGTTTGTGAATTTCCAGTAACGAAAATAATTGTTCATCATAGTTGGCGTATTTATCAGTAGTAATTAAAGTAGAGTTGGCCTTAAATAAAACTAAAAAAAAAAAAAATTCATAAAACCGATTCGGATTACAATTACTACTGCAGATAAAAGCCAACTATGATTAACAATTATTTTCCGTTACTGGAAATTCACAAACAAATGATGCTGAAACCAAAATTTGCCTCTAATATTAAAGCTAAACGGCTTTAATGCGGAAGCAAAACAGCTAAAGTTAAATACGATTTAGGCAAAAATTCTACAAAAATATTTTTCCCGCGTACAGGGTGACCCCCTCTCGTTTCATAAAATAATGAAAACAGAAAGCTTTTTTTATTAGCAATCTAGTAGTTTCAGTTATTCGCACACAATTTTAAATTCCACTATATATGAAATCAACATTTCTTATGAAATTAAGTTTAACATTAAACTTTTAAACAACTCCTTTTCACATTGTCAAGGAATGCAAATTTAGTTCAATGAATATTTTCCTTATGTTACAATTTATAATCTCCAAATAAAATAATGTATCCTGAAAATTAGTAAAAAAGCAATTGACTCCCTTTCCAATACTAGGGAACTACTCCATGATTGGAGTCTTTTATCTATAACATCCAAAAAATTTCAATCCGATCTAGTAGTCAGAAATGTATTTTAAATTATTCTTAAGATTACGACATGAACGTAGATGTTTATTTTGCCATCTTTGGTGGTATAATATAGTATATTTTATGGGACATTTAGGGAACGAGCTGTGCAAAGTATTCATAGTTCACGAAATAAAAATAAGTTGTTGACATTTCCATAGCGAAACTGAGGCACTATTCTGGTAATCCCCCGATAATAGGGAATTGGGAAAGAATTTTTATGCAATTTTTATTTAAACATTTTTTTCTGGCATACTGAGGTAAAAATTTAGTGTTAATTTTTTTGAAAATAAAATTAAATGGGCAATAATTTTCTCTGCCAATTTAGAAAAATTAATACTCAAAAAAAGCAATACTCAATCAATTTTACCAAGGAAATTTAAATCTCAAGTTATATTTTCATAAAGCTTTTTGTTTTTCTTTGCGATTGCACAGTAGAACAACACAAAAATTTGTTGTTTTATTTTTGAAGCCGTATATTTTACTTTAACATCGCAAAAATAAACAAAAATTTTATGAAAAATGTATTTTGAAATTTAAATTTCCTTGGTATAATTGATTGAGTAGTCAGGATTTCGGCTAGCAAATTGCTTGTTTCCTAGCCGATCGAGTATCTACCCCATTAACATTAAACTTTTCTCCACACTAGGCCACGAAAAAATTATTTTAACACTAGATTTACCACACCAGTCAAAATGACTTGTTTTTTCAATTTTATTTTCAAATTACTATTTGATCTTATTTTATTTTTATATATTATTAAGTTTCAATGAATGAAGTTATAATTAATATAATATAAACGAGGTAATTTATCATTTTTTTTAATTTATAAAGACCGGAAACCCTACTTACCATTTTTTCCAAGACCAGTCATTTTGACTGGTGTCGGTAGAAGTAGCAATGGTCAAATTTTCGTATATCTAGTGTTAAACAGAAACTATACGTAAATTCTTTCCCCAGTTCGGTATTTCCGGAGAGTTACAAGAACAGGGCCACTGGTCCAAGAAACACTGATTCAAACAAAAAGTGGGCAAATGTCACTGCTGTGCTTAGTTTAATCAAATTAGTTGATTGAGTCGCACAGCATAGGTTAGGTTTCAGTGGTTGACACTTAGGCCAATTTTGACCATTGTGATACCACGCATTCACGCCACATCATTAACCCATTCACCTATTCATATACTTACACAACTACACTATACCACCTGCACATTGTAAGCTCCATGTTAACCTGTACATTGACGGTGGGTCGGCGCTGAATTCTGCACTCTATCAGGGGGTCTTAGTTGTGTTTATTAACATCACCGATTCTAATCGATGATAAAAATTCGATTCGAATTGTATGTACAATACTTTTTAAACCTACTACTTTTTCAATTTTGTTGTGAATTGTCATTTTATTTGTAGAACCTTACAATTACATATAAAAATTAATAGTATTGAACTTTACAGTAATCTGCACAATGAGCCTTGTGTGTTATCAAGTATTTTGGTTGGTGGTATCTTTGTGTGTGCTGATAGTTTGCTTTTGTATTGATTTTGTTTTGAATAAAGCTCATTTGTAAAATAGTGTGAAGACTGATAAATTCCCAATCATTGTTCGTGTGAAATGCCCATTACATTATTGTCTTGCTATTTTAAATATGCCACTGATATATGTAATGTCATCTGGAAGAGCTCATCAAGTTCTTGTTAATCCCATTAAAATCATTCATTGTCTTTTTATGACACACATTGACGGGAAATGAATTATACCGAGTTTTCTTCGCACTCTCATTTTTGATTACATGTAACGTGCTGCTCCAGGTGTCACGTGTGTAGCCATATTGATTAGTATTCCGACTAACATAATTTATAATAAAAACTGTAAAAAAAATATTTATTCGTAGCAATCTGGAGTCCATACTAAGGTGTGATGATGGTCAAAATCCATTTTACTTTCTTCTTCTTGAATTACTAGGATTTAAATTTACAAAATTATATGCCTTTTATAGGCCACCTGCATCAGATGCTAATGAATTTTTAATATATAAAAGTAATGGTGATGTCATACTGATTGGTGATTTAAATATTGCTTAAATTGTTTAATGAGCTTATAAGTTTAAAAAATTAAAATAATGGTTTTTTACCTCTTTTAAAATTTTATTTATTATTACTTAAGCTTTCGGAACCATTTCGGTTCCATTCTCAAAAGTATGTAAATCAATTTAACAAAAAAATATTTTCTATATAAAATAAAATAAAATCGAAATCAAGGCTAACTAAAACGTAGCTATTTTCCTGTAGATATCGCTCGCTACTAGAAAAAATATTGTTACGATTTTGCCTTGTCAATCAAGGTTCGAATCACTGGATTGTGAATAAATACACTGCTTCAAATTTGAACTCACACAATTTATTTACACAACACAATTTATTATACAACACAAAATTCACAATTAATTATTATGATTATAACACACTTTTTAATTATCACTTTAATAATCGCTTTAATAATCACTTTAATAATCTTTCTATTTAACCTTCACTGTATCACGTTTAAAATAATACTCAGCATTACACGTCAACGCGCGCCTTTATATACCAAAATATTTGTTTCTAGAATAATCCTAAATGCGCAGCAAATATGTTAGTATAGAAATACGCCTAAATGTTGAGTATAAATTATAAATGAAATTGAACAATTAATGAAATTAACTAATTCTATTCTATTCTAGGTGTCACCGTAACAATATGTTCTTTATTTTAGCAAAGCAACAAAAATTGATATCTACAGAAAAAACACTACAAAATAAAATTTGGCTAAAAACATAAATTGAAAACAATTTTATCCATCTTAAATAATATTTAAATTGTGTAAAAACAAAAAATCAAATTATAAAAATAGATCATAGGAAAATAGCTACGTTTTAGTTAGCCTTGATTTCGATTTTATTTTATTTTTTATAGAAAATATTTTTTTGTTAAATTGATTTACATACTTTTGAGAATGGAACCGAAATGGTTCCGAAAGCTTAAGTAATAATAAATAAAATTTTAAAAGAGCTAAAAAACCATTATTTTAATTTTTTAAATATTCCTGTTAATAAAGATTCAAATTTAGTTGTGGAATATAAAAACATTATAATCAGTACTTTTTACACTATTTGCCGTAGGCACTTGGCGAAACACACTTCACACATTCTAATGAGCAATGGTATGATTGTTACCAATACTTTTGAAACTAGGTCGATCAGTCATAACGTATTGGATCACGTAGGATGTAGTTTTGGTGATATTTAAGAGTTCATAATTGTACAGTTTATTCGGACTTAAGTGATCATAATTTCATTTGCTCTACTTTTTTCTTCAAATCAAAATTTGTTAAAAAGGTTTTAGACAAAAGGATAACGGATTTCGACAAAGTGAATGTACGTTTTGGTAATTTTTTAAATTCTACACCATTCAATGATCTTGATCCGGACGATGTATTAAAATTAATTTCTATGAAATATCATGTAGTAAATTTATTGACCTTGTCAATAAATTTACTACTATCAAAAGTGTTGTAGCGAAATTAAAACAATACTTGTCCATGGATGGCGTACGACTTGTGGGTACTTGTTAAGCAAAGTAACAAAATTTTCATATAAATAGAAAAATTAGTTCAGAGAAATATTTTGCTAAGAAATAGTATTATTCAAATTTGCTTCATAATGTTAATCAAAAGGTATTATGGAAAAATATTAATCAGTTATTTAATAGGGACACTTCAAAATCGCTCATACGAATTATCAAATGACAAGATAAAGTATACAGTAAAACTTCTGATATTGCTAATTTATTTAAAACTTATTTTATCAATATCTGTAAAACAATATGTGAATATCTTAATAGTGATAGGAATATCAATAAATTTCAAACAATACGTTCTAACCCTAACTCAGTTCTACTTTCTACTACAGTCTCAGCTGAGATTTTCAATATAATTAGTTCACTGGATAATGGTAACGGTGGTGGACCAGATAACATCCGTAATATAGTGTTAAAGCGCCATATTTGGTTCTCAGAGTTTTTGTGTAATATCGTAAATATTATCTTCTCTAAATGTTAAAGAATTGCTAAGGTTGTGCCGGTGCTTAAAAATGGTGATACTGGTTTGGTCTCTAACTATAGGCCAATTTCAACATTATCAATATTTGATAAAACTATTGAGAAAGTCATTGCTACCCGTTTGATGGACTTTTTAAACCAGCCAAATTTTTTCTTTTCTTATCAATACGGGTTTAGAAAAGGCGCTAGTACTGAAGTGGCTTTGGTATAAATAACAAACCTGCTTTACAATGCTTTCGATAGGGGTCAATATGTCGGTGCTTTATTCCTTTATTTACAAAAGGCTTTCGATACAATTGATCATAGCTTTCTCCTTGAAAAATTATACTGCTCTAGAGTTCGTGGGTTTGTGTACAAAGTAATTGAGAATTACTTAAACGATAGACAACAATGTTTTATAATAACTATTCCTCATATTTATTAACGAAATGTCAAGAATGCCTTTGGTAAGCAAAATTCGTATTTTTGCAGATGATACAGCATTATTTTATGAATTTTATGAGACGAAGGATCCTATTATTATTGTTGATAATATGAAGGAGGATATGAACATTCTACTAGACTATTTAAAATCAAATATGAATTCACTTAATTTAACCAAAACGAAACACATGAATTTTCATTCGCGCTATAAAAATATTGGAGTTCTCCCCTCCCCCCCCCCTCCCCCTTTTGTTCCGAATGAAATTGTAATCAATAAGGTTGAATCATTCAAATATTTAGGAGTCTTTTTTTGATTCATGTATGTCTTGGAATGAATATACTTCGGCATTATCAAAAAATAGCGTGTTCAGTGGTGTTCTGAGGAAGCTCTCGAGATACTTTTGTGCCGAGATACTTTTAAAGATTATATACTTCTCTTTTGTACATACTCAAATGAGCTATGGTATTATCGTTTACGGAACAACAAGTAAGAAGTTATTGAATAGGATCCAAGTAATGTAGTACAAGTGTGTAAAAGCTATATGTAAACTTCCGCTTCCCTTACCTACACTATACTCTTATATGAAACTGAGACAAATGGAATATTACCTATAGAAGCTTTACACGATTTTCAGATTGCATTATACATGTACAGAGCAATTAATGTGTCCTCTGTCCTGTCAAATTTAGAGTTTAGTGAAACTAAACACGAACATTTTGATTTGACAAAAATCTTTCTTGTGGTAACATCTATACTGAATTTGGTAGGAGGTCAATAAGATTCGCCGGTCCGTCTGTGTATAATAAGTTACCTGAATCGCTGAAAAAATCGTTTAATGTTAATCATTTTATTCAGAATGAGTGAGTAAATATTTTTGTGGTATTGGTTTTCCTTCAAAGAACAATAAATTCATTGGAACTCCTCTACTGCAAGTATATTGAATTTAATTTCTTTTTGAATGTTAATTTTGACATTCAACTTTGTGCATATTGTTTTAAGTTTTTCTTGTAATAAATAAAGTAGAATTAAGTACATTTAATTATTTAAAAAAAAACATTCTTTTTGTAATTAAAACATTATAAATCATATAATGTAAATAAATAAAAACATAATAATAATAAATTACTTTTTATAATATTACCATATATACCATTTCCGTTAAGGTTTCTGATCCGTTTATGTGTGAGAACATTTTGGTAAGTGTAAAACTACTTCTCATTACTCCTAATGATGAAACCTTGAAAGTTTATTATCTTATTCAATAATTGTTTTAAAGTTCGACTGACCCACAATATTAGCACATAGCACTAATTTATCTTGTGGGTTCATATAATACCAATATTTTCGTTAACGCAGAGGGCAAGTAGCACAAATAAATAATTAATTTACCCATTTTCTACTTAATAATGTTATATTAAAATAAAAATAAACTTAAACGTCACGTCTCAAGACCACAACACCTAATATGCAATTGTTTTATAATTTAAAATACTCACGCAGGTGATTATAACAATTATAATCCGGATACACCCAAATTTGTATGTGATTTGGCGCTAAAATTATAAAATCTACCTTGAAAATATAATACTTCTTATACTAAATGCAATTTGTTTTCTTTGTTTCCAGGTATGTTCCGATAACTATAGTTGAGCACACCGCATATACTTAAGGTAAATTCTAGCAAAATAATGTAAGTTTATAAATCATGTTGAATCTAACATGACAACGGCACGTATAACGCACAAAACGATTTTCTTCGCGTTATTTGCTTATTTATTCATGAACTTGAATTATCGTCGGCTGTGGATGAATGATGTTGAATTATAAACATTGCATTCGCTTTGTTATTGTTTTATTGTTTTAAAAATAGCCAGACTCATATCAACAAATCGGAATTTTACTTTGCTTGTTTCTTATAAACAAATTTCCGCAAGTAACCCAAATAAAATTTAAGTTTTGATAAAAATTAACTTTGACCGTGAATTATTATTGATTTTATGTGTAAGTTACACATGAAACTTCCAAAATATATTCACACAATTTTAAAAGATCTTGCTCTCCTTGTTGGTAGAACAAAATTTGCTGTGTATTAAATTAATATTTCAGAAACATAAAATTGTCGTAGGACAAACTTTTACCATTAGGACCGCGTACGACCAAAATATATTTTTTGCGAACTTAAATGGCTTTCTTTAAATCGTCCCACAAATTTTCGATAGGGTTTCTCTTGAAGAGCATCCTTTTTTAAGTGGTTCTTCTTATTCGGCCTTGAGTTTCAGAGCATTTGACACTAATTTACGAGATCGACCAAGGATTCTTGCTATTTCTAATACCGATTTCCAACGTTGTAATGATTTATTTCCAATTTTTAAAATTGAATTAATAAATTTTTGAATAACGCTTTCCTAATTTTTTATTTCTTTAAACTAATTTTTCGATGTACATTCGTCAAAAATCAAATTACGACTGATGTTCTATTTCATTTAGCACAAAAAAATTATTTTATATTCGTTTCGGTGATTTCTCCAAATTTACGAAAAAAAAATCCAGTTATTCAGAATGTATATTTTTAGTAGATTGTTTGCAGTAATATATCATTGTAAATTTTCGAGAGTAATTTTAAAATATTTCTAAATTAATGAAACATGTTCGTTGTGTTCATTGAATTTCATTGAACACCACATATAACCTCAAATTTAATTTCTAATACGTTTAAAAATATTTATGAAATTAACTTTAATGCTTTAATTAGGTCCGTTTATTGGAATATTGATCAAATAATATTAAATTTTAATCTAAATTTAAATTTGTGATTCAAAAAATTTTCTACTTAGATAAAATGTATGTTACAATAGGCGAATATGTGTGGCTGTGTATTATAAACTTGAGTCACTCGAGATATGGATGTGCTTGTTATGACAACCCTTCTGGAAAATTTTACTTTTCATATTTATTAGAATCTTATAATTCTTGGTTGATTTTCCTAAATGCTTTGCTTTTCAACAACATTGCATAATTTGGTGTATTGATTTTTACCAAATTTCACTAAGACATCCCAATTAAAATACCTTAAATGTTTGACCAATTTTGTATCAAATTTTACATAGAATAATTTTTTTATAAATTTTTGGAAAAAGTTATTTAAAACGAGAAAAATTTTCTTAGGAGCTGCCACTTCCACAGTGTACACAGATTTTCTCTACATATAACTATGATCATTGAATTTATGGTAAAATCTTAAACATTTTATCTTAAACGTTTCATTGTAATCAGTAGCTAACATCATCCGAACCGCACCTGATACAAAATATGTAGATAGGTAGGTTTATTTATTTGTGCAAGTTTAAGTTCAAAATTCTAGCTCAATCAGTCAATCCAATTGGTGTGAAAAGGGTAAACTTTTGGACATATAACGCAATGATGCTGCGTACATGACATCGGAAATAACAAGCATCATACTCGCCCCGAACTCAAAACCAATCAAATTACATGAAATACTTTATGCCTTGCCTACTAGTTCCATACTCGAGTTGAAATATTTTTAACTTTTTTGTTGTTTTAATACATTTTGTGTGACCATGGTATTTTTTCCGAACTAGCTCCCGATGTCATGTACGCAGTGTGAAGATTAAATATGTTTTGGCCACCACTCAATTTTGTTGTACCTGCACGAATGCACATAGACCTCGAATACACCAACCTTGATTTCTAAAGTAAATAATTTGATTTACCGAACTTTTGGTAAAACTGGCTTGTAACTATAATCAAAAATCGTTGTTCCTGCGTAAATTAACCAATGTTGATAATTTCAAATTGATACATATAGCTATTCTTAAAATTTAAAAAAAAAAATTAAATTGTTCGTTTTGTACATGCTAAACTTTTCAATAACGTTGCAAAAATTGAAAAGCTCCAATGCAAGTTCCAGTACACCGATTTTTAACAAATTTTGCAAGGATTTCGCAACTAATAGAAAAACTTTTGCTGAGAAAGTTTTTAACAAAAATCGTCTTTTCCCGTTAAATTTTGGAACACTGATATATACCATGCTGTATAAGATAGCAGAAAATTTCCAGCAGAAAAAATGTGTTTTGCTATTCACCGGTAGAGGCATCACTATCACAAAAATGAAATTTTTTCTGCTGATATTTTTTTACACCAGCAGAAAATTTTTGATATTTTTATGCAAATTAAAAATTCTCAGCAGAAAGTTTTATGAAAAATCAGAGAATTTATGAAAAAGAAGAGAAAATGCATGTTTAAACGTTTTGAAGCGATGAAAGTTAATTTTCTTGAAAAAACGATTTGCGAAAGTATAATGTAAGTACTCTCAAAACATAATTAAATTATCATAATCATCAATATGCAAACACAGAGCAACATCAAAAAATGGCCATTGTTGAAAGCACTCCATACATTTCTGAAGGCATTTTAATGTAGAATATTTTCAGTTTTTTAACAAAAGTGTTAGAAAAACCCCCCTGTAACTACCCTGGGTGTATGTTTTTTATGGTAGCTGAGATCATATTCTATATACATGAGCAACATAAGATTCACACCTGGCGTCAGTAGCCTTCCATAAATATGATATTCCATAAAATGTGATCTCACCTACCATAAAAACATACACCCAGGGTAATTACAGGGGGGTTTTTCTAACACTTTTGTTAAAAAACTGAAAACATTTCACATTAAAATGACTTCAAAAATATATGGAAGGCTACTGACGCCAGGTGTGGATCTTATGTTGCTCATGTATATAGAATATGATCTCAGCTACCATAAAAACATACACCCAGGGTAGTTACAGGGGGGTTTTTCATTAAGAACTTTCTAGACCTGAAATGGTTCTTTATGTTTTGAGTTGGTAATGATAAGAACAAACTATGGTGAACTTGGCCATTTTCTCTAACTTGAACATACGGATGGTGCTGGCCACTTGGTCAGCAATTACTTAATTACGTACCATCTCAAAACATCATTCGCTATTTCCGGCCCAGGAAGGTTTTGGAAGTTATAGACGATTTTCATATAAATTTATATGGGGCCATATCGAAGCTGGAAGATTGTGCCAATCCTACCATACGGCTGGCACTGGGGAGCTCATTACAAGTTACACTTAATATTTGAAACTTATAATATGGCGTATTATTATTTCGAACTAAAAAATCACAATACATTATTTCCAAGTATTATTTCAAAGTATTTGTTTTACATGAACCACAAATAAACGAGAAAACTGGGATGGGATATTTTGTTGTTGTGTTTATAATTTAAATCGTCTTATAGAGGTATAAAATGAAAAACTGGGATGGAATATAATACTTGCGTGTAATTAATAATAAAAAAAATTCCTGGGATGAAAAACTGGGATAACTTCACATGCTTCCCTGGGTGTATGTTTTTATGGTAGCCTAGATCATAATCTATAAAAGTGAGCAACATAAGATTCACACCTGGTGTCTGTTGGTAATTTTCTGCTATCTTATACAGCATATTTATACCGGTATTGCTGAAAAATTAATTTACAATCGTTTAGTTCAATGCCGTTCCTCTCGTAAATGATATACTTTTCAAAATACATGCAAAAAAACAAAAAAGCTCCAGCTACTTAAGTTGTCGCTTCCAGTGGAGCAAAAAATTAAAAGCTCCTATAGAAGTTTTCACTTGCGATTGAGGCCAGAAATAACTGGGATCTCTCAATTTGTTGGAAAAGCGTTGGTATCAAGTTGCATCCCGACTAATCAGTCCATCTGGACTGTACAGGGCCGAATTTTAGCCAAAAATCTACATTTCCGGTTTAATTTTTGGAAAAAAAATTATATACCGATATTGTTGCAAAATTTATGAATGTTTTAGTCATGAACGTTATTCTCGTAAATGCTAAACTTTTCAAACTATTTCCAAAAACCGAGAAAGCTCGTTTGGAACCTGCTACTTGCGGTGGAACGATTTCGGTCAAAAATCTCTGGGATCTCTGATGAAAAAACCTTAAGCAAGAAGTTTCGGCCCAATCGGACAAACCGTCTGGGCTAAAAGAGCAACACACACATGGTCGTAGTTCTCGATGATGGGGTTTCTGGATCATATCCAATCGTTTGCAAAATCCTCTATTAAAGGTCCAACGTTAAGGTTAGAGCTTGCGTTTCTATTTTCCATAATATAAGTGCAACGCTTATTCATAAATGCAGCTCAACAGATATGTAACTGTGTTTGTCACTATTAAATCGGCGAATTCATGCAAATCACTGGAGTTAGCATCAGTGTATTTACCTTATGATTTGATTTCAACTCTGCCATCGGAGAAGTTTAGTAACCTTTTTTTGTAGAACATGTCATACCAATTACCTTTGGATAGGCCGTGTTGTTAATGCTCATCATACATTACTAGCTGACCTGTGACTGAATAATCAGTCACGTGAATACATTTTAGTACATTTTAGGTTAAGAAATGATTAAGAAGATTTTTAAGATGTAAATTTGATGGACTTTTATCAAAAATAAAGTAAATTCATATACGCGGTTAATTTTTAAATCTTAAATAGATACAGAGTGTCATGAAAAAATTGTATTTTTTACACTAACAACTATTAACACCAAAATGTATGTAAAATCATTTTATGTTCTCTGTTTTGTTTAATTGAGATTCAATTACAAATTTTCTACTCATTTTGTCATCACAGTGTGTCATCACAAAAACATCGGCAATTTAATAAATTTTGTCATTGTCACGGTGTAATGCGCATGATTTCAGATTCAATATAAACATATGTTGTCATGGCATTCTGGCGTCGTGACAAAATTTTGCTGAAAACACCTGAGGTACCCGTTTCAGGTACTTCTCGGTGGAATTTTTCCAATTTTTCTAGCAAAGGCACACCCCCTGAAAAATTTAAACTGATCGGATCATGTTTAGGGGTCATTTTAGGGTTGAGTTTGAAAAAATTAAGCGTATTAATATAATAGATAGATAGATAAGGTAGTTTGAATATTAATAATAGGGATCTATCTTTACTTAACTATCTTTCGATTGTTCGATTGATATTAGTTTGTGCTCTATGTAGATAATCGATTTGATCATCAATTGAAAGTGATCAAAGATATTCTCACCTCCGACCTTAGATGCATGTCTTTTAATATAAATCTTTAAAGACCTACTCTCAGTAAGCCTTACCGTAATAAGTAGCTAATTAACTGGGAGCTACTCTTTCTTAAGCTGGTAACACTGCTGGTTTCATTGGGCGAGATACGATCTGCTGATGGCGAATAACGATATTCTCGAATTACTGTTTTCTGTTCATTTTCGTGGTTGCGACGGTATCAATCCTGATTTTGTGTAGATTTGCCACTTGCGAGATTTTGCTTTGGAGTTTATTCTACTTCCCAACTTATATATATCATTTTGATCTGGTTTTAGTTTTTTCTGCTGGATTGTAGAATTTGTTTCCTCTTATTTGGGATAGCTTACATCTACTTTTTCAAGCATTCATTTCTTTTACAATAGAGCTGTTTCATAATTTTAGAACAAGAGTAAAGTGTTTTTCATCCCAACAGCTGGTAAGGCGGAGTATACCAACTCCAAGGCATTTCGCTCTATTAGTCTTCCTTCTACTTTCCTTAAATCTTTGGAAAGATTTGTTGACTGATATATTGGAGACGGTCACTCTACCATAAGTTAGGTCTGTACAAGTGTAGGCACTGACCAAACCATCGTTTCATGTATTGAATCCATGCTTAGTTCTCGCATTGCGGTGACCGAGCTGGATTCTCTTTTTGTTAAAGCTACCAAATTTTTCCGCGGGGAGTTGTTTTGTCCTTTCTCTGGTGGTTATTGGTCGTTGATGAATTACTTGTTAAACTACAGCAATTTGGCTTTGTGCTATTTGCCTGTGCTGTATCTTCGACTCGCTTACTTGCATTTCAGATAATCTTCTTTCTCCAAACACTGCAGTCATTTATCTTAGGCAAAGCTTGCTTTGCTACTTTTCGATTGGGGTGCATTTATCTAAAACCAGAAATTAATATGGTTAATGACAAATTGCTACCAGAATTTTGTTTCGCTAATTCTTTTTCAGACTCAATCAGATTTTCGCCGATAGCATTCACTTTGAATTTGGTAAAGATTTTTGAACCTATGCCCTTCACGTGATCTACGATCATATGGGAGTATATCTATATACTGCACGGTGTTCCAAACCCACCTGATGCTTTTATTCTATCTGAGGCGAAATGAAAAATTCTGCGTACAGATAGTAAATCTGTGCTGAATTCTTTACTCAATCCTATGGCCACGTCTAAACTGGTAACGGAGTGTAAACATTTTATTAATCGGCCTTTAAGGTTATTAAGAACTACATTACTTACCAGGCCTGGTGTAATTGCTTGCTTCCTTTACTTGCCGAAAGGCAAAGTACTTTAATTGTGAACCTAACCCCAGCTTATAAAGAATGATTTAATTTTGAAGAAAGACCAGTGTGACGACTATCTTGAAGAGGACGAAGGCAGTACTCACTTTGTATGCAGTTGTGCAGCTTTCGAGGAAGCTAAGCACCGGTTTCTGAACTAACGATCTTTGATTGTAGGTCAATTGTATTCCCTTATCTGGTTGAAGGATATGTCAGAGTAGTCGGGTGCATTTGCGAAACGTGAGAGAATCCTCGGTTTGCACCATGGGCTCAGTGTGTGAAGTCAGTGGCCTTGAATGTAGAATTTTTCGGTTCCACTCAACTATATTAATAACATGAATGACTGTCACAATTCGATATGTTGATACAGTCTGGATATGCTATCCGTTAGACACGTCAAACAACCTGCTTCACCCAGATCGACACCCAGATCTCCATAGTGTAAAAATTTTTATGGTCGTCTATTAAATAAAATTTGGTAGAATACAACAACTTGAGCCTATAATTTAATTAATCGGCATATACCTGTTTAAATTTTTTAATATTTTCTTATTTGTTGAACCCTCCGACTTCTATATTTGGACTATATTAGTATCTCACAACTTCCAGTGCTGGAATGTTCTGCTTCATCGAAGCTTTACTACACTCATAGATTATACATTGCGATGGTGCTACTCCATTTCTATCAGCAATGGAAACCGTGATGTTAGGTTATCCCAGCCCAGCAATTATTTTCTTTCTATATCATCTAGAATCTTTCCAGCACCTCTACGCGATACTGCACTAAATTTTATTAGGTCCCCTGTGTATTAAAATTTGATTACGCTCTGTACTGTGACTTTGCGGCGATCGTGATATTTTCTTGAGAATCTAAGACATTTGTCAAGTAATAGTCCATCGGCTCAACCGGACCTATTTTAACCGATTTTTGAACAACCGTCAGTGATCGTATTCCGGTTCGCAAAATTGAATTATGTTGGTTTACCATTCTAGGAGAAATTATACACCATTTTATTAGTTTGTCCGAAATAATGGAAATATTTGTGCTAATATAATACGAAATTTCTAAACTACCCTGTTCTCGCGAAACCCAAACAATAATTGGTATGTTTACGTAGCAGCTCATTCGGCCGACTTTAACCTGCACCAAATCCTACTAAACAAATTTGCCTGAGACTTTTAAAAGAGAGTAGGAGTAAAACCAACTAAACCGAAAAATTTAATTTGATAAACAAACTTCCCCATTCCACTTTTTTTTATTTCATTTTCACTTAAAACTTGATTTCGAAGAATCAAATTTTGAAACAGGCAGATGCTGTGCGTCAAGTACTTAACATAAATTTGGCAGCAGTGTGATAAATATAACGGTAATTAGCATTTTTATTTTGCATTATTTTTACCGAACCGAACCGCAATTTAGTTGAGTGTTAATCGTTCTGATGAGAACAGGTGTTAATGATATATGAAAATTTTTGTGCAACACAACAGTGAAAATATTATTTAACTTTGTAAACAGTACCGCCAAGTAAGTACTTTTTTTTTTATTTTTAATGACTGTACCAATAGTAGATTACACTTGCATACTGTTTTCATAGTTTCTCGTATATCGAAAATCTCGTATTTTGCTGTTTGTGAGATTGGCGGTGTGGTCCATTATGTGTTTACCTAGATCAGTGCACCTTGTTATAAAGAAACATATGACGAGGCTATCTCGCTGTTTCTCTAAATGATAGTATCGTGTGAATATCCCTACGATTCTTAACCCTCGTCTAAGAAAGGTAATTTTTTGGGTAGCAGTGCGTTTTCAGTTATCAATGCTTCCACTTTATTCCCAAGTGCTAGTCTATGCATCCTGATACTATCACCACATCGAACAAACCCTCTTCTGTTTAGCCAATCTAAAACGAAGGGTTATGCATCTAGCGTCTTCAGACGTAAATGAATGGAATAATTAATCAATTGCATTCACCAGTTCGTAAGGTTTCGACTACAAAGAAACAAATAAATAAATAAATGAAAATTTAGGAATACTACTTAGCTGAATTGCAAGTTCAAATTCCAAGCACCAGTTTGTCATGAATCCTACGATCAGGAGTTTTAATCTACAAACTTTACTACACATTTTTCGAAAGTCCTTAAAAATGTTGTATATGCTTATTGGGCTATTTATAACTGTCGACACCTTTCATTTTTCAATATAATACGCTCTCATTATAAAATAGCGCTGCTTAGCTGATTTCAGACTATTCCACCCCATACAGCTATTTGCAACCTCAATTTTACAATAAGACCCTGAACGTAGTCTAAAAAACATTTATTGATTTTAAATCGCGCACGAATTACTTTCATACCAATCAACAAACTAAACACCTCTTTAAATATAAATATAACTATACAGTTCAGAACCTTTAGGCCCGTTGCACACTTGAGCTATGTTTTTAGTAAAATGCGCAATGTTCTGAAATCAAAGTTTCTTGATATACTGAAAAGCCGAAATAAGTGGAACCGAATTCTTAAAGTTTTTTGGGCGACGTTAGCTAATTAATTATAGCCAAGGCAAAAATAAAACATTTAAATATATTGTTTTACAGATTGGGTTGGCACTGAGATTTATGTACGCAACTGTTTACATAACTTGATCAAAGCAACCAATGCATCATTTTCTTGACCGTTTGTAGTTAATAGACTAGATAAAATCATGAATCACAATTGTGGAACTCGTTCAACCCACCTGCACTCAGTCACGGTGTGATGCACCTACAACATGTGTGGAAACGCACAATTGGCGACTCTGGAATAATTACACCAACTTACAGAAAAAAACAAGTGAAATTACACTGCCCGCAAACCAGAAAAACCCACCACTACTATATCAATCAATTCTATATACTAGACATTTGCAATACTTTTCCTCCTAAAATTAAACTATCCAAGATAAATTTGTTTTAACCATTAAACCAATAAATACGAAAGCTAATTTCCATTTATTCAAATTTCAAAAAATTATAAATGTGATCTCCATAATGAAAATTCAAAAACCTTCCAGAAATGCAGCTCATTGGAATTGTGATCTAGCTTTTATTCACCACAAAATTTAAATAAATTGTGTCATTCATGGTTTGCTGTTTATTGCCTTTCCTCAAAAATGTGTTCTTTATTTGTTCAATAAAAAATTTAAATTGAATTAAAACTCAAGATAAACAATTTGTTTAACGCCTAAAAAAATCTGTTTAACAATTTTGATGTGTCATTCAATCTAACCTTAGTCATGGTTGATTATGAAAGGCTCCATTATGCTCCGAAAAAAGGACGTGTCCTTTTGCCCGCTCTACAAAAAGACTTAACCGACTTTCGTAAAACAACCTTTTGACAGCTTAGTATTTTATCTTTACAAGGACATCTTGATCATTAAAATATATACAGTACTTTTCAAATTAAAGCAATCGTAGCAAAATGCGTTGTTTCGGTAAAAACAATTGGCGTGCTACAATTTCCTGGAGTGACATTTTATAACATCACATTTTCGATACTTTTTCGAAGTGAATTTCTCGTTTTCCTCAACTGAAACGGACAACTATTTCATATACGAATTATTTCGTTTCTATTGCTATCGCAACCTACTAGAACAAATACAAACAAGCCATCTTTCTCTAATTTCGTTCAAACATCGAAAAAATAATTATTTGGTGACAGAAACAGAGTAGAATATCACAACTTTTCAATCTAGCCACCTGGTAAATGATATAAAATGTGAAATAGTAGCACATTTTGTTCTAAAGAAACGAAACCTAAACTTCGATAAAGCATCGAAAATGTGATGTTATAACATGACAGCCCTGTATAATACCACGTTGACCAATATTTGCCGCCTGTCACTTATCAAACGTTGACCTGAATAAATCTCTACCTTTTTCATTCATTGTTTCCTCAAAATCATGGATAGTACTCCACTAAAAGCCGCAGAAATTCGTTGACTCAAGAGTATACAAAAATTTTCAAAAAACTGGTACCTTGAACCAGAGCCGACATACCAACCAGTATCTGTATGGTAGTGTACATCTGAGAAGGACGATCGATTTATCGTCCCAACTTCACTGCGAATTCGCCATGTTACCGGCGTCGATGTGTAGCAGGAGCTAAGCCAAGTTCGAGATGGAGCTGTTGGTCAATGGACAGTTAGAAGACGCTTGAAGAAAACCAACCTCCTAAGACGGCCCGCTAGAGACCCAAAATAAAATCGACTCGGATTTGCTTGCGTTACACATGAATTGGAGCATCGAGGAATGGAGGTCCGTTCTCTTCACTGATGAGTACAGAATATGTCTCCATGGTGTGATAGGGGAGGGGGTTTACCGGCGTCCAAGAGAGTGATGTTCGCAGTGCTGTTTTGCTTAAACAGTCTCGTACGTTGCCGGTTCGTGTATCGTGTGGACTGGCATATCGCTTGAGGGAAAACAGATATTGTTTTCGTATCTGGTGGAAGCCGTAGAGGAGGGCTGACCGCTGAAATCTATATCGAGGACATTCTTTTGGATCTTGTAGTACCCTTCGCAGGATATATTGATATCATAATTAATGCATGACATGTCAATGCCCGGTGTCGCACAGCTCGAACCACTAGGCAGTTCATGAATGAGGTTGAAATCGAGACGATGAAGTGAACCAGCGACCTCAGTCTAGACCTGAATTCATTTGAACATTTATGGGACGAACTGAAACGGATGGTCCAGAAATCCGATATACCATCTAACATCAGTGACATCAACTCACGAGCTATTAACCAATAAAATTGTTTTTGTTTTGCTTACATTTTTTGTTGTAATTTAAATTTAAATATCCCCAATATTTCTTTTCATAATCATCAATTTTTGTTGTGTTTTCATTCCAAATTCATTATAAAAACAGTACTAAAACAATTTTTATGACAATGGGGCTTTTTTAAACTAATAATATCAGGTTTTCAAAAAAATGTCTTGTGAAAATCGGTTAAATCGTTTTAATAAAAATTGCCTTTCTTTGAGCGCTGTATGTTTAAGTCGTTTTGGTTGCTCGCGAGTGTAGTTGGTGTGCTCGACGTATGGTTGCACTCCATAGCATTATTATGGTGTAACTCATTTCATGGTTTGCTGTTTATTGACTTTCCTCAAAAATTAGTTCTGCATTTGTTCAATAAATAAGTGGCTTTTATTTGATCAAGGAATTGAAATTAGACTGTGTGCCTCAAAGCGATTTTTTCGACTAAATTGCCGACTAAACTAAATTAATGACTGATTCATATCATTCTTCTAAAGGTGGCACTAGTGTCTTTTAAATATGCTGTGCCTCCGATTGTAAACTAAATTGTAAACTAAACTAAGACTGCGGTCCAATTCGTAACTTATTTTGTGGAGAGTGACTTATTTGAAAGTCTACAATAAGCCTCCTGTCGGCTAGACTTACACCCCAATTATCGAAGTCGTCTCACGTCATTTTAGACGACTATAGTCACGTCACTTCATTTTTGCTATTATCGAAGTCGTCTGCTACGACTCTAGTCATATGATACGACAACAGTCACCTAATTTTTTTAAGTGACAAGAATATTTTATTCGACGTTCAAAACACATTTATGATTTTTTTTGTGATACAATTTATATTCATTTTGCAAATATTTTACAACTTTAGTAAATATATAACATAAATGTATCATTTAATAAACGAAGGGTTTTGTTGAAAATATCGGTGGCCCAAAGCATCCATTCGCAATTTTTAAATACGATAAAAATTACAAATTTTTAAGTGAAACATATTTTGTCTTCACAATAAATTATGGTACGGTTCCTGGAAATTAATTTAATCATTAAATAATTGGATTTTACTTGCCTATTTTCAATTTACGTGTATTTAACAATAAAATATTCGTAAATATTTTGATATTTGACATCGACTGGCTTGTCAAATTTGAAGAAATGATTAGTGCTGCCCGATATTTCTATTGTAGTATGCGTGTCGTTTAAAACGACTTCAACAATACCAATTTTGGCGCGACGTGATACGACTGTAGTCACGTCACTTGAAGTGAGACGACTTCGATAATTGGGGTGTTATTGTAAACTTATTTGACTTGTATGCGAGACATGCACCCAAACAGGCAATTCATCAAAATAATTCTAACACATTTCCAATAAGTCTATTCGACAGGAGGCTTATTGTAGACTTTCAAATAAGTCCGTATCCACAAAATAAGTCACGAATTGGACCGCAGTCTAAATTAAAAACTTTTCATATGTCATATTGTTTTCAACAACACCGATTTGTTTTTTTTTTAAATCAAGGAAATAGAAAAAAAACAAATATAGATATGGAAATCGCATTATTCATGAATGTGAGTATAACGGAATTTAAGAATGAGATCCTTTTCGACATTTTTACTCGTTTGCACACGATAAAAAAATAATAAAAACAAAAAATGAAAATGACAACTAAATATAGTCAAGCAACCTCAGCAGGAGTCTAAATGATAAAACCTGGTGGCTAATAGCATAACTACTCATTAATTTAGTTTAGTTGGCAATTTAGTCAAAAAATTGCTCTTAGGCACACAGTCTTAGTCTTCAATTCAATTTTTGGTCAAAAAGCAACCAATGAATTCTCCTGATTTGTTTTTTGAAAGTTAGTAGTGTTTGACATTTGCGATATTTTTTATTCGTTTTCCTTTTATTATTTTGTTGAAAACTAAATATTATTTCGTTTTACTAATAGGTATTATTAAAAATGTTTAACGTAAAAAATCAATACAAAACGCTTCTCAATAATACGTATTAAATTTGTAGAAAATGTCAAAAAATCAAAATAAAAGATACAAGATGGCAACATTTAGAACAAAAAAAATATTTTGGAAAACTCTAGTGCCAAGCACAGTCAGCATCAACTCTGTAGAAATTCAACGAATTCCAAATTCACAGTGATGCTCACTTAAAACTGAATTTAAAACAGGAAAACACTTGTTTAACGCCTAACAAAATCTGGTTAGCATTTTTGGTGTGTCATTAAAATGTATGTAACTTCAGTCATGGTTGATTATTAACGGCTTCATTATCCTCCGAAAAAAGGATATGCCCTTTTGGCCGCTCTTCTTATGAGACAGAACACTGATCAGAACACTGGACAGGACACGGAACTCCGGCCTGAAACAAATAAAGAGTTGTCCAATTGAAACGCAGGGAAATAAAAACAAACTAAAACTACAAATATTTAAGTATTTTTGAATCAAGTTGGGTAATTTATCTTGAAGGTTTATCGATGACATTTATGTATTAAAACTGATATCACTTAAGTGTTCGCCACGGATGGATTTACAGACGTCGATCCGATGGTCAAATTTGTTGATGACATTTTACAATATGCTTGCTTCTATGGCTTTATCTAGGCAATGATGTTGTTTTTTAGCTCTTGTATGGTGGCTGGACTATCAACGTAGATATAAAGGGAATATTTTTGCTACCCTTTATTTAGTTATATCTGCTGCACATATAATTTTAATGTGCCCAGATGTACTTTTCGACGAAAACCTTTTTATTTGGCAATTTAAACGATATCAATTAAACTTGATTCGTTTTGGGTTAAGTTCTCTACGAGAGTATACACAATCAACATTCACTGCACAATATGTAAATACTTGAGTTAAAACAATTCTTATTTTTTATTTTTAAAATAATCAAAAAACTTCACACAACTTATTTTCTTCTATGTGAAAAAATAATTGAACATTTATTTATTTTTATTTATCACAGCCTACGTTGGTAGACCGGGTTTTTTTTGTCTCTTCCATAATTTTAGCGAGTTCATTGTAATTTTATAAATTTGACATTTAAGTTTATAAACGTCGCCACAATACTCCCTCCCCAATAAATTCGGAAGAATTTATGAAAATACAAGTCTATATGCGAGACCGAAAATAAAGTAATTAAAAGAACCGAGGGTGATCCAAAAGCTGTTTCAGCTAAAACGTGCTGGTGGTCTAATTCTTCTTCCAGTCCTGGTTTGAACTGGTTCCTTCGGTGGAAGATTGAAGCGAACCTTTTTTAACACGTGTGTATCATCAGAAGCCGGCTCGATATCCGAAGTTCTTTCATCCAGCGGGGCCGCCGGATACGATCCCACGATGCCCGCATTCTCCGCGAAACACGGTTTGAGGCGATCCAGAGACACCACACCTGACCTGCCGTTTACGTCAATAGTGAAGAACTTATCCCCTCTTTCGAGAACTTTAAACGGTCCTGAATAAGGTGGTTGTAAGGATTTTCTCACAAAATCCGACCTTAAAAAAACGTGTGAACACGTTGAAAGTTCTCTGCTTACGAAAGTTTTTACATTGGAGTGCCTGGTTGCCGGAGACGGTCTAATTTCATCAAAACGTTTTTTAAGATTATTTAAAAAATCTGTCTGAAGAATTTTATCGGTCGAAAAAGAATTTAGAAATTGACCAGGCACCCTCAACGTACTTCCGTAAACAAGTTCAGCAGGAGAAGTTTTAAGTTCCTCACTATATAACGTGCGTAAACCTAACAGTACGGTTGGCAAGAACGTTACCCAATCAGTTCGCTCGTGGCACATGATTGCGGTCTTTAACGTTCTGTGCCATCTCTCAATCATACCGTTGGACTTTGGGTTATAAGCCGTCGTTCTTACTCGCCTGAATCCGATCAACGCTGACAATTCATTAAAAAGACAAGACTCAAACTGCGAACCTTGGTCGGTGACTATAACGTTTGGTACCCCGAAGCGTGAAATCCATGTGGAGTATACCGCAGAAGCGACAGTAGCTGCAGTAATATCAGGAACTGGAACTGCCTCAGCCCATCTCGTATACCTGTCGATTAATGTAACGCAATACCGCTGATTGTCAGAAATAGGCAAAGGACCAATGATGTCTAAGTGAATTTCTGCGAAGCGTTGCGAAGTTAATTGATAAGATCCAAGAGGTGAAACGGTGTGTCTTGAAATTTTGGATTTCTGACAAGCTAAACAGGATTGTGCCATAGTTTTTGAATCTTTCGTGATGGAGGGCCAGATGACATTTTTCGTCAATAATTTAGTTGTTGCTTTAATTCCAGGGTGTGAAAGATTATGAAAGGCTTCAAAAACTTTTTTCCGAAATTCAATTGGAATAAAAGGTCTTTGATTAGCTGTCGAAATATCACAATATATAGTTTTGTTAGAGTTAAAACTCAACGGAACTTGGACAAACTTTAAAGTTAAATTATCGCGCATAAGATCTTTAAGCTCGACATCATTGGTTTGGGCATCCGCAATTTGTGCATAATCTATACTTTCAGGAATAGAAATTAGATTAATGCGGGAAAGTGTATCTGCGACGACATTATCTATGCCTGATATGTGTTGGATGTCGGTTGTGAACTGCCCGATGAAATCCAAATGTCGGAATTGACGCGGTGATGCCTTTTCCGGATTCTGACAAAAAGCGTAGACAAGTGGTTTATGGTCCGTAAACAACGTAAACTGTCGTCCTTCCAGAAGATATCTGAAATGCTTGATGCCAGAGTACGCTGCTAACAACTCTCTGTCATAAGCACTATATCTTTGTTGCGTTTCATTAAGACGATCCGAGAAGAAGCTGAGTGGTTGCCAAATATCACCGATATACTGTTGAACTACTGCGCCGATAGCTGTGTCCGAAGCGTCTACCACGATAGCGAGTTTAGCCGTAGATGAAGGGTGTGCAAGAAGAGTAGCTTTACACAATTTCTCCTTACAATTGTCGAAGGCATCAATGGACTCTGCTGACCAATTAATTGGAATTTTACTATTTTTCTTATAACCTTTAAGAAAATCATTAAGAAAAACTTGATCAGCCGCGGCGTTTGGAATGAAACGTCTGTAGAAATTAATCATCCCCAAAAATCTTTTGAGTTGATTAACCGTTAAAGGACGTTCAAAATTTTTGATGACTTCAACACGTTCTGGAACAGGTAAAATGCCATTTGCATTAACAAAATGTCCTAAGAATTTTACTTCAGGTGAAGCGAAGACACATTTTCCAGGATTGATTATTATTAAACCGTTGTCTGATAATTTTTGGAAAACTAGTTCGAGATGCGCGTGATGTTCCTCGAAAGTTTTAGACGCTATCAGAATATCATCTAAGTAGATGAATGCGAAATTAAGTCCCAACAATATGGAATGCATGAATCTCTGAAAAGTTTGTGCTGCATTCCTGAGACCAAAAGTCATTTTAGTGAATTCAAATAAACCGAAGGGAGTCGCAATAGCGGTTTTTGGAATATCAGACGGTTCAATAGGGATTTGATGATAAGCTTGGACAAGATCAAGAGTCGAAAAAACTGTACATCCTTCAAGCTGGTACGAAAAATCTTGAAGATGTGGAATAGGATAACGATCTGGAATAGTAACACGATTCAGACTTCGGTAATCTCCACATGGTCTCCAATCTCCATTTTTCTTCAAGACAAGATGCAAAGGACTAGACCATGCACTATTACTCGGACGACAAATTCCTAGTGCCATCAGATTCTCGAATTCCTGTTTTGCAATCGTTAATTTATCAGGTGCCAAACGTCTAGTTTTACAAGAAACCGGTGCTCCAAAAGTTTCCAGCCGATGAGTGATCATATGCTTAACTGGTTTGACGTTTAGAGAGTTTGTCATAATATCTGAGAATTTAGAAAGAAGTTGCTGGATTTGATTATTTACCTGAGATTTGTCTAGTTGAGACAGTGTTGACTCGGCTGTGAGATATATAGAACCAACAGTAAACAATGATGTCGTTGGATCTAGAAGACGATGTTTGCCAAGATCAACTATCAAACCAGAACTTTTAAGGAAATCAGCTCCAATAATGGGCAGCGAGACATCTGCCACTATAAATTCCCACTTGAAATTACGCCGTAACCCAAAATCTAAATTTAGAATTTTTGTTCCATAAGCTTTAATTGGCGTTCCATTCGCAGCGATTAATTTGGAGGTAGTTAATGCCTGCGGAATGTGACAAATTTTGAGTGGAACAACCGAAACGTCAGCACCAGTGTCTATTAGAAATGCAACTCTTGAATTCCCATCATGAATTAATAGACGACTGGTAGTAGGTTCATCAGTAACGGTCGTCACGTCCTGATGAACATTTAAAAATCCTTCTTGATCGACTGACCTGCGCAGGTTTTATCATAAAATGTACAGCCAGGCTGGCATTTCTGAGCCTTTTCACCGAACCGAAAATGATAATAACATAAATCGAATTTTGGGTTAACCCGACCTCTAGATCTTGAACGAGAATTTGTTTGACCTCTACTATTTGAACGAGATCGAGATCTAGGGTTAACCATAGTTTTAATTTCTGCCAAAATTTTAATTCTAAAGTCTTCTAATTTAGCGTCTAAATTAGAAGCATCAGAAATGCCAGCTGGATCAACATAACCGTTAGATGCTGCAGACGAGGATGGGCCGAAAGGGTTGCACGATTTAACAGCATTTAACCCTAACGGTGGCATCACCTCCATCATGTTATCGGCTCGTGCTGCTAACACATCTAATGTCACATCGTTTTCGAAAGTGGTTAGTATAACCTGAATCTGCGAAGGCAACCTCTTCATCCAAAGTTGTCTGAGCAACTTGTCGTTGAAATTACTGCCAGCGCTCAAACGAATCTGACTCAGTAATTGAGATGGCTTTTTATCCCCCAAAGTCAGGTTTGTCAGGACATTATTTAGGCGTGACATCTCTGACTCGCCTAATACGCGAATCACTTCCTCTTTGAACACCGAGTAAGGAAGTGTACCCTTATCGCGGAGAATTAAATCCGCGAAACGATCATGCAGTCTCGCGTCCAATGCCCCCACTGTATGAGAGAACTTGGTGGTCTCCGACCTGATGTTCGCGACAGCGAACTGTGATTCCAGAATCGTAAACCAAACGGCCGGATTCTGACCATACAACGGTTGTGGAGGTCGGAATCGAACCGCTCCAATCTCCAAATTTGGATTTTGGACCCCAGTCCAACCAGGTCCTGAACCAGACTGCCCAGACGACTGTGCAACTCCTGGATCCCGGGATAAATTTTGAGCTTGCAAGAACAATTGAAATTGTTCTGCGAATAAATTTTGTAGTTGCGATGCAGAATTAACTGGAACTGCAGAACTTGCATCTCCATAATCCTCGTCATTTACCGGGGAGTTGGATGGAGTATCAGACGACATTTATACACTTAAATAAAAACGCGAAACAAAAATGCGAAATCGAGTGGAAAAAAAATAAAATGAAATAAATAAAATGCCGGAGTTATTTTAATTTTTAAATAAAATTTTATTATTAAATTTGAGGCAATGAACTCATTAAAATTACGGAAGAAAAAACTTACCCCCGATCTACTCACGTTTACAAATTTGTTGTGAATATGTTTTTCCGATGTCCAGATGATTTGATGTCTGTACGTACCGCCAACTGCTGTTGACACTCCTGTTGCACTTGTAGTACGTTGAATATTTAATTTTTCTTTAAAAGAGAAAACGCCTGTGATGTGCTGCCGTATCCCTGCGCATTCGTATCGCGTTGGTGGTCACCAATTTAAAGGGAGTATTTTTGCTACCCTTTATTTAGTTATATCTGCTGCACATATAATTTTAATGTGCCCAGATGTACTTTTCGACGAAAACCTTTTTATTTGGCAATTTAAACGATATCAATTAAACTTGATTCGTTTTGGGTTAAGTTCTCTACGAGAGTATACACAATCAACATTCACTGCACAATATGTAAATACTTGAGTTAAAACAATTCTTATTTTTTATTTTTAAAATAATCAAAAAACTTCACACAACTTATTTTCTTCTATGTGAAAAAATAATTGAACATTTATTTATTTTTATTTATCACAACCTACGTTGGTAGACCGGGTTTTTTTTGTCTCTTCCATAATTTTAGCGAGTTCATTGTAATTTTATAAATTTGACATTTAAGTTTATAAACGTCGCCACAGATAGTCAAAAATCCCCATACAAAATAATCTAATAGCGTTAAATCGCATGATCTTGCAAGCCAATTCACATTATCGCAATGTCAAATTTAGCGATTTTCGAAAAACCTTTGCAATTCGTCGATATTCTCACGCGTAGTATGACAAATTGCAACGTCTTGTAGAAAATAAACATCACCCAAGTCAATTCCATTAAGCTGAGGCAAAAAATAGTCGGTTATCATTGCATGGTATACA
This sequence comes from Nephrotoma appendiculata, assembly GCA_947310385.1. Taxonomy (NCBI): domain Eukaryota; kingdom Metazoa; phylum Arthropoda; class Insecta; order Diptera; family Tipulidae; genus Nephrotoma; species Nephrotoma appendiculata. The sequence goes on from OX371224.1 coordinate 275,945,720, forward strand.
GCGTAGAACTGAAGATAACCGCGTTTCCGTCGTTATTTTCCAAAAATAAGGACCGATGATGCCTTTTGACCACAAAGCACACCAAACAGTCACTTTTTAAGGATGCAACGGCTGCTTTTGATATTCACATGGATTCTCGTTGTCCCAAATGCTACAATTTTGCTATAGTTTACTGTCACAATTGGTCATCAATTGCACGGTGCTCTGGTAAATTAGTTTGATCTCTTGTGTTACACGTCCACCTGACAAATAAAACTCGTGTCCTTTGGCAATTGAGGAAACAGGTTCATCAAAAATAATCTTGCATCACTCCGCCGAAATAATTTAAACGTGATCCCTTTATGGGATAACAAAGTTTGATTGTCGAAAAAGAGTCAGCTTTGCAATTGAGACGAGCGCACGCTTCATATCCACTCGAAAACTTTCTGATTATTGGTGAACAAGCTCCCATTCTAGACCCTTATAAAGTGCAAATAAATAGACCACCCTACCAAGAATATATATTAAAGTTTATCAGAATTCAAATAAACAACAGTGGTGTTTATAAATCATGCCATGAGGTTTGTTCAGTGAAAGACATCCAACAATTTTTAGCATGTGAGGCATAATATTCTAATACAAAAATATTTCAGCTCACTTTTCTCAAATTATCATCTCACCAAAATACATAAGGTAAAATGGAAGTAATCAATTAAAAGCTGTCCCACATTGGATTTTTTATATTAACATATTTTGTTTTTTTATAATTTTGTATTGTTGTGATTTGAAAAGACACTATTATAAGCTGTCAATTCCTCAAGAAAGGAATTCTTGCTTGCCATCTAATCAATGTTGACCTCTTGAACCGCATATTACCATATAACATTTACCACAACTATTTCACAATAATATTATTTTTCATAAGAAACCAAATACTCTACCAAACCTTGACCCATTTACACATCAAAAATTAACCTCAAATTAACTGTGACAATCAGATAAAGCAAAAATATTTCTATAAAAAAGAATCTAATAATTTGCTTTGCACAAAAAATAATTTGTCTGCGCCATAAGCTAAACCAAACTAAAAAGAAATTTTTAACATTTTTGTTGGTTAATTAAATTGTTATAAACGTTGTTCGTCTTGTTACAACATTTTATGCTTGTCAAGTCGTATCAAAAAAATTAAATTAAATAAACCTGTTACAAATTGCTTAATTCATAAATTTCTTTTTGAAGCAAAGACAAGGTAAAGAAGAAGCAAAGACTGAGACAAATAGGTATTGGTATCTTAAGAATTCCGACCTGCTGGTTTTTAATTTTTAATGAGAATGATTAATTCTTTATTGATTAATTATGTGTACAGATACAGTCTACGGGAGCCAATTGTTTATTAAAAATGTAAACAGCTAAATGGTTTGTATAATTATTTTATGGGGCAAACTGTATAATTTTGATTGATTTATTTGAATTTTTGGGATGGATTTCGGTATGACGAATATTCGAATTATTTTTGTTTTGTTTTGATAATTTGCAATAAATTTGCAATAACTACCGGTAAAGCGACGTTTGTCTATATCGACCCTCATTTGAATATATGTCAATATTACCTTTTTTAATCCAGAAATTGGTTAAAACACAAATTCATTTTTTCTTCATGCGAATAACAATTTTTAAATTCATTTTTTAATCAGTTGTTGCTGTATAAACGCAAAACCAAAATGTTATATAAGTCACATTTTGCACTAAGTGATACAATGTTAGAAAGTTATAATAGATGCAAATTTATTGCAAATTATCAATGTGTCGAACGAAACGGTTTTCAAAACTTATGTAAAGAAAGTAAAATTAGTATCACATTTGATTGCGATAACTTTATTTATTACCGCTGAATTGCATTTTAATTCTTTACCGAAAAAATCGGAGTTATAAATCGCTTTAATGGCTAACAGAAGATTTTAAATATTTTAAATTTATTCTTACGACAATTTTTTTATCAATATACTATAGCTGAGCCGGTTCCACATCACTGACCATAAATAAAGTAAGCCTTTTGCTTTGTATTGCATTTTGATTTAAATAGATGCAAACAGCTTTTAAATTAATTTTTAATTTTTATTTTCAATTTTAATATTTTTTATTTGGAAAATATACTTATTCTAATGCTTAGTAGGCAACATTTTTTGTTTCTCCATCTATTGTATAAACAAATAATGTCGATGGTTTACTTACTCGTTACATGAAACATACAGCGGTCCATGCGGAAAACATGGATCTTTATATCGGAGGCATCCAAAATTCATTGTGATCGCAAAAGCAAGACGAGGCATATAATAGTCGGTGCAAAAGATTTTAATTATAGATTGTGTGGTTGCATTCCTGGCATCATCTGTTAAGTAAATTCAAAAATTCGGTAGATTAATTCAGAACGTTAAATTGATTCATAACAGAGTCCACTGGCTTTGTATGTCAATAATTGTCTAGTTATGTCATTTTGAATAGCCGTGTTGAGATCATTGACATCTTTGTTTTTGCTGCCAATATTTCTCGTTCGCTCAACCAAACATAATCACCCCAATTATGACTGTCGTGGTCGCGTCGATGTTATTTCGACGGTAAAATTTCGTACTATGAAGGTCGATTGTGGATCATTCAAAGTCGTAAAAACGCCATTTTCTATCGTTTACATTTTTCTTGACGTCAAGAGGTAATTGAAATTGTATGTCATAAAATGTGAGTTTAAATTTTGATATAAATAAACATAACAAATAATAGATGAATTTTTATTTTCATAATTTGTTGGCATTATTTTTAGGGTTGAAATTACCAACAACCCGCAATTCGAATGTTCCATTAATTTTATGAGCCAAAATCTACATACCGACCGTGGCTATAGTAAATCGGGAAGTGATTTCAAAACCGAATTAAATAGTCGATGGCATAAAATCTCAAAAGACCTTAATGTTTTAGGGCCTCCTATGAGAAACGCGGACAAATGAATTAAGGTTATAGTTACACTACATATTTCCAGTTCAATTACTGATCTAATTTAATTACATGTTTTTAAAATTCGTAGAAAAATGTTACATAATAAAACGGAATTTAAGGCAACGGGGGGTGGCCCTAATAAGTTGTGTCATTTGCTGCGTTGGAGGAAAAAGTTATAGATTTGCTTCAAATTGAAACCGCCTTTAATACACCAGGTTGTCAATTTGGAATAACGATGAACCTCGCAACTAGAACAGATATAGGGACTAGTCAGATACTTAGACAATCATTAGAAAGTTGCAATCCGACTAATATGTCAACACGAGATATAAACTGAGAAAGACCCTCCTGCAGTACACCCACACAACCTATCAATGAAAACGAAACGGAAAATTTAAATATTTCAGATTTGGAGACCGAAACTACATTGAATCATCGAGCTACTTCTCGAAATCCATAGTAGAAGAAACCATAGTATACCTTACTTGGAGCAAAGACGTTTAAATCTTTTGGAGCAACAGTTCATTCTGAAAAGTTGTTCCGAGGTAAAATAGGCGGCAAATAATTGTCTAACTCACATGAAAGATATGTTAAGTTATGTTAAGAGAACATATTACTTTAAAACTACTGTACAATCGCAAAAAAAAAACAAAATCTTTTTTGAAAAACTTAATTAGAAATTCAAATTTCCTTCGTAATTGATTGAGTAGCCAGGATTTTGGCTAGCAAATTGCTTGCTTACTAGCCGATCGAGTATTTACCCCTAAATGATTTTTTAGAATGTCAGCTTCCAATTCAATTATTTGACATTCAAAGACGCTAGTTACAGAACTTTGGCTTGGGCGTTCGTTAAATGTCAATGTTTGGTATTGGATTACAGAATACTGACATAATCGACATATTATTCGATGTACTCAATAGTGATCTACAAAAATTTGACTTTAATGTTCAATACTAAGGATAAATATTGAAGGCAGACAAATAAAATAACAACTAATCTAAACATTGGTTTTGAGGCCAGTCACATGATAAAAATCGAAGTAAATTACGAGCCACTGGCATTGTCGCCCTCTCATTCAACATACTCCGAGTTTATTTTCACAAAATTGGGTTGGTGGTTAATAGTTCGATTGAACATGACATCAAATTCAAAAAACTGTAAAAATATGCTGAATTTTGAGCAGGATCGAAAAAGTATCAACTTGAAGGCTTAAATTTCACATCTAAGGCTGCGCACCGTTTTTACCGTAGTAAACGATTTATCCTTGGATTGGTACACAGCCTAAAATAAACATATACATAGGCTGCGTACCAATCCAAGGGTAAATCATTTACTACGGTAAAAAATCGATTTTAGTACAGATTTTTCGATCAGTTTACCGTAGAGTTTTTCAAAAATGATTGAATTTACCGAAAAATTTACTTAAAATAGACTTTAACTCTTGGATTGGTACGCAGCCATAGAAATTTCCAGAAATTACTGATTTTGTGATCTAATTCGTCAAATCAATAAGTTCTTATTTTGTACTAAAGGTACTTAACAAGAGTTGATTTTTTGCAGTTTGGTCGTTGTAACTTAATGAGTAGACTTGATGAATAACTTTTTATCAGTACGAAAGCAAGCGCCAAGAAGAGACTTAAGGAAGTTCTCATTTTTGTTAGGGGTTTGTGACTTTGTGTATCTTTGTATACACAAGTACTCTGGGGTTAAAAATGGTGGGAGTGCATTTTTTACTTTTTGTGGTACATATATTGTGAGTAAATGGTCTCATTGTAGACTAGAAAAGTCGTAAACATTGTATAACCCTTATGCTTACAACCGCTTACCCGGGTAAGTTTTCGTGTTTTATTAACCAAAATTTTATGGATTTAGGTGACTTATCAGCTTGAAATCTTTAGTAATTATTATTTGTTAATAACAATTATTTGTTTTAGATTACATTTTGCCAAAATGTATTTTTCAATTTAAAATGAAATTACAAACTATCATTCAATACTAAATGTATGGAATTATGGTCATACCCGGGTATGCTGGTTGTAAACATAAAGGATAAATGTCATTAAAATAATATTTTGTCCGATTTTTGTCTATTTTAGGAGTGACTTTAAGGTTACACTTACAATATGATACTTAATATATATTTATATTAATATTATACTATTACCTTTGTCTAAAGTCAGACTTTGGAGTCACAAATATAATACACTTAGACTTTTAGTTTAGTTAAGCAGTTAATTGACATCAACGTGACTTCTTGCACTGGTGAAAGTCTGTTATACGAATGGAGTTAGCCTGCTTTTACTATATCGTAATATATGGCGTGCCTGTATCATTTTCTGACTTAGTTCGTCGACAATTGATATTTTAAATTGTCGAATATCATAACTGTTAGCAAAATATAAACATTTGGATTAAATTAAATTATTTTTTTCACACTGTATGTGAGAATCTCATATATCCTCACCTATACATCTTTTAGGTGATACCAAGTGGAAACTTGAACATTTTTTTCAAATTAATTTAAAATATATAAAAAGAGAATTCATTTTATGTGAAAAAAATTTAAATTCTCATTTGGTGTCGCCAATAAATTGTAGGTGAGAATATGTGAGATTTGCACTCACAGTAAGAATCGTAATACCAAAATAGAATTTTGGAGACGTCTCATCACCCGGTGACGAGTGAGTGAGATTCATAATAGGAATATTAGTTTAGCTTTTCTTTTTTCCTCATTTGTGTATTGAAATGAAATTTATTTTAAGCATATATTATCCTCTAAAATGTCAAGCATTTACTTCAATACTTCCGATATGGTTGGTTGAGCTAAATTTATATTCATTTCCTGTTCCCGTCTGATATCCTTCTTCAGCACAGAATCTGACGTCCATCCATCAGTACTAACGATAAACGTTTCATTGCCTTCATTTTAGGATAAATTTATTATAATAAATCCTTAAAGGCATCTTTAGAGATTCTGAACAACTTCAAAAAAACTGAAAAATAAATGGAGATTAACATATTTATCCTCAAACGATATAGTATATTAAACTATAGTATATATACTGAAAAACTGTCTAACTCTAACGGATTATAAGGATCCCTCAATCTTTTTCTATTTCTTGCAACTGCAACTTTTCCCCAATAATCCTCTTCCTCACAAAAAAATACTCACTTGAAATCATCGTTTAAAATCTATTTATATTTTAGTGATTTGAATTTGCGATTGATTTTCTATGTGAAAACATATAAAAAACGCAAAACAAATGAAACTGACAATTATTTGACACAAGAATAAAATTCTCTCTATCGCACTCTCTCTCTTCTCTCTCTTTCTCTGTCTCTCTCTTTATCTCTCTTTTTCTCTGTCTCTCTCTTTATCTCTCTCTTTATCTCTCTCTTTCTCTGTCTCTCTCTTTATCTCTCTCTCTCTCTCTCTCTCTGGCACTATATCCTATCAAGGGATTTGGCCGCCTCAAATGAGGTTTCATAATCATATTTTAATTTCGTATAATGAGTGATTAATTCATTATTCCTAAACCAGCCGTGAAATTTTTTCCTTGTCACCACCGGGAATAGAACCCGGGACCTCCGGTCGCTGGAGCAAGCATGCCGACCACTTTGCCCCCGGGGCGGAAGCATAAAATTTACAATTGCTAATTTTGGCTAATAAATACACTATTACGTATTTTATTTTAAGGTTACTGTGGCAAATGGCAATGCTAAATTGTCGCTCCGCCGTTGTTACATAATAGTATATGAGCAACGACGAGACAACAAAAACGAGTCGTGTCGACTGATAATCGACGCGTCACGACAATCATAATTTGGGTGAATTTTTATGTTTCTGGGCTATGTTTTGGAACACATTCTGAATCAATTTTTCTTTGGATTGTGTAATACTACAAAAAAGATTAGTAGCATTTTGAAGCCAGTTGAATTATTGATTGACATTTTCCTATTTCCGATGTCTAATAACTGTTAAGAAAACTCATCTGCTGATTGATTGTTTTGCAATTGAACACACACATTTGTATTGAAGCATTTTGTTCATCACCAGCAGTAGATCTAGGAATAACAGATAATGTTTGTCGAAAATCATAAGCCGACGATTTGATTTGTAGTGGGCCATAATTCAGTCATCACATCCGATAAGTTTGCATTGTTGCAACACTTTTACAGTTGCAGATGTCTTAAGGATGTTGCATGTAGTGCAGCAACTCCAGAAGAAACAAGTACGAATGCTAAATTTATTTAGCAATTGTATATGGCTGCTAAAATTAATGAAACCAAAAAAGTCTTCTCCGAGCCCCCAGGCGCATTCAAAAAATACATTCCACTACTTGCTCCCTTAACGACTAGCATGATTTAACCGTACGCATGTTTCTGCTGTTCGTCTCAATTAAATGTGTTGCCCAGTGGGCGACATCATAACTGACTGTGCTACAGCTTTATTTGCGATCGCTTAACACGTGTTTTAAATAATAATCAATCTTCATTATTTATTTTCAGTGTAATGGGCAATTCTGGGTTTGAATTAGTGTGACGCATTCGATGTAAAATATCTTCGGCCACATAATCTTGGTATTTTCTTCATAATTCAATTGTGTCCGTATTAGATTCGGATGTAACTGCAATCGTTGGAGTTGTTCAGTAGTCGATGCAGAAACCGATAGTTTGTACCCGCGAATGGCAACAATGAGCCTGCTTTGTAGTAAATCTTACCTTGAACTTGTAATGAACCTGTAAAATAATCATATGTGGAGACAGTATTTGAAAAAAGTAGCAGCTATACTGATGTCGAAATTCATATTCGTTACACCGTACATATGAAGAAATTACCTTAAAACTTAGCATGAACGTGCCTCTGATTATATTCGTTGCACCAAACGAAGTCATTTTAAAACACGAATTGATAACCTTCAAGAAATGCTTCAATTGTAGTACTGATGGAGAATTCAATACCGGTAATTTGACTTTTCCTGCTACAGCACATTCCTTGTGTTTCCGTGCTGCATTTTAAATCTTTGCAATGTTGGCATACTTTGTTCAGTGTGCCAATTAGCACGGATGTATATGCAAGCTATAATCGATTGTGTTATTGTAATCGAATGCAGCACCATGTAGATATTCAGTAGCATGCATTTGCCTGCGTGTTCGATCACTCTAATTTTGCTCATTCTTTGCGTCTCATTCTTAATCGATCGTCGAGAAGCACGTAATATAGAATATAGTACTTTTCGTTCTTCTTTAGTATATCTTTAGATATCTTGAAGTGCGTTGTTGGACCAATTCTTTTCGCTGTATGCGTTGCTTATTGCAATCATCGCTTCTCTCAGTCGCTCAACGAAGCTTACTTCGTTTTGGTAGCATTGTTTCCAAATATCGATCAGAAATAGAAAAAATACTGGTTTTCGATTAAAAACAATATGGAAAAAAAATCCTTATATCGAAATTTGTGGTTGCTTGTAACCAAGTGCACGGGGTAAACACTTCTCGAAATTTGTTTTTCACATTTTCAGTTGTTTACCAAAACGTATATTTATGAAAAAATCACAAATTGTGGTTATCACATGGAACCACAATGGAAATTTATCAATTTCAAATACTTAAATTTAGTTACTTATTAAAATATTACAAACTAAATATCGCTCCTTTAAAGGATTCTAAAATATTTACCTTAAACTTCAATAACAAAATTTTTTCCTTCTCAAAAAATAAATTATTCAACTGATTTGAAATTTCCAAATGAAATTGCACAATCAAAAATCATGGCCTACTAAATTGAATATGCATTAGTTTTGGAAGTTGAAGCAACGTGATGTATTTCAACATTTCGTGAATTTCGAATAACAAACCAAACTATACCATGAACACACTTGACGAGCGGTTCTGGATTCTATAAATGACAAACGAACAACGTTTCAGTTTTGTATTATAGACTGCAAACTCGTGACTACAAATCGAATGCTATAATAATCAATCTTTAAATGTGACCTGCTACAACATTACGCAACTCTTATTAATTTAAAAAAATAAAAGATTGATCTCTTGAAGTGGGTGGTGAAGATCACACTCGGCTTGGAATTAAAATAAACATCGGGAGAAATTTTAAATTTTTCTGTTGTAAATTTACGTCGGTACGGCATCAGTTATCTGCAGCATATAGTCTTGCGAATTTTATTCGACACACAATTCAATTTTAAAAACCAATGACATTTTTTAATCAAGTAAATTAAAATGATTCTACAATGTTCGGTGCAATAATGTTAATATTCAGTTTCATATTCTCAAAATGATAAGGACTAAACGTCCCAAGGTAACCAGAACTTTGGTCAGAAAATTGAAAACCCCTAAAATTCACGGGTCATTGGGAAGCACCATACATTTCTGCAGTAAAAAAATTAGTCTCAAAACGATGTAGGAAAACTCTCAATGATTTTATGATTTACAATGAAGCGAAAAATAAAAACTGTTCTGGTTTGCTTTAAATTTGGTAGAAAATATATGTATATGATGAGAATCTTTTCGTCATACGACATAGTTACCGATCTTCAATGCCAGTTATACTCATTAAATTGCACAAAATGCAATTAAAAATAAATAAAATTGCAACCGCTCCCGCAGCGTCACAAATAGTTTTGACTACATGCATCACCTAAATGAGTGACATTCTTCAAGAATGTCTTTTCAATTATTTGCGACATGTATATATTCTATAATAATTAAATAATTTGCTACTAGCGCCGAAACGGTGAATTTGTGAACTAAAGGCTGCTTACAAAATAATTGCTTTACGTCAAGATTTACGTCATTCCCCCAGATCTTTTCATCGATATATGACGAGTATATACTGTATAATAAACAAATAAATAGATACTAGCGCCAAACCGGTGAATTTAAGAACTATAGTGGTGTCGTTAAAATTGTTCCCTGATTCAAGATCTTTTAAACATATATCATAAATATCAAAATAGTTATGCAGGGTTGAATTTGAATCTTTAATTGGAAACCTGCGAAATCGGAAAACTAAGGGGGATTATCGTTTAGAATTCGCCGAGTAAGATTTTCAGTTTTTGCAACTAAACGTTTTGTTAAGTTTCAGATTATGGCCAATTCCAATATCTCAAAAACTCTATGGTCATACGGAGCCTACTTGGGAAATTTTAGAAAAATTTATCAGTTAGAATTTTTTCAAGGTAGCAGATAATTAATACGTACGTCTGATAGCTAAGGTTGTGGTGAGACTACATGGGAAGTTTACTGAAAATTGAATAGTTAGAATTTTCAATAAAAAATTTTGAGTTTCTGTGGACATTTAAGTTCATTTCAGTTTCTCGCTAATATATACTTTTCTTTTTCTAATAGCTTTATGATGAAAGTGGCCTGGCCCTACACGAGGAAGGGTGAAAAAAATATCAGTTAGAATTTTCACTGTTATTTTTGAGTTTCTGCGGCCGTATAAGTTCTTATCAAAGTCTCGCCGCATATCTCAGAAAGTCGTACAGGTAACCAATGCGCAGGGTTGGTTATCTTACAGTTATAGTGGTTAAAATTTTTATTATAATTTTTTGAGATAATAACCAGAAACTGAAACGAATTTATTCGCAAAAACTAAAAAAATTATTATGAAAATTCTAACCTACAAATTTTCCTAAAATTTCCTATGTAGCCTCAGTATGACCTTCTAGCACTATTGTGGTTTTCCCTGGGAAAATATTGATATTATACGGCCACTGGGTTCGAATCCCATCAGAGACTAGATGCAAATCGAATTTTCATCATCGATTACAATCGGTGATGTTAATAAACACAAATATGACCTCTGATGGAGTGCAAAATTCAGCGCCGACCCACCGTCCATGTTAATGTACAGGTTGACATGGAGCTTGCAATGTGCAGGTCGATTAATGATGTGGCGTGAATGCGTGGTATCACAATGGGCCAAAAATGTCCTAAGTGACAACTACTGAAACCTAACCTACGGCTAAACAATTAAGTTTCAGATTATGGCTAGCATTTGAAAACTCCCACATTGGCACTTTTCTACTTTTCCCTGGGAATAGAAAATTGAGGAAAATACTTTCATAGCATTTTTGTGCGAATTGTATTTTTTTGGCCTACTGAGAGAATTAGTTCCACGTAAATATTTTAGAAAAATTGAATGGGGTTTCAAAAAATTTTGAGAAAAACAGTTCCCATTTGACTTTGTTTCGAAATTTTTTACATCAAGCGTGGACCAGAACTAGAATTTAGACGGTGTTAAGTTTACAATTATCGATTAAAAATTAGCCTAATTCTCTCCAGCTTAATCAAATACAAAAATAGAACTTATCTAATCTAAATTTTATGTTTGATGCCAAAACCAATTCTAGAAAACCAATTTCATAATGATTGGTTACAAAATGGCGAAGTGTAGGTGCCAAAAAGAGATTAAATTTTTTTTCCGAAACTCACTTTAGAATTTCGATCCCAGTAAAATTTCAAAATTTAATGTACCAGTTTGACCAATCAATTTGCCAAATTAAGGAACACTTAATATTTTTTTACACTAAAAAAAGCTAAACGAAAACCTTAGTGATTCAAGTGCTAGAGCCAAAACATATCGAAAGCAATATCTTAAAAATAGGGACTAACTTTGCAATGGGCCTAGCACCATTGAATTCAGCGTACTCGAATTAGGTTTACCCCCTGGGTGACAAGCTGTATGCCACTTTTTTCAACTATCAAGTGTAATCAATTTTGCTACAAACGCAGGTGACTTTATTGCGATACGCGTACATCGACTAATTAGAATACGAATAACGATACAAATTAAATTGCAATGCAGATACAGTTTAAAGTAAGTGAGATTTTAGTAAGACAGTTTAAATTCACATTACATTCAGATGTACATTTCAATTTCAACAGTTTACATAAAGTGATAATAGTAAAATAGTGAGTTTGTGCAATAATTGTACGGTGTTAATAAAAACAATTTTGGAACTTTTGCCCTGTGTGTTTCATTAGCAAAATCCATTACGAGTTCTTATCCAACACTCAGAATTCGTAATATTTAGGAGCGTCTACATCTCAACCACTCGAACACGAACTGTCATATCGTTGTGTAGTCAGCATTATAAAATTTTTTGCGCACTTCCCTCATTTCAACATGGCTGTTTATTACTAACCGAATATTTCCTTTATTGTTTATGTGAAAAATATAGCAAAGTTTTATGATTATTTTAATGAATATTCGTCTAAATTATACCACCTTAAAAAGTAGCAGCAAGTTAAATCTTAATCTGTATTACAGTATTTTTTTATCCCAATATTTCCAATAGATCAACAGACATTCAACCAAGGGTTAAACACAAAAATTTCAAAGAATAAAACAGCAGCCCATTTTTCATTACACATCATACGTATTGTTGTTGTATTACCGCAGTATTCAATCCCGCTGATTGAATATCAATTAATTTCATTCCATTTTTAACTGTATTTCCGAACTTGAAAAGAAACCATTAAACGGGTATTGTATATATGTTGGTATTAAAGCAATATACACGTAAATATATAATGAATTAAAATTAACTTTTTGTTTTGTGTAAATTGTGATACAATCATTACTTATTTATGTACTCTTTCATGTTGTAAAGTTTTATTATACACAAACGAACTACAACAACTCCTTATTTTCCCAACGAATGTACCGCAAAAAAGTTAATCTAGAATTGCGATATAAAATTCTAAGAACAGTACGTTTACATTATATTCCGATCCAATCTAGCGTTGAAATCTAGAGTAAAATGCTTCTCAACCCTGAACTCATTTGCTGCCTGCACGAAGTACGACCCAAGTTTTTGTCACATAAATTTCACCTCATTAAACGGATAGTGTCATGCGAAATAGCATTAATTAATAGTAAATAATAGTAGTTTTTTTTATTAATACTATTAATTAATTACAAATGGCATAATATTATAAATTATGAATTTATTATGTTGCTATAATAACATACATATAAATAAACATAAATAATATGTTTCTCGTTCGACGAGAACAACTCGCACGCTGGATGTTTATATTATGCACATTATTATTCGATTGTGTAATAATTTATGTACATTTCTAACGATATACACTGTACATGCATACAATAATAATTATATTTCATTTTTAATTAGCGCTGCACGCATAATAAAATGTAGATTACAACTATTGAGATAAGTGTCATCGCAGATATATAGTCGCGTGTATATAGTTAACGCTTTGATGGGCGAATCACTGGGTGTAGTTGAAATACCAAGCACGCCTTTGGAAGGTTCAATGTATTTTTATTGCAGCCGAGAATTACATTTGTAAACAATTTGATATTGCGTATTTTGTTGTCACCACACCAAATGGGTGTTTACGCGTCATCAACTATTTCGTACGTGATTGCGCAGACAATGGCATTAACAATGTAGAGAATGTAGATAAATTCGAAAAAATTTTGTCAGTACAATTCGATGATTTATTTGCTAGTTGAATCATTTGCTAGGAGAGCTTCTTTCTTTCCTGACAAATAAAACATTCTAACTCCAATTTTTATATATATGGTAGTGAACCACATTTATATATCGCACATGTAGAACAAAAGTGACACAAGTCAAAAAACTACATTTTTCAGGAGAAGAAAAAAAACGGGTTTACCGAATTAACTGGTGTTATTTTTTAATTTTAATAAGCTTAGGAAATAAACAAACTATATTACAATTAACTACAAGTCGAATTTTGTGATATTTTAAATCCGTTATCTTAGAAATCTGTCTTTTTTGAGTTAATACAGTGTTGGTGTTTATCTGGACTACAATTATGCTGTATTATTTTAAGTTATGTCACCTTTGAGAAAAAAAATCATTAAAAATGAGCCAGTTGTGACATTTTTGGTGTGAAGTTCTCATTAGAAATATATAAGAATTTTAAGTTGCGATAGAAGTTTAGAACACATCTTTATTTATAAACAAAAATAACACAAGTGTTAATTCAATTAAAATAGAAACAGGTACTTTTCCAAGAGTATCATTAAAATAAAACAAAACAAAAAAGTCTTTACTTCTAAAGCTGAATCGAGCTTATTACAATTCAAGAATTTGTTTAAAAAACGAATCGTAATTAATTCTAGGGATAATATTTGGTCTTGCATATTCCTTTTTTTACGAGCAGGTAATGGGATTTTATGTGTGTATGCAGGAACCAATCTTAATGCGTTGTTTACGCTTTCTCCAGATTTATTCCTCCTTATATTTCGTACGTGAAGTTTGCTGTAGGTTGATTCTTCGTACGAAGTTTAATAGTAAAAAAGTAGTGCACCTTTCTTTTCAACTCGAAGAACCTATTTATGTTGTGCCACTTTACCTGTTTTCTGTCGGATTTAATAGTAAAATTATTCCCCCACTCTTCTTGAAGCGTTTTCAAATCATGAAAATTCATAAGTTAGCTCATAAACTCTTTAGAATTCAGATCACTAATGGTAAAATTATAGCAGTTTATTTTGCTTTTGTATAGTAAAACAAGAAAACTAGCCCTATAGGCAATGGCATAACTCACTGCAAATCGTATACAGCAACATGTGCGCTATTAGGGTTTGTTTTGTCATTCTCTTTTTCCGCGCGGCACAATGTTTTCTCTTTCTGGTGAATTGTGTAGCTATCTAATCATGGTTTTTTCCCCTCTTCATCAGCATTTTTAAACGACTTACACAGATCGCATTGATCTTTTTTTGGTACGTAGAAAAATATTGTTGTATTCTTCTCCAAATATGCGATTAAACATACTCACATGTACAAATGGAAGGCTTTGTTCCTCACGTTGCTGCTTATAGTCACGATATAGATCTGCGATACTTTTGGTACTTTCAAATAAACTCCCTCGTGGTTTGGGCTCTTAAATATTGAGATTCTATCCTGGGAATGCCATTTATGAAATTTTTTTACGATTTTAATTTGTTTTCTATGCTTTCCTCTCATTTCGCCCTTTAGGGTTCCTGTGTTGCTTTTCTTTGAAAATGCTGTCCGTATAGGTCGGTCATTGATGTCGCGAGTGGCTTTAAAAAAACTCTTGCAAACTCGTATGCGCTTGTCATCTAAATCGAAAAAGAAGGCTGAATTCAAATTACGAAATTCACTTGTGGAGGAATTTCGATATTTTGGCTTTATTTGATCTGTGATTCTTAATATAAATTCACCGTGACTCTGAAGGTCTGCTAACTTCCAATAGTTGTTGAATAATTTCTCACGGCAGGCAGCAATAATTTAGCTAGTACAGCTTAACCTACATAAATCTCCACATCCAGGCCGTACTTTTTTCGCGGGAAAACCTTTCAATGATTTTGAGGCCGTAGGCTTCCGCAGAATTTCTGAATAGTTTTGCCTTTTTGCAAAATCAGTTTTCAACCTGCCGTTTCATTTTTTTCCTTTTTTGGCCACATTTTGTATATCATGTTCATTTTTAGAAGCAAGTTCGTACTGATTTGTATTTTGATTTTCAGAACAGTCCGTTGAATTTGATTTACATCAGCATCCTCATCAAAATCATCTATAATATCACTTTCATTGCTGTGTGTTGGTGACTCAAAATATATTTGATTATTTAATTTAGTTAATCGTATCTTTGTGCGAGATCAGCAGAGTTATGTGTAAAGATTATCGGAGACATTTTCAGGCAGGTTTTTACTCTCAACTCGTATCGCGGACACACTTCTAGGATAGGGTTTAAATTAATATTTATCAATTTTTGATGAGTCCTCATTAAATGATAAAATATTATTTCCATGACTGTTGTCTGTAACAACAGCCTGGAGATTGAGTAGCGTCTAAACTCGCGAGGCTCAATTTTATTAAGGGATTCAAACCTTTATGTCGAATTCATACTGTGTACGTCCAAACTATTTAGATATTAATTTTTTGATTGTTGACCGATGCTACGAATTCAATATTATGCTGCTTGTGTAGTACTGAAAATAAATAAATTAGTCAAATTATTCCGACAAAAGTGACACAACTCGAAGTATATTAAAAATAGAAGCCTAAAGCTAGAAACAGAACAAGAGCGACGACGGCAAGCGTCGACGAATAAATAAAAAATATCGCCGCGATATCGCTGTAGCTAACAGAACAAAAGCGTCAGCGTATGGCGATAAAAAAACAACCAAACGGCATAACCTTCTGTGTTTTTGACACATGACGTTGTGGCATTAGGCTACTAGATTGAAAAAAATGGTTAATAATATGACGGTTAATTGATGCCAACTTATACATATATAAAAAACAGTTGGCAACATTGTTTCGTCGGCAACAAAAATAGAAATAGACTCTAAATTTTTTTCAACGAAAAAATCGTCGTCGCCTGCGTTGATGGTTGTATTTGTTTTGCATGATTTCGGTGTTTCCTAATATGACAGGCGATTTCGCTCGCCGCCTTCGCTCTTGTTCTGTTTTGAGCTTAACTGAGGTTTTTCAAAAAATTTAGTAATCAACATACCCGCACTTTTATATTCTAAAATGGCTCAGTTTAAAATCTAATCGTCAGTGAAACGTCAGTAAAAATCAGTGAAACTGAGAAAAGAAAAATATCCTTTAACAACATCAATAGTGACGTAATTCAAAATGCATAATAAAGATCGTACGAAAATGACTTAACAAAAAATAATTCAAGTACTTTTATTTACAACGCACTAAAATGGCGGTTTTGTACTTAACTCGATTCGTATCCGTTTGAACTTGTAATCACAACTGAAGTTGTGTCTCTTTTGTTACAAGTGTTCAAAATGCATTTGAACCTTGAAAAGTGACTCAAATATCAGGTGAAGGAAAACAAAAGAGATTATTAAATTCTCAATTATGGAGAATTAGAGTAAAACGTAATGATGAATCTGAATATGCTCTTAACGGGAAACACTGATTTTTTTAGTTGTGCCATTTTTGTTCTACTTGTGCGATATGTGTTACATTTAAAGTGCAAGATCGGCATTAAATGGGGCTTATGCTTCCGACATGTTAGTTGACCTCTTCACCTAAATATCCGTAGAATTGTTTATTAACCTTGGAAGGAGTAAGTGGAGGGAGGTAGGCTCAACAAATTCCCTCGTGCCTGTGGCAGTAATGGCGTTCAACTCAATTTCATATTTATGGTAGCAAAATCATCATCCTAAATAGTCCATCGAGTTAAGGGTAAACAATTTCACGAATATAGGACCTTCGTTTCAATTCTAACCGATATTGCACTTTACCTAACAGAAAATGGAGTGATTGGGAAAATTGTGTTTGTTTTTTGTTTGTATTTCTTACACACGCTTTCTACCTGACTTTAACATCAAGTTAGACCATTCAAATTCGGCAGGTGTAGTAGGTGGAGACGCAAAATATTAATGTTTTGCCAGATGTCGTACATTTCAAAATGACAAAAACAATTTTTTTTGTGCTGCTATTTGTTGTGATGCTCTTCTTGTTGTCTGTGAGATAAATTCGAAACAAGAAATCTTGAAATTTATCGAATTTTATAAAAGCCATCAGTGTGTTGGGAATATAAGCTGAAAATTTTTTCGGAGGACAGATATAAAAAATGTTTCGTACTGCAAAATCGACACTGAGTTGGGAATTGGTAAGAAAATGGTTAAAAAGAAAATAAAAAGTCTCCGCACTTTATATACAGCCGAGAAAAAACATTTTGGCAATTCAAGCCTAGTAGATGTTTCAGTTGGTCTTTGGACTATTTGAAACCGCACTACTAATCTGCCGAAGGCGCACTCAGTAATCTTTCTAGCTCGACATAGCCGATATTTATATATTTTCTGAGGTACGGTTAATGCAATATTACTTTTGAACGGCTTCAACATATGCCGAGATACTGGAGACCATCTGCGAAATGGTAACTTGGACGCCAGTGAAATATTTCAATGACCAAAAGACCATTGATTAAGGTTTCGTAAAACGAGTTTTCTTGGTAGATGGTTCGTTAATGCTCCCATTTGACTCAACATCAATAAATAAAAAATTGCTATTGTCATCAACAACTTCGACTAAAATAATGCTGAATTACCCTTTATAACAGCAAAAGTTTGATCAGGAGTGAGCAGGAGTCTTAATTTGTATATGCTTCCCATTGACCCAAAAAAGTGTGTAAAAATTACCATATTTTAATAAACAGAATTTTTTTAACTAGGTTAGGTTAGGTTAGGTTTCAGTGGTTGCTATCGCACACTTAGGCCAATTATGGCTCATTGTGATACCACAGGATCCGATATCATAAACTCCCTTAAACCCATTTAGTACTATTAATATATAGCGTAAAATATCTAGCACATTACAGCTTTCGAAGTCACAGAGGCTGTCCATAGTGTATTTTCCCAAGTGATCATGTCTTATTCCAGCTAGCGCAGGGCACGAGCAAAGGAAGTGAGCAATAAGAGTCTCCGTCTCCTCCTCGTCCTTGCAGCTTCTGCAGAAGTCATTTGCATCCAGACCCAGTTGTCTTGCATGTTCCCCAAAAAGGCAGTGCTCTGTAATTATCCTCATAATTCTACCTAAATCACGCTTTCTTAGTGTGATTAAGATCTTGGGGCGATTCAGGTTCAGCTCAGACCATACTTGCTTCGCTACCCTGTCAGTTGAACTTGCGATCCACATAGCATTTGTCAAGGCAACTGCTTCCCTATGGCTTGCTGCTTTCAGCATAGACATAGGCCTTCCTACACATTCTCTCCCTGGTCCAGTTGGAGATTTGTACTGTACCTTGCTAACTCGTCTGCCCTGCAATTTTCCTCAACGTCAGAATGGCCCGGAATCCAGACCAACCCAAACCAACTGGATATTGAAATGTTCACTCATCTCGTTAAGAGATGTGTGATAATCCAACGCCAATCTTGACGCCAGGGAAACTTAATCCAGCAAAAGAATGGCCTCCTGACTATCCACGTAGATAGTGATATCAATTAACGGTAGTACATTATGCTTCAACCAATTCATGACCTCTTCAATCGCTAAGACTTCAGCCTGGTACGCACTGCAGTACTCAGGCAGACGAAAAGATAAACTAACATTTAATTCTGCGCAGAATACACCCGCTCCCACTCTATCATCGAGCTTGGAGCCATCGGTGAAGAATTTAGCTGACCCGGTCTCCATAATGAGACCACTATTCCAATCCTCCCTTTCTTTAACTAGGTTCAAGCGCAATTCAAACGGCTTGAAAACCCTAAGAAACAAACTTCGATATACTTTTACGTGATACTCTAGACATATTATATATTCCTACGAACGGTACGAGTCACCTCTTGCAATAAATCTCATTTTTATAGCGATTCTAATTCTTGCTGAAATAGCGTTCCTCAATATGGTGTCTTTTTTGGTTATCGCATTTTGTACCTATAACATAATGGGTATTAGTATGGTAAACTACCAAAACCGAAAGCAAAAATTTTACATAAGACATAAAGGAATGTACTTACCAAGCTTTAAAATTTTATCGAACGTTCTATATGTATCCTGATAGCCTAGTCCAAATCTTTTAGCAAATGCATTTTCACATCATGGTCGCCGCGTTTAATTAAAAATGTATTAACCCAAAATACCGGTGCTTTGCGCTTTCGCTTGTCCTCAATTTCTTTTTTCACGATTATACAGTAATTTCAATTCAACACTTAAAAGTTCAAAATCACAAAATGATTTCGAAACGTCAAAATAGTGTAGGTGTTCCTCACAAAACGCCGCCAAGCGGCGATAGGCAATTCACAGGGAGGCTGTCCAGCGTGGGTCGTACGAGTCATACAACGGCCCTCGGATGAAAGAGAGATGTGTGGAACAGATGCGCTAAAGTGGTTACAAGAATTGGTTTAAAGCAAGAGCGAGCAAAAGCCATATGGCGGACGATTGGCATGAAAGAGGGCCTATGAAAGAGATGAACAAATAGGCAGAAATTTGAGAGCGATATTAGATTAAGTGGGCTATACCCTTTCGGTAAAATTCAAGAGACACGTAGACGACTTGCGTTACACAATGTAATTTACAGAGGAGGCAGTTTAGATCCTGCTCGGGACGAACAGATGTTGGTGGTGGGTTGGGGGGAGGGGGTTAATATTATGATGTCACCTTTTTTTTGCTAATTTAAGGTTTAGAACTTTACTAAAAAAATTGTCATGTCAGTGACATTTGGACTTGAGTGGCGTTAACTAATAACATTTGTTTTGATGTAAGCGGATTATAGTAGTCTGGAACATAACTTTTAGAATAAATATAGACGAATCTATCTAGAATATTCGATTGATGTATAAATACGAGTAACAACGCCAAAATGGAATTTATTGATCTTTGATATGTTTTAGTTGTGATTTAGTGTTAGTAAAATAAAACTGGGAAAATTAAAGTCGGAATATTTCGGGAATATTCCAGTAGTTGTGCAAATATTAGTTAAATATTTTGGAAATTATACAGAAATTATTACCGGTATTCCCGCGAATATTCTGGAACTGTGAATTACGACAGTTGGTATTGTAACCGTGAAATTCTATAAAGATATTCACAATCTAGTGAAAGAATCGACACAAATCGATTCGTATTGACATGGCCATTTCGTAGCAATATTTATTATTGCTTTGTTAATGCATATAGTAACAATTGTGATGTCAGATCGACTCTATCGAATTGTGATGTATCTCTCAAATCGACTATATCCTTTATCAATTATAGTTGATTGTTGTGTCATTCTAATATTATTTTAATGTCCAATTATAGTTTTGACTCCTTTTTAAATTAACATGTGTTTCCGTTATCACCTAGAGTATCCAAGATTAAATAATTTACCAGAACTAGATGTATAATGGATAAAGTAGAAAGAATATATTTTTTAGAAATACCGTCAATTTCCTTTGTTATGTTGAGTTAATATGGTTTGACGTGAAGTAAAGTTTTTTGTTGTCGCCATCTATTAATGGCAGATGTTCACTAACAAACAAATCGGTGTCAGGCATACAACATAAAGTTCAGTATGTATAGGAATTATGCGCTAGCTAGAATAAGAACTATTAAGTAGGCCTTATAACCTTTTGCCGATCAAGGAAAAAAAAATTTGGCTCAATTGAAGTCCAAATCACACAAATGTTTGAGTAAAAAACAAAGTATGTAATGTCGTTGTTGATAAAAAAATGTCGCTTGATTTAGAGTACAACCAACACAATTGTGTGTATAGTTAAAGTGTTTTTTTTCGGACGAAAATAAGTTAAAAAGGAATACACAAATGTATAAGTTGGTTCAAAACACATACAACCATAAATTTTTCACATTATTCGTTTACCTAAGCAAAAGTACCGGTAAAGGTATAAAATCCTCCACTCGCAGTGGTTGGAAACGATAGACAAATATTTATTTATTTTATTTCAGCCAAGGGTATATAGAGCCCTTGCTCTGTTATTCGAGGGTCCCGAATTCGATTCACGATGGTGACTAGAAAAAAGTTACGAGTGTGGGTTTTTAATGTGTCATATGTACATCTGCTAAAAATATCTAAATATCATTAATTGTGTTAGTAGGAAATTTAGGCAAAAGCGGAAATGACGATTATTGAAAAACACTGTTTTTTGTATAGTAATCATGAAAAATGTTGACCGATTTTTGCATATTCGGTATATCGCCGAAGTCAATAAAAGTAGTTTCAATTAATAGTTTTAAAATTTCTGTATGAGCATCCGTTTAAGGTGTCATATCGACTTAATATCTGTATATAGCGTCTCTACACCCAGAAGAATTGACTAATCGTGATGAAACTGCATACTTAACTTTTCTCACAAATTGGTAGATTCCAAATATTTGTGGCTAAAATCGGTCGAGTGGAAGTGGCAGCTTCCATAAAAGCTCTATCGTTTCTTTCAAATATGTAATTTGAAAAGAATATCGTTTACAAGAAAAACAACTATCAACTAGAAGATTGTAAATTAATTTGCATTAATATTGGTTCAAACCAGTTTTCAATTTAGGCAGAAATGACGATTTTTGAATAAAAGTGTTTTTCGGTGAGAGATGTCGGTGAAAAATCACTGTCGCCGACATTGGTTCGCCGGAAGTGGAAGCTTTTGTAGGAGCTTTCCCTTTTTTGAAAATATTTTGAATAGTATAGGATTTTAAAAATACATATATACTCCCCGTCAAAAGTTTTTGACCATCACTCAAATCTGCATTTTCACTAATATACAAATCACTATTAAAATAGTTTTATGCGAATTTGTATTAAGTGCAATGATTAATGTAGTAACACAACCTTTTATTTATGGATTTTCTTTCCATACTTCGGGGAGTCACCGAAAGTAAAAAATAACAAATTTTTATTTAATGTGTTCAAGTGAATTATTAGTGTTTTCAGCTTTCTACACTACATACTCTTCAGTTGCTTATTACTCATTTTCTGTTCATTTTTAAATGAATTGTGTTTTACGCTAATTTCACTTCGTTCATGAATAGTAAAACGAAATTTCAAAAATACGAATAGTGAGAGAATAATAAAAAAACTAAAAGGACTGATGATTTTTTTTTTGTGTCAGCGAACGGGATCTACTACACTATTGTTTTACTTTTCTATTCTACTTGAATAACAAAGCGAATATTTGTTGTAGTAGTGAATAGATAATATATATTATTCTCTTTATGGAACGATAGAATAGAGAATATACATAACTATTCCTTCTACACTATTCTATGTCCTAATATTTATTTTGATAAATATTGAATAAAATATTCGAAGTACATTGTATTATTACAAAAAGTGAGTACTAAAAAAATTATTTTTCCTAAATATTATTTATATTTCTTCTATTTTTTTTTTAACTAAAATTAAAATAAAATGGCAAAAAAACGAAATCATTCAGTTTTAGATCGTCAATCAATTGTAACTTTATACAACGATGGTAATTCCTTACACCAGATTGCAATTAAACTCAAGATTCCGTACTCTACAGTGCACTATATCATCACTAAATTTAAAACCACAGGGGAAATTAAGGATAAAGAAAGTTCTGGTCACCCTAGATGTACAACAAACAGAGAAGACATAGTAATAGCATCAAAACTGAATGGAAGATTACCAGTTTCAGAAATCCCAGTCATTATAAATCAAAATCGAGACTTGCCGGTTTCTATATCGACTGTCACACGTCGTCTTCACAACGCTGGATTGCAAGGTAAAAAAGCTGCCAAAAAACCGTTGTTAAGAAAGCAAAATAAGAAAAAGAGATTTGGGTGGGTAAAACAGCATAAGGATTGGGTACTTAAAGATTGGAAAAAGGTACTATGGACTGATGAATCTTCATTTCAAATTTTTGGTACAAAACGTAACATTTATGTTCGCGGTCGCGCCAATGAAAAGTATCTGGACGACTGTATAATCCCATCCGTAAAACATGGAGGAGGTTCTGTCATCATATGGGGTTGTTTTGGTAACAACAAAATGGAAGAACTTAATCGAATAAACGGAATATTATACAAGGAAGGTTATCTATCCATATTACGAGAGCACGCTATCCCCTCTGGACTTCGAATTATAGGAAAAGGATTCATTTTTAACAGGATAATGATCCTAAACACAAATAAAAGTTTTGTACAGATCATTTGATTACCGAATTCCAAAAACGAAAATTGAATATAATGGTGTGGCCACCTCAAAGTCCCGACCTTAACCCTCTTGAGCTTTTGTGGGACGAACTGGATCGAGCAGTACGAAAAACATGTCCTTCTTCAAAAGAACACCTTTGGAATAAATCGGTAATTGCATGGAACGGAATTCAGTCATCCTCGAAAAACTGTTGTTAAGAATGCCAAGATTATGTGCAGCGGTTATAAAGGCGCGCGGAGGACATTTCAATGAAGCCAATATATAAATTTAAGAAAAAAAATTATGTTTAAATTCAATAAATATATATTTGAAAAACTGAATTTATTAAAAAGAAATTGAAATAAACGTTGAATTTTATTTAAAAACTCTTAAACTATCTTTTTTTTGGGTGGTCAAAAACATCTGACGGAAGAATTATAAAATTTAAATTAATTTAAAAATTAAATTTTGAACCAACTAGGATGAAATTTCTTGGTATTATGAAATTTAAGCGGGGATAATATTTTCTGATTAAAAAACACAGTTTTACCAAAAGCCTTGTAAGTTGTACTTTTCGCCTTAGAAATCAAGTGTGTTGAGTTCGAGATTTAGGTACATTGGTCGTAAAAAAAATCGAATGTTGGCCATAACAGAAGTATACACCCCTCCAATTTTTCACTGTACTGTCATTATTCAGCAGTCAGCACCCAAAAATTATTTCTAATAATTAAACATCGGGTTTCGCAATGAAAGTTTCAAAATGACATAAATAAAATGTAAAGGCTTGTTTGTACAAGCCTTTACATTTTATTTATGTCATTTTGAAACTTATTTTTAAATCAATTATCGTTATTTTTATTTTGATTGATTGATGATTGATTGGAATGTGCGACCAAACCTAAGTAAGATTCCCGGTTGACGCCGGGCCCATCCGCACACTCTTTTACACATAACAAGATGGAGGGATAGGAATGGTATATTAATTATTATGGAAATTGACCTGGTTTCAGACACCTAAGTAGTCAATAGTTAGTAAATTGTTAGTTGAAATGTAATGTAAGACGGTTAACACAAGACAGCACAATTATTTAAAATATGGTATAAATCTCAGCAAACAGAATTCTAAAAATTATATTAAATTATCTGCAATAAAACTTAAAATATTTCCAGTGGTGGTTTTTACTATTAGGAATACTAAAAGAATGGTAAATAATGAAGTATTAACTAATTATATTAAAACAGCTTAACGTAATAATTATCATTAATTAATTCAATTCAATTCTTCTGAAAAATATTAAATAAAATTAATCAAATTCAAACCACCAATAATTAGTATATAATAATAGTACTAACCAGAATCAAAAGTATCATTACAGGACTTCGAGATACTAAACAGTGTAAAACATTAAAGCTTATAATTATTAATAAAAAGCAGCGACATTTCTCGTTCATCAATAAAACCTGTTAAAGTATAATTCAGCAATAATTAATACTAACAATCGAAGCACCATGGTCATCATTAAAACAGTAACTGCCATCTCCTAATTAAACGAGAAATAAACCATGAGCATCCTGAAATTTAAATTAATTAGCTTTCTGTTCATAATCAATAATTAATTTCCTGTAACTTAGTAATGTACTAAGAATTATATTATTCTTCTGCCTCTAAATCTGAAATATCAATTCATCATTAATTAAAGTAGGATTAATAAATTTTGATTCGATTTGAATGCACGACCAAGTTTAAAGCAGGAACTCCCAGTTACTGCCGCGACCATCATACACCTGCTTTATATACAACAAAAAGATGGGAAAGGTACGTTAGATGTGACAGACCTGGCCCGATTACAGACACTTTCAAATTGTGTCAGCTTCCCTTTGGACCGCATCTGAAATTAATTATTATTTTGAAATATTTTAGTTAAGTATATAGCCATCAAAACTGCTTCCAGAATGCTTATCTCCTAGAGTCAATAAATTGTTAGAATTTGAATTATTTGCTGATAAGTGCTATTGATTCCGGAATTCTTTCCCTAACAATCAATATTTAATTTAGTTTTATTATTATTATAAACCAGTTTTAAACACTAACACCCAGAGTATCCGTAACTAACCAGCACCACTCTTAAAATAGATTAACTGCTTTACCAAGAATAAGTAAACTGTCTAACTTATAATAACTTATTATAACTAAATACTAAATTTAAATAGTTATTAACTGGGTCGCCTTCCGAAATATTTCCTGTAAATTAACTTAAGATTAATGACTACCATTTCACTTTACAATATTCGAAAGTGTAGCCAACAAAACTGCTTCCAAAACACCAGTGTCCTAGAATTTAAATTTGTTAGTAAATTGAGATGCATAGATACTATTAATTCCGGAATCCTTTCCTAAATCCGGATTAAATTAATTTTATTATTCCAATCCATTTTTAAAAATATTATCACACCCGAATATTTGTCATTAATCAGCACCTATCATAAATTAGCTTAACTACTTTACCAAGTATAAGTATACTTTCGATCATACAATAACATATTATAAACTTAATTCTAAATTTAATTTAATTTAAAAACTAGCATTAATATAATAGTGGTCGTTTGCTACAACCCAACATCAACCTGGAGGAGATTTGTAGATATAGTACACAACCTGGAATACTAATAATATAATTATCCAACATTCATATTAGATAATAGTGATTAAGAATAAGATTAAATTAGCTCACTTCCATTTAATTTGTATAATAATGTTTATTATAAATATTGTATATGAACTGATTAAAATGTTTAAATATTATTCTAAACCAAGGTCCAAATAGCCTTATTTGTTATGAGGCCTAAAAGACTCAGCTTCCACTTCCATTTATATCTGAACCCCCAGATTCTTTTATTATATAAAATTATAGTTAATGAGTTAAATAATAGATCACTCTTTTTAATTAGTGGAATTTTTTCTTCAATTTACCGTAATTATCTTACTCTAAAATTTTAATTCCGCCCAGCTAAATTGACGATAAACTTCAACAAAAACATCCACAACATTTAGCAATAATTAACAATTATACCATATTCCCGCCGCCACTGTGTAAATTGATCACACATATTGCATCACTCGATAACCCCCCCCCCCTCCTCAGTTCTCCGCATTATAGAGAAGAAGTGTACCCCCTGCCAAATCGCTAAAAATATAAATACAAGAAATAGCGATGCCCATCGCAATCTCATCATCACCCAAGCTAGATTCACAAAAACAAGCCGACGATACTGAACAGATTCACATAAAACGTTAAAACTACCAAAAAAGAAACATTTTCAAAATCATAAGTCCCTGTGCCTGGCAAGTAAAACATTCATATGCAAACAAAATGCTACATGCAAGGTTATGAACATCAGCAATACCATGCGAAACAAAATAAAACATTACCATCATGAACCGAAAAACAATAAACAATTAATATATCCCTTTTTCAACCAAAAAAACAAAAAAATTGGCTTAATTTTAGTCCAGCCCACACAAATGTGTGAGAAAAAACCATAGTATGTAATGGCGTTGTTGATAAAAATTTTCGCTTGATTTGAAGTAAGACCAACACAATTGTGTGCATAGATATAGTGTTTTTTTTCGGACGAAAATAAGCTAAAAAGGAATTCACGAATGTGTAAGTTGGTTCCAAAAACATACAAAACTAAATTTATGACATGGTACTTTTGCCCTACCCGCACAATTGTGTTAGTAAATCACTAAAGGGATATAATATCGTTCGCAGTCGAAAAGCATGCGTTAATTTTCCATTGAGCCATGCTACACACGGTTTCGTAAGACCTTGGCTGATTAAAACAACAAAAAATCCAGCTCACGGAATTACACACGCGTATTGTAAAACATCTGCACATACAAGCACAAAACGTAAATATGTATACAACAAATATATAATTATATAACAATGATGTAAATATATATATAATAATTATTATCTTATGTTCCTTCGCACACCCATCCATAAGACACAGCTAAAAGCATAAACGTATAACATGCTATATCAGAACCAAACACAATTACATTCTATAGAATATAATTGCGATCGGCTTCGAGTTATATATCGCAAAACCACATTTTCGGTGGTATTGAAATGCATATCCCGCGCGCCAAACACGTCCAATACATACTAATATTCATGTAAAATATAATATATGACTACGAGTAAATAAGTATACAAAACGAAAGATAGGATTTAAAATTATCAAAAGCAGAAAACAAAAAATTCTCGTCGATCACCAAACATGCATACTCTCTTCCAAAAACAACAACAAAAATTGTTAGCTAGTGTACCAAAAACAGTAGAATTGAAAAAACCCTTTCTCGCGCAAACTATATTCGGTCGGATAACAAGAACAACCCATAACATGAGAATAATTCTACTCTACACCTTCATGGGTTATAAATATGTGTTTATATGTGTACTTAAAAGAAAAATTTATTTAGGGAAAAAAGTTATGTGTTATGTAATTTAGTATGTAAAAATAATGAAAAAATGAAAAACACTTATCTTTCCATCCTTTGCAATCAAAAAAGTCCTACATACATATTGAAAATTTGCATTACAATGCGTGATGCATTCAAACAACGGTATCAAAATACATACATATAAACGAAAATTGTTATGTACATATCCTACACCATTCCAAGCGCACAACACACAAATCAATACAAATATGGAATATGTAACATTTTTCACTTATTAAATTACACAAATTATTAATAACATATTATTATTTATTTGACTATCACTAATATATTAGTTATTTATTAGTTAGTTAATTAATTAAAACACATTTAAATTTATTTACTTATTTATTTCGAGGAGAGACAAAAACATAAAACACGTCTTTCCTCAACGACGATCTATCGCCGACCAATTATCGTTATTTTTATGGAGTGAAATTAAAATCAAACAAAGTTTTAAATTATTTACATTATTTAGAAATGATTCAATTGTGAAACTACATTTTAACTAATAATTCAACTTTTGAAAATGGCCATTTCCATATTGAATTGTCATTTATTTGGATACCCATATCGTAATTTTCACTTTCTGTACAATCCCGTTAAAAATATATATCGCCCTGTGGCACTATTCTGGTAATTCCCCAGGAATAGAGAACTGGGGAAAGAATTTATATGTAATTTTTATTTAAACATTTTGTATCTGGCATACTAAGGTAAAAAGTTAGTGTTATTTTGTTCGAAAACAAAATTAAATTGGGAATAACTTTCCCTACCAATATAGCTATGGAAAAATTATTCCCAATTTATAAATATTTACATCAAACCTCAGTGGACCGAAAAAAAATATTTGAACAGGAATTACATATAAATTCTTTCCCCAGTTCCATATTCCCAGGGAATTAATAGAATAGTACCACCGGGGTATTCGTGTTCCGTGAAAAGGAAAAATTTATTTCATTGGCAATCGAGTAGGTATGAACTGCCCTTAACAAATTTTAGTTTCACGCAATGGAAATTAGAATTACGTGCAAATAATTCAAACTACTAGATTGATAATGAATAAAACTTTTCAGTTTCAATATTTCGTGGAACAAGAATTGACGCCCTAAACAACCTTATTATTTTAAATTATTTAAAGATTTCCATTTTTTTAAACAAATTATTTTAAGCTTAAATTTTCGATGAAGTTTTTGTAACAGAAGTAATATCCAGTTTCGATCTGATAAGATCATGAAAAAATTCAATCATCTCATCAGGCCATGGTGACTGAATATTACTACGTAACGATTACATTTTGTGTTCTATATATGTAGAGCAACCGTGTAATCGTAACTCTAGTGAATTATATTACAAATCACTAAATTTTATTCTTACAAACTTTTCATCTCATTCACACTGGTTTCAAATTCCAGTGCAAGTAATATTTTTAATAATTTTACTGAATTAATTAATTAATCCATAGCGATATCGAACATATCGGTCCCAACTAAGGCCATTTTAATGTGTTTCATCAAGTAACACGAAATATATTAGAAACGCCGAACAATTATTATATAATGCCTATTTCAAAGCAACTAGATGGAAATCTTTAAATAATTTAAAATGGAATAAAATGGCCTTAGTTGGGGCCGATATGTTCGATATCGCTATGGATGGACACGGTTGCTCTACATATATAGAACACAAAATGTAATCGTTACGTAGTAATATTCAGGCACCATGGCCTGATGAGATGATTGAATTTTTTCATGATCTTATCAGATCGAAACTGGATATTACTTCTGTTACAAAAACTTCATCGAAAATTTAAACCTTATTGTGCCACATAGGAGCGCAGTACACACGAACCACCCATATAAAAAATCGATAAACTTACGTATTTTGAAATATATGTATGTTCGCCAATATATGGCCACCTTACTAATCTTTGCAACTTTCATGTTATTCTGTCTCTCATTTATATGATTAAAAATGTGATCCCAAATCCAAAAAAAAATATATTTTCACCAATTAAACAGCTCCAAACGAGCAATATCGTCTCCGTAAAAAAGTTAAAGATAATAATTATTAATTTCTATTTTTACACAAACTTACGAAATCTATAAAATTTTATGACATAAAACTATTCCAAAGTATCTGTTAAGTTCAAAACAATATTAATTATGATGACAATCGTTATTTCCGATTTCCTCTAGTTTTACGTCTTCAAAATTAACATCTTACAAACAAAAACAAACTCACTCTATTACGGTTATTGTTACTGTTCTAATTTTGCCGTATCATCACACAATTTTATTATCCCAAAAGTATTCTAGCAATTCTACACGTACGTACGAGTATAGTATGAACTTAGACGAAATATTTTTTTCAAATGACGATGACTTTATTTGCGTGACTGTGAAATAATTTCTCAACAATTTTATGTTTTTTTTTGTTGTGGTTTGGCGTTCGTTATAAATTTACGGCTGTTTGATTCACTCGACATTTTATGTGTTTCAAAAACATAATAATGATTTGTTATTCGTTTGATTCAATAAAAAAATTGGTAGAAACACAACTCTCGAATGTATGTACGTCTTTTAACGATGATGTGGCTAATGGTTATTGACAAAACAACATTAAAATGAATGTTTTTCATTTCAATGCTTGTATCATAATATTTATAATAACATCATTTAGCAATTAGCCGTTTATTTATATAAACAATCAGACAATGAACATACACCACTTGCGGGGTCGGTCTACTAACATTATATACAACAGTAGTAGCAAAATGTGTGTTGTGTTGATTTATATGAGTCAAGGAATTGAAAAATTTATGCTGTGGTAAAGAAAATTCAAGTTGATTGTACTCAAAATAGAAAATTAGCATATAAAAATTGAAACACTAACAGAGCATATGGTTAATTTTATTGAAATAAATTAATTAGAGAATAGATAAAAAAAAAATTGGTAATGAATAGGAACGAATTTGTTGTGCGCGAACCGAACACGTTAATTTTCTTTTTGTAATAAAATTCCTTTTATACATTTTTTTCAAGATAAATAACGTCTGCAACTCGTTTGTGAATTTTATGCTAGTTGGTTCAACCTGTAATAAAATAAAGAAAAATCACATCAATTTTTGTTTGATTTAATTTATTTTTGGGGCGACGAGACGATCAAACGATAATGTTATTAATGTGATAGCGCCTTTTATTTATTTGTTCAATCATTTTTTATGTCAAAGCACCCGTACACAGTATAGCACGTATATTCAAAAATTAATTTGAAGATGGACCGATATTTTTTATCGCAAAACAATCTTGGAAATTTAAAATATTGTTCTTCAAGCTACAAGGTTTTGATTTTCTGTGCGTATTCTGACGCTTCGATGTTTATTTATCTAAAGTCGGTGAAGTTAGCCCTAAAATCCATCCCAAATTTTTTGCTGTATTTCTTGGCTAAAGTGTAGTCGACCCAACCCGCAAAAAGTGTAGTCGTTATAAAAATGTAGTGCTATCCCGAAACCCCCAACTTTTTGAGAATTTCTTGCTTAAAAGCAATTAATGCTCATATAAATGTAGGATTATCCCGAAATTAAAATCTAATAAAAATATAATTTTAATTTACACATTTTTAACAAAAATGTTTTGAAAACTGTCAAAAATTGTTGCAACCTCTTATTGTGGACTAACTGTGCAATATTGTAATTTTATAAAAAACATTCTTAAAATTTTAAAAAGCTCAAGGCCTATTGGAATAAAACTTGTAAAAAAAATTAAAATTAGAATATTAAGCTAAATTGAAAAGTACATTAGAAATTCATGGCAATAAATCAAGCAAACCATAATACCAGAGCTAAATTGCGCTAGATATATATACGGCTATTAAGGTCTTGGCTGTGGCCAATAAACCCTGCAAATTTCAATTTCATATCAGGTGGAAAAATGATGTAAACTTTGATGTGAATTTGTGTGGATAAAGACTTCTCGAGTGAGAATTGCTAGCAAATTTTAAAATTCACATCAAAGTTTACATCATTTTTTCACCTGCCAACATCCACAGCCGTATATACCGCTAGTGCAATTTATTTCTGGTATTAGCTCCAGAGTATTTTAAAGTTTGCTGGAAATTCTCACTCGAGAATTCTTTATCCATACAAATTCACGTCAACATTTACATCATTTTTCCACCTGATATGAAAATAAAACTCACAGGTTTTATTAGCACAGCCAACACCTAAAAAGCCGTATATACCTCTAGTCCAATTTATCTTTGGTATTACCTCCACAGAATTTTAAAGTTAATCAATGAAGGGCATTGCAATATTTAATACAAATACATAAAATGACTGACATGATATGATGTACATGGTTTAAAAAGTAATTATGAATAATAAGCACGGCGACAACGTGCTAATTTCGTTTATAAATAATTAAAAATGAAATAACAATTAAATAAAATAATCAAACCTTAAAATTTAAACAGTAAAAAAATAAAAAGACAAACAAAGAAGATTTACATTTCCATTAAAATGAACTATTTTGACGACTTTTTGAAGCTGTGTTTGTCCAATGATTTCATCTCTATTGGTAATCTGTTGTACGTTTCTATGGATGCGTATATGATGGGATGAATTTCGGATCTGCTTTAATTACATGTACGTGTATTATTATGCACCAATTTCAGGCGTTTGTTGATTTCAGTTTCAGAGTTTTCATCGGAAATTATTCTAGTAATTTTGTATGGTCCTATCCACAAAGATCTTGTTTTAGAGTGGCCGGTTTCATCTCGTAATAATACTGAATCGTCAACGTAAAAACTAGTAAAATTAATATTTTTATCATAAAATTGTTTACTTTTATTTTTCATATCGATTAATTGGTTTCTAGCTACTTCTCATGAATTTTATAATCGGTATTTTGATTCACTTATGTAGTCATTATAATTATAAAGAATTTCTGGTTTTTTTCTAATGGAGGATGGAATGTTTGGAATTTTACCATATAACAATTCAAATAGCAAAAACCTATTGATGTACTATATGTGGGGTACTATTATACGCAAACATTGCATATACTCGTACTAACCAATTGTACCAATTGGATTTATCGTTTGTTGTAAATGTTCTAAGGTATTTCCCTAAAATACGATGCGATCTTTCAAGTGGTCCATTTGATTGTGGATGATAAGCCGAACAATGAATATGCTTTACTTTAAACAATAATTTCGTCATATTTTAAAATTTGACTCATAAAGTTGGAGCCTTGGTCCGTTATGATAATGTCGGGTAAGCCATATTGACAAACAAACTGTTCTGAGAAAACCTTTGCTACAGTTGCAGCTTCGTGATCAGGAATTAGAATAGCCTGGGAAAATTTGGTTAGGTCATCTTAAACTGTAAGGATGTATCGGTTTTGTGTATGTGAAGGCGGCTTGATGGGACCAACTATGTCCATAAATATTTTCTTTCAAAGGGTGCCTTTGCCGTATTAGTTATTTTCATTGGAATTTTTGTTGCTCGACCACATTTATTCTTTTGGCAAAAACTACAATTTTTTATTATTGCTTTTACTTTTGTAATCGTGTTGAGGAACTCGTAATACGAGGGCTGTCTTTTATATTTCGGGATTAGAGAACAAAAACAAATATTAATCATCGAAAATCGCTTGATTGTTTTTCAAAATATTCCCCATGAAGATCTATACACTTTTGCATGCGTTTGAATCAATTGCCGAAGCACTTTTTCCACTCTTATTGAGGTATCTCCAAAACATGCATTCTGAACGCAGCAATCGCTTCTTCAGGTGTCGAAAAACGTTGACCTCTCAGTTTGTTTTTTACGTACGGGAATAAAAAGAATTCATAGGATGACAAGTCAGGACTATACGGCAGATGACTCATCAAAACGATGTTTTGAATGCTCAAAAATGCAGTTGTTTGAGCCGATGTGTGAGAGCTCGCATTGTCGTGGTGAAGAGTGAAGTTTGTTTTTTACGTACGGGAATAAAAAGAATTCATAGGATGACAAGTCAGGACTATACGGCAGATGACTCATCAAAACGATGTTTTGAATGCTCAAAAATGCAGTTGTTTGAGCCGATGTGTGAGAGCTCGCATTGTCGTGGTGAAGAGTGATCCGTCTTCGGCAGTTGTTTTTCCTGATTTCTTGAAAGACAACTGGCAAACAAATGGTTGTGTATCACTCAGAGTTGACTGTTCTGCGTTGTTCTAGTGGTACGGTTGCGACATGTCCATTTTTTCCGAAAAAACAGGCGATCATTTGCTTGCAAGTGCTTCGTGTGCGAACAACTTTTGTTGGATTCGGCTCATCTTGAAACACCCATACAGTCGACTGCTGTTTACTTTCGGGCTCATACGCGTAAATCCACGATTCATCACCTGTCACTATGTCGTAAACGTGTTTTGAAGCACTGCGATCGTATTTTTTGAGCTTTTCTTTCGACCAATCGACACGAGCCTTTTTTTGAGCGATTGACAAATTGTGTGGGATCCAATGCGAACAAATTTTTTTGACATTCAAATGTTTATGCAATATTGAATGTATGCTGGTTCCACTAATGCCTAAGGTTGTCTCAATCTCACGATAGGTCACATGACGATCTTGCAATATCAGCTCGCGTACAGCATCAATGGTTTCCGGAACAACAACTGATTCTGGACGACCTTCACGAAATTCGTCTTGGAGTGAACTACGACCTCGATTGAATTCACCATACCATCGATAAACACTGGTCTTTGATGGAGCTTCATCGCCAAAAATTTAATTAAGTTCATCCATGCACTCTTGCTGCCTTCATCCACGTCGAAAGTTGTAAAAAATAATCGCACGAAAATGTTCACGATTTAATTCCATTTTTTCGCCGAGATGTTGAGTTAATGAGTACTGAAAACAACACAAATAGCGCTCGAATGCCAAAACGTTATGAGTACGTATAAACAAAAATGTCAAACTTTACGATAGAGCTGTCAGTTGCCAGATTGCAACACTAGGGTTGTCCAATCCCGAAATATAAAAGGCAACCCTCGTAGTATTTTACATTTTTTTTATTTATTTATTGAGTTACTTGTGCAATTTGAGCAGAACAGCACACGCCATTTTGAGGTATAAAGCTCATTTGTAATGTAGTGTGAAGACTGCTAAATTCCTAGTGTTATGATCCCAATCATTGTTCGTGTGAAATGCCCATTACATTATTGTCCTGCTATTTTAAATATGATATTGATTGTCATCTGGAAGAGTTCATCAAGTTCATGTTAATCCCATTAAAATCATTCATTGTCTTTTTGTGAGACTCATTGACAAGAAATAAATTATACCGAGTTTTCTGGACTCTGTCATTTTTGATTACATGTAACGTGGTGCTCTAGGTTTATTCGGTTTAAAGTTCTGCAAATTCCTTGGTGAGCTCCGAGAGGTGTAGTATGGAAATCTTTAATTATTTTGACGTTTATTTAATGACCGGCGGTTGAGTGCATCTAAGATATCCGACGATGAACTGTTTGTTAAAGTTTTTTGATGATTATTGACTTTGAATTATTTTGTAAGTTACTTTGTAGATTCCGTTATAGATGGAATTCGATTTGGTATAGATTGATGTGAAATTGGAGGAAGATTTTGTTTTCTTGAATTTGATCGAGTGACGACATTCATTGGATAAGATTCGAGTGAATTTCGATTCGCGAATTTATGGAAAAATAATACTCTTCGAGTTCTAATCGCTCCTTTAATTTTATTGACGAAGGATTGGAAACAGAATATAAATAAGTAAGAGGTTTATGGTCAGATTGAATAATAAATTACTGTCCATACAAATATTATCGGAAACGACGAACTGTCCAAATAATAGCGAGGAATTCTTTTTTTATTGTAGAGTAATTCCTTTCTGCTACATTCAAGAATAAAATAACCCCTAGTGCTTTATCGATAAAATAGCCCATAGCGTAGTAGAGCACTGAGTGGTTCTGCAATCTTTACATATTCAAGAATAAATTGACGATAACCGGATAGTCCGATAATCGACTAATATTGGATCAGGGTTTGGTTCCATCACGTGTAATTATATAGCCTAAAAATTACACCTCCTCAAAAATTTTCTAACGCACGATAATATACTTTTGAGCCTTGAATTATGATCCTCGAGATTCACACTTTCTTTAGAAACATATTAGGCGCCCCTTTGAGGCCAAATGGCATTCGTAGGAAATGGTAATGTGCATAAGTTATAGTTGAGAACGCGGTTTTTTCTTTATCCTTAGGATTCATTAAAATTTGATGATATCCATCAGCTAAGTCTAGAGTAGAGAAATAATTCGCTTGTCCTAACTGATCGAGAATCTCAGACACGTTTGGTAATGGAAAAACAGTATTTATTGTAATATTGTTGTATTGTTTCGTGAAACCTGCACAAATCGACCGATAATAGAATTGCCCAGCATTTTTTGAACTTGAGAATTAATTTCGTTTTTAGCTACTTGTGGAAGTCGGTATGGGTTTTTCTTTTTTATTGATTGGATGACTATTTGAAACCGTATCGAGATCATGATAAATTTCACAAGTTGATGCATTTAATGTATCTCCAGGTAGAAAGAATGCGTCATCATACTCTCGACATATTTCTAAAATTGTCGATTTTTCTTCGTCATTTAAATGTGATATGTCTACTTCGGATTCAAGTTATTGCATTCGATTAGCAATATTTGTAGAAAACGATTTAAAATAAAACAGATTATTTGATCAAGTTGGTGAAACTCAAATTTAATGTCTTTTAATGTGACCGAATGTTCATTGTTGTTTAATATACTGAATGTTGCGTATTGGTTATGAGGTTTAATTATACAGATGGCTAAGAATATCTTAGAAAGCACTTCTTGAGATCGACAGTAATAATCAACATACCGATAGTTGATAATTTTACGTAATTTTCTCTTCTTGATGGAACAACCACGTTATTTATGTCCATCTGATTGATATGGCTAATTAATTGTAGGTTATGAATAGACTTTTGAAATTGAATCGATACGCATTTCTGTTCATAGTTTACAATGCATCGGTAAGTTTCAAAAAAGTCCTTGTCTAAAAATCCAGAACAATCTATTGGAAAGTTATCTGGGATTATATTAAATGAATGTGGGATTTGAATTTTTAAATTTGGAAAGACCTTCAGTATCATATTTAATTGAATTGAAGAGATTCAAATTTTTCAACTCAGAAAAGTTAAATAGTTTTGTTGAATTGTGAATACATAATTTAGATGGAGAATTTATGATTGGGATTGTTGAACACTTGATTCTAGATCTTGAATCCGGGCTGATGTGTTCGTGTCTTGCCAGGATTCCTGTAAGTATTTTCATTTTCATTCCGGATTTTCATTTCTAATACGACTTACATACACTTGAGGATTGAGTCGAAAAGTATTGTTTTGCTCGTGTTTGTAACAATTTTCAAGTAAATTACCGTTTCTTTTGCAATATCTACAAAATATTTGATTTCGATTTTCATTTTTACGACTGCGATATTATTAAACAATTTTTATTTGAATTATATCTAAAATTTGAATTATTAGGCAGTTCCTGAACATTTGAATGTAATTACGACGATTAAGATTCGTTTTCGTTTATTTTATGCTTAAAACATTCGTGATATGAATGGTTTGGTTTACTGCAATTCGTACAAAACTTTCTTGGTTGAGAATTAGTTGAAGGTTTATGCGACAGTTCTTCTTCAATAGCTTGTGCTGTTGCATCTGACAATACTTCAAAACGATGAGCCTTAACAATTCTATAAGTTCATTTTGAAATAAATTTAAGGCAATTTCCTCGTTCATGGATTGAATAACTGTAGCAGATTCGCGACCTTGTTTGTTTATACAAATTTCGTTTAGTTCGAACATTAATTTTTCGATTTTATTAGGAAATGACTGCGCACTTTCAAAACGACCTTGGCTAATACGGACTAATTCACTTGATATCGTTCCACCAGATTTTTTTGCAAATTTTGCTTCAAGTGCTAACTTAAAATGTTCAAAATCATCGAAATCTTTATATCGTACTACTTCAAATGCTTGACCATCTAATTTAAGCTTTATTTTTTGCATAAATTGTAATTTTTCGTCCTTCGTTGTAAGAGATTTTCACACTAAATCACTTGCTAAACTGAATTTATGATATTCGATTATTTTTCCTGGGAAATATAAACCGGGAATTATTTTGCAAATGTTATCGATTAGCGAGCCATTTCGTTTTTTAAAATTATTTGTATTATTAACCCCTGCCTCACTTGATTTCGGTTCCCTTTTACTCGAATCTGAATCACTATCAGAGGCAGTGCTCATTATCCTACCACTTCGTAATACTGTTCCGATATTTTTCAAACAATTCAAAGCTTAAAATTAATGCATTGCTACACCACAAGTTCACGTCGTCGATATAACCATGTCCTCATAATTGGGCGTGCACCACAGGTCGTCGGTATCAATATCATCAGGTTTAGACCATGCATGAGAAGTTGCTTATCATAGATATGTAGTGCTCGCCGCTTTCGGTTATGGCAATGTCAGGTTCGTCTCGGAAAAAATACGTGTGAAGTGCACTTATCCGAATTGACAAAACAAAATACAAATCGGTTACCGATTAGTAAAATACTGAATTTATCATCGATAAATTTTCCATTTAATTTTTTTTTATTTATGAATTAACATACATTTATGTTCTATCATTATTTTCATTTGTTTGAAAAGAAACGAGAGAATCATGCAATCCTCTATACCCTCTTTTACCGTCTTTTAATCTTCCACCAACTTAGCAAGAAAAAAGTCACACTATAGCTTTTTGTGGGCAAGCAAACCAGCTGGCACGGGGAAATACTGCGGTAAAGAAAAATTTTCATAACAAGCTCTTGGTTAAAGGGACAAAAACAAGAAAAAATGGCTCTAATCATTTTAACTCTTTCTCGTTCCTCTGTTAGGCCGGCTATATCTTCTCTGCCTTACTCACCCACTTATAATACAGACTTTCTTTTATACAGTAGATAGGTACACCTTTATTTATGCAACGGTTTATTACTGTATCGAGCGGCGTTCACTCGTAAAGCTGAGCTGTTATTCATGGCTATTTTATTATTAATCAAGAATGATAATCTAGCACTCTTACGAGCACTCGCTTAAATTATTAACGGCCGGCTGCTCCTCGAACCACACAAAAAATACAATTGATCCAACACGATGCGCTTCAATCGTCCACTTCTACAGCCTAGTTTTAATGGACACTTCTCATGATGGCGGCCGTCTAATTTTCGTTTACTCAAACACTCTACCTACTTTTTTCACGTCACCTGCCTTTTAAATCCTCTTCTTATAAAAACCTTTTATTTTTTTTAAACCCATCGGACAATATTTTTCCCCGATCGGGACCACCCCTCTGCTCCGTTTACGCGCCCCGCCATATACATATATATTACTTTTGCGTAACAATTATTTAGTTCTTAAGCTCGATTTATATTATCCGTTCCTTTCAGTTCCTTCATTTTTCGTATCAGACAAAAACAAAACATTGTTACATGTATTTTCATAGGAGTATTTATATTATCTGTTCCGTTCAGTTCCTGCAAGTACGGAACGGATAATATAAATAATCCAATGAAAAAAACATGTAACAATGTTCTTTTTTGTATGCATGTGATGTTACTGCTAAAGTTTTACTAGTAAAAAAAATTAGCAACAATTTCACATGTTTGTATAGCAGTGTGAAGTTTTTACTAAATCTATGCTAAACGTTTATATGTGTTGGTGCATATCAAAATGATACCTGTATTAAGCGGAATTAACGTATTTCCTAATTTATTAGTTTTATTTTAAATATTTGGCAATTATCTTTAAAATAACCCGAGATAAATTATAATATATTTACCATTTCATTAATCAATATTCACTAATAAGAATATTGCGGTTAATAAAAGTAAAAAAAAAAATAACTAGAAAATTAGTATTCGAGGCAGATTAGTAACAAACACTACACGCTGAACTACATAAGGAAGAATTATTAAATTTAAATAAGATAACCGGAGAAATTATAACCCACACTAGGGTAAAATGGGTGGGATAATAGAAAAATTAAAACAATAATACCATGCTCCAAAGGCAGGGAACTCCTATTTTTAGAAATGGTAACAAATAAAATGAAAGCTCTTAGGGCCACAATAGATATTTATAGAGATCTAAATGCAAACTGAGAAATATGAATTATTAGTTGGTGCTTACGTTAGTAAGAAAAATATCGAGGAAATCCTTATCTATAGAGATGAGATCAATTTATAGAATT
Organism: Nephrotoma appendiculata; assembly: GCA_947310385.1. Taxonomy (NCBI): domain Eukaryota; kingdom Metazoa; phylum Arthropoda; class Insecta; order Diptera; family Tipulidae; genus Nephrotoma; species Nephrotoma appendiculata. The sequence goes on from OX371224.1 coordinate 275,986,114, forward strand.
TTGTATTATAACCAAAAATATATTAAGAATTGTTAGATCAACTGAGATATGCCAAGAAATCTATACATTCCCATCCAGGGGAGGGGCAAGTTAATAAAATTTAGTATTATGACCAGATATAATAAAAAATTTCAGACTAACTGAGATATCCCTAGAGATCTAAACACAACCCCAGGTATATGGGGTGTTAGTTAGGGATCGTATCAATTAGAAAATTTATTCAAATGCTCCTCATCCAGGGGACGGGCAAGTTAATAAAATTTAGTATTACGATGAAATATAATAAACATCCTCAGGCTGACTGAAATATCCCTAGAGATCTAAACACAACCCCAGGTATATGGGGTGTTAGTTAGGGATCGTATCAATTAGAAAATTTATTCAAATGCTCCTCATCCAGGAGAGGGGCAAGTTAATAAAATTTAGTATTATGATGAAATATAATAAACATTCTCAGACTGACTGAGATATCCCTAGAGATCTAAACACAACTTCAGGTATATAAGGTGTTAGTTAGGGACCATATCAATTAGAAAATTTATTCAGACGCTCCCCATCCAGGGGGGGGGGGGCAGGTTATAAAATTTAGTATTATGACGAAATATAATAAACATCCTCAGGCTGACTGAGATATCCCTAGAGATCTAAACACAACTTCAGGTATATGGGGTGTTAGTTGGGGATCGTATCAATTAGAAAATTTTTTCAAATGCTCCTCATCCAGGAGAGGGGCAAGTTAATAAAATTTAGTATTATGATGAAATATAATAAACATCCTCAGACTGACTGAGATATCCCTAGAGATCTAAACACAACTTCAGGTATATACGGTGTTAGTTAGGGACCATATCAATTAGAAAATTTATTCAGATGCTCCCCATCCAGGGGGGGGGGGGCAGGTTATAAAATTTAGTATTATGACGAAATATAATAAACATCCTCAGGCTGACTGAGATATCCCTAGAGATCTAAACACAACTTCAGGTATATAAGGTGTTAGTTAGGGACCATATCAATTAGAAAATAAATTCAGATGCTCCCCATCCAGGGGAGGGGCAAGTTATTAAAATTTAATATTATGACCAAATATAATAAACATCCTCAGGCTGACTGAGTTATCCCTAGAGATCTAAACATAACTTTAGGTATATGGGGTGTTAGTTAGGGACCATATCAGTTAGAAAATATAAACAAATGCTCCCCATCCAGGGGAGGGGCAAGTTAATAAAATTTAGTATTATGACCAAATATAATAAACATCCTCAGGCTGACTGAGATATCCCTAGAGATCTAAACACAACTTCAGGTATATGGGGTGTTAGTTGGGGACCATATCAATTAGAAAATATATTCAGATGCTCCCCATCCAGGGGAGGGCCAAGTTAATAAAATTTAGTATTATGACCAAATATAATAAACATCCTCAGGCTGACTGAGATATCCCTAGAGATCTAAACACAACTCCGCCACTTCGAAATTATTCTACTACAGTTTTTACTTTAACAGTTCAGCTGTTTTCTTTTAATTTATCTGTGCCACCGCAAAACAAAATGCTACGAGGGTCGTAAGGTACAGTTCGGAATAGCTCTTGAAATTTGATGATAATTTTTTTACTAGTAACGATTGTTGCTTATCGCCGTTACGAACTACGATGGTGAAGCGTGCAGCTTAATCTAGTATTTGGCAACTCGAGCAGATAAGATAAAATCTGTTCGGTATTATTGCTAAGCGAAAAAAATTCTGTTGGTTGAACCCAGCAAAATTAACATCAGGCACATTTGAGAATATGTCTAACCTCCGCGACTGTATAAATCGGAGCATATTTGACATGTACGGGTTTCAGGTCTGACACAGCATTAAAATGGTATTAAAGTCGATTAAAGTCGATCCGAATTCAAAATTGCACTTGGTGTCCAAAATTTATTTCCTAGTAATAAAGACTACTAGTAAAGACTAACCCAGTTCCTAGCAGGAGTATGTGGGTATCTATTTCTCCAGGACGCGTCTGAGGTAGGTCATTCCGAGGATAAAGGTGGCCACCCGTCTCATGTCAGTCGAATTTAGGTGACGGTTTTTCTCTTACTTCTCTGCACCGTTATACATACTGACCGGTAATTCCGCCAGATCAAAATCCGCACCAAATAGTAACTTTCTCAGGATGTATTTGATGCTGGTGTATTCCGTGTGAAACAGTATCGCTACAATTTTGACAATTTTGCATGTTTACATATCAATTCATTCAAAAATGGACGTCATCGCTAAAGATGATTTTTAGGGCAAAATTTGGATCAAATTCCAAATGCTCGATGGGCGCTCGCTCAGCTAACACACGGCGTTGTCTTTGAACCTTAAGTTTCCGTGTCAGTTAGATTTTTTACGGGTGCAAGCTGAAGTCCCGATGCAAACTTATTTTACCAGGGTGAAGTCGCAGAAAGATCAAATTATTTTGAATGACGAGAAATTGACTACCTGTACACTCTGACGCACACCTGCAATGTTTTCAGCAGACCTTGCACCTAATTTGCAGTCATTCCTCAATGCTACTACCTTCCATGATGATTTGCCATACATTTCTGAACCATGCACAACAAATTTGATAGATGTTGTTTTTACAACATGGCTGCTATAACCTAACAAATTTCAAGCGTCCCAGCTATGACACTTTAAACGGTCAATTTCTAGTAATTTTTGTATTTTCTCGGACTCTCCAAATGAAAACTGACCTGAGGTTATTAAAATGGTAATCATTAATAAGGCACTCCATTTAAAATATTTTCCAGACTTGTCTCTATGGACTGCACATCTTACCTCCCCAAACTTCTAATAAAGCACTTACAAAAATTTGGTTAGGCATTTTAGTTTTAATTGTTCCGAATAAAAAATCCTTATTATAATTTTTTTTAAGAAAAATAAAAACTTCTATATAAATAATTACGACATAAAATGTGTAACTGCATTATCAACATCTTTCGGCCGGGATTTTCAATGAACGTTTTACCGACAATTATAGGCTGTAACTTTTGTTTGATTAGTTTGAATCTGCATTATCCGTACATTTTGGGCTGGACATTTTCGATCGACTTTTAGATCGCCCAAGGACGTCCATTTCATTGGTCAAAATTTCAAATATTATACTCACATAAACACACATAAAATAATTATACGATGGTTTTCTGAAAAGTTTCCGACCTAACAAAGATATAAGAATGTTTTCTGCAAATTTCTGCTATGCAACCCGTCGAAATAGCACTCGGCGTCTTTCTCTGCAAAATAGTTGCTTACGAAGGTGATGGCCTCCTCTTTCGACGAGATTGTCTGTCCTCCGAGGGCAACTTTTACCTTAGGGAAGAAAAAACTTAATTGCAACAGCTGAGGTGTAAAGCGCGCATTTCTTGATGAAGCAAAAAATTTTTTTTTTAAACTGTCCATTTTTCCACAATTTCTGCCTTCAGCTTGTCAAGTAATGATGCGTAGTATGCTCCTGTAATGGTGTTCCCTTTTTGAAGATAATCGATTAAGATAACTACATAACTGCTCCAGAAAATAGTCACCAACACTCCCCCAGCCGAAGAGACAGTCTTTGATTTTTTGGAGATGATTCCCTATTGGCAGTCCACTGTTTCAACTGTATTTTTATTTCTGAAGTGTTATGATGTAATAAGTAATTATGCGACAAACACGTTCTTTGGACATATTCGAAGTCTATTCTATCTCTCTAAGTTTAATTCGAAGGGTTGTCTAGCACCGTTTGATGAACTTGATTGATATTATTGTCAGTGGTTATAGTTGTTGGACGTCAGAAAGACCGTTTTACTGTAAGCCAAGCATTAAAGTAATTTATTTAATTTTTTCAGAATTTTTCGGAGAATGGAGTTGAGATATAGTCCCTAAAACTCAAAAACTATATTCGTTGGCCGAAGTATCGGCTTATTAGTGATAGAAGATGTAAATATTCCCTCAAACTCAGGAAATATTCGTTAATCGGCTTTTGTCTGGAGATAGAGAAAGAATTATTCATGGTCGGACAATCGACTCTAATCTAGAGGAAGATTTAAAGTAATTTGTGTGTTTTTTTTCAGAGTTTTTCTATAGAATGAATTTGAGATATATTCCTTCAAACTGAAAAACTGATCCGGGCTATCGGCTTATATCTAGTGATATAGGAAATAAATATTCCCTCAAACTCTGGAAGTATTCGTTCACTCGACCACCATCACATCTCACTAACTCGATCAACTAATGCCTTGAGATAAAGGAGGTTTTAACGTAATTTGTGTGACTTTTTCAATTTCTGTTAAATGAGTTTCAATCCGATACAAGGCATGTGAGTACATTTTTTTAAAAAAATTATTATGACAATGTCTAACTCTGGAACTTGCTGTGGTAATCCGTTCAAGTTTTAAATGACAATTTTAAGTGTTCCATTCATTTGATTAGTATTTAGCATGAATGTTAGCTCATTCATGGCTTCTTGCTTTTCTAGCCCCTTTAACATAGCTTCTAGACTATGTTTTTGCTTGCATGATATGATATGACCAGAAATTCGCATAAAATCAGTGTTATATTAGTTCATTTCCGCTGATGGACAAGAAACTGTAGCAACCATTTTCCAAAAGGGGGCTTTTCATAGTAGAGATTACTATCAAATGGTTTTTGCAAAAGAATTGTTTTTGCACCGTTTAAGATTGCTCGCTATAAATGTAAAACGGACGTATAACGTATTACTGATCCTTTATTACAGTGCAGTTCACAATGACTACCCATCTTCCATATCAGGCTTACAACGACCATAGTATATGATGGAGTGGATAGATGAATGAATATGTATACGAATCGCAATTCTTGATGTCTACGTACAGGACAAATAAAAGCTTAACTACCTCGATTAGAATATTCAAAACGAGAGAAAAAAAAATATCTTTAATTTTGTATTTCATTCTGTGAACTGTGAGATTGGGATTATAGCTGGCTTGACTTTTTCGCCCAACCAAAACGCCAACCCATAAGCAAGCACATATAACTCCTAACAAAACATGAAACTTGTGTTTTCTTCAAAATTAAATTAAATTTCAACATTCATTAAAAAATTCGATTATATAAAAAAAAAACTGTACTGCTCAAACTACTTGCTAAGTACTTATAGTTTTAAAATTTAATTTTATAAAAAAAATTGTTTTTCGTTTTACCAAAACCACCACGAAAAATAATAACAAAATAGCTGGAAAATTTATACATGGCTTCGAATTTAGTTAATCCAAGAAATAAAACAATTTGTGGTTTTAATTGCTCAAATGGAGGGCTATCATTCCACCAGTGTTAGGTTAAAATCAAAATCAAGCTGCTGTATTTATGTGCTGTATTCATGTAAGCTGCTTAGTGTTACATTTTATCTTATTAATTGTTCTTAATCTTAATTCTTTGCATATAATCAATGTCACGACTTTAAAAACTATTTAATTATTCCGGTTAGATGTTTAGTTTGGGTTTTGAGATACTAAATTAATTTTGAGATAAATATGTTTTGGCCAACACCCGACTTTCTTTTAAAGCGGATGTATAAGTCGCAAATACGCAAATACTCTATTTTGGTTTTCATTACTAATATCAGCCATTTCCGATTTATATGATCTAATGTGTTTTCAGTGCAAACCATATTATTTTCCGACAATCAACATGGCTTTCTACGCGGTCAATCTACGACCACTAACTTAATAGAATTCACACTCTAAACGCGATGAAGGTCGGGAACGAGGTTGATATTTTCATGACAAACTCCAATAAATCATTTGGATAAGGTTTCCCACAGCATTATTAAGTTTAAACTTAAGGCCCTGAGTTTCCCACCACATTCACTTCTCTGGGTTGTCTTTTATATATGTAATCATAGATTGGGTAGTCATTTCGAATATTTTTTATTCAGTCCGTAGGTTGGATAAATTATCAAAAACTCCAATATCTCCGTTTACGCCGTCGTTATGATAATTTTCAAAAAACGACCCTTATAGATTCTGGTATATTGCAAAACTGAACTCGTGGTTATTTTATCAATGATGACGTCATTGCCGGGATTGTGTCCATCAGATATTTCAATGTTACCTGCGATAGAGAATTGAACTTTAGAGACCATATTAGAAGTATGCTCAACAGTGCAAGCTCTGAACTTGGATTCGTTTAACACTGGTCTAAGGAATTTCAATATCCTTAGTGTTCACAAAAATCTAAGAGCTAATTAAAATCCAATACCATTAATAAGCGCTAATTTGTACTACTGACGGAATTGCGAATATCAAGCCATACTCGAAAATATAAATTTCAATTTGAATACTCGCACATTAAGACCAGTGTCCGTGTTTAGGATTGTACGCAAATCTGTCTATGTACGGTCAATTAGCCAATTACTAGATTGCCGCGAGAAGTTAACTAGCAGTACTAATTTTTTGAATATATACTAGCAAGTTTATTTTTAAGGCATTTTCTTGAAATGTCATGCAAATGAAACTGAATTTAAAATTTATATAAGTGGTTATACTTTATAGCCTATATACTACCGGCATGCAACTACCTGCGTACTCGAATTATTTAGTGAAATCATGGGTTTCACAAAGCAACTGAATCGTTTAGGCACGCAAGAGCATCTTCAGGTGTGATCTATGATATCATTTGCTCTAGAAAAATTCTAAAACATTTTTAAAATCTTCGAGAAGTTGCTTACTGGCAAACCAATCGAATGTCATTTGTATTTTTTACACCCTTCTTATATACGATTTCATAATCGTATTCCTCAAGTTTCAATCTCCAACGAATCAATTTTGAGTTTGGTTCCTTGAGATTGAAAAGCCAAGCCAACGGCTTGTGATCCGTCACAATTTTGAATTTTTGACCCTAAAGTATTTTGTGGACCAGACAATAGCCAGAAGCTCTTTTTCGATAGTGGAGTAGTTTTGCTCCGTGACCGTTAAGGTTCTAGAGGCATACACAGTAAAACATTTTGTTGGAATTTTAATGCAATAAACGATGGCACAACATTTGCCAACGTTTAATGTTGTACAAAAAAACCGAAGAGTAACCTTACACTTGTATTACTAATTATGCTTGATCGGCAAGGAAAATTAGACAAAAGAAGTGTACTAATTACTCTAACTATATGGAGAAATACTATACGAAAAAGTATTTTGAGCTCACGCTATGTAAAAAAGTAATCTTTCGTGAAGTACTTTTACTTTATTTGTAGATAGAAGTACACACAGTTAGTAAATGACACATGCGAAGTTAGTAAAATTACACTCTTTGATATCAATTCATCATTAATAAACCGAGTAGTAGTTCTGCTCTATTTGTAGGTAGAAAGACTTGCAGTAAGTAAATATAACATGTGCATAGGCAAAATTACACACATTGATATCAATTAAAATCCAAATAAAACTATAGAAATAATTTTTCTATCAATATAATAACTACATATACATATATTCAAAACATTTATTTTCATTAATTATGGTACATGTATTTTTTTTACCACTAAACAATACATACAACATACCTATAACTATATATAAAAAATTAAAATACAATGTATTTACTTCAGTGTCATTGGTTACGTGGCCGAGATCTTTATAATTATTTTAAATTAATTGTTACACATATTTTAATTAATACATTTAATACATATTTTAATTAATAATTAATTTTATTTATAATTTTTTCATTAAATACGTATACACAACAATAGTTATCGAGTTCCAAAAATCAAAATCTTTAAAGTTATTTGTTTGTCATTTTTATCGTGCAAATTTTAGAGTTCACGGTAGCCTTTTGTCGAATTTTATATTTAACTTAAACTATAAACGAAGTCATATTTTTCAATTAAATTGATAAAAGTTAATGTATTCTACATCTAATACAATCAAATAACTGAAATCAGTTAATAGTTCAGATATTAGTTAATAGTTTGTGAATAATAACATTTATACAGAATTAGGAACTTATAAGAAAGCTATTCTCTGTTGAGTTTATTTTTGTTAAATGGTAGGCTACAATAATATTAACACACTAAATAAAAAATGTGGCATTATGATTAACTAAATAAACTAACGCTATAGTGAGAGCAAAAATTTGTCCGAGAAAAACTCCTTATCGTATTACGTGCTAAACTATAATAAAAATTAATTATATAATTATTTAAAAATAGTTTTTCTACATAGGTTTTTTTTGTTGTATTATTACTATTTCTTTATTTAATTATTAATTTTTCTTAGTTTTTCAATTTCATTTCTTCAAAATTATTTAGATAATATAAACTATGATAAAAATTTAAATTCAATCGTGTATTTGTTTCAGCCTTATTTACGAGTGACCACTAGAACTCTTGTGTATAATATTACTAATTAATCTATACATTATTATATTATGTTATTTTTCATTATATTATATTATTATATTTTTCATTAATATTAAAATTAAAATAAAATATAACTTGCAATTCCACGGCATCAAACAACGTTTTAGTTGTTGCACACATTACGTTTTCGACGAAAATATAAAACAGTGTAGTTTCGGGTGTTATATCTGTGAAATATTAAAAAAAAAAAAAATATATATACTTTAAAAATAAAATATTCGTTAATTTTATTGTTCAGTGTATTGTTTATTCATCATTTTGATAAAGCTATACTGTGGAGTTGTGCGTTCAAAAATGTGTTTCTTAATAAAAAGCCAATATGATTAAATTTACAGGTGTACTAGAAATATTTAAATAGCATTTAAGGATATATGATATTCATTATACAAAAGAAAATATTTACAATGTACTTAGTGTAGTTAAAATATTCATATACTCACTGGGTAATATTTGAAGAGGTAACTTATATCTTCGTTAAAATATGTTGTCAACATTTTCATCACGCCATATTCCTTATTTGTTTCTTCGTCGCATATTTGATTGAGACCGGCTCTTTTGTTTTTCTTTGCAAATTCCAAAATTGATTGTACTTTCTCTGTCAACTTTTCAGCACCAACATTCTGATTGTCGAATAATTTCGTAAAATGGGCCTTCGCAAATTTTGACAAAAGTAAATGTGGCCATTTATCTTTAATTTCCGATATGGTTGGAGGAGATTCAATGTTATTTAAAAATTGTCGCTGCAGTGAAAAAGTTTCAATAAAATATTCCTCGATTTCGTCTCTTTCACGGGAAGTCAGATTTATAACGCTAGCCTGCTGTTGTTAATAAGCTCGTTTTCTCTCTAACGTGTCCATGTCTTCCTCGGATTCAGTAATCCAGTTTGGACAGCTTTCTTTTAACGATTTTAATCTTTTAATCATGCTCGGCTTGTTGTGAGTGTCACGATTACGTTTCGCTGCACTTCGATTTAAATAATTATTCTGGTATAAAAGCTTCGACGTAATATTTATCGGGTCTGTATTGAGTTCAGAACCGTCCATTGCTATACCCAGGCTTTTCGGGTATTTTGATATGGCCTCCTGCGCGATTTGTCGGAAAATGGGTACCGGAATATAAAAAGATATCGAACGCATATCGTCTACTATAAAATGTATAAAATCTTGAAAGGAATTCCCCAATGGTAATCCTTTTTCAAATAGATTCATTATTTGTCTGGGCATTGTATTCCATTTAATTTTATAAGTTCCAAATAATACTTAACGTTGATAAAGTTTCAGTTAAAGATCCTGACTCAGATATTGTATGCGAGCTTACAGGTTGCAATTCGTATACCAAGCGAGGATCAGTATTCCACCCAGAGCTTGTAGATGGTATATTTCGATTTTCTAGAGAAGTGGTTGTTGATGGTATAATTACAAGATCATATTGGTTTTCGTTATTTATTGAATTATCAACTTTGGTTAACGTAGTTTCTTTAGACATTTCGGCAATTACGGATGGGCTCCACTGATCGTCCGCCTCTAGTAACATAAATACTTGGTTTGAATAATATTCAAACGTTTCTGAATCTTCAATGTCAGTGCCATCTGCTTCTAACACAATTCTGCTACCAGGTACACCAACGTTGTTTGCTGATCTCAATAAATAAAACCATTATACTTATTTCTTCTTTGAAAATTACATTATATACAAGGTGTCCGGATTTGGAATGTTCAAATTCAGTTTGGTTTTGAAAAATGAGAATTATAAAAAAAAAAATTGTACTAAAAAGCACTATAGCGCTCAAACAGATGCATGCGCTGTAACATTCGTCTAACCTGGAGAATCCACGAACGAGAATAAAAATGAAAAAAATTTAAACAACAACAAAAACCTATATGCAATTCAACCGGAATGAAAGTAAAAAAATTAACCGAAGTAAATTCTCCAAGTTACACGAATGTTAGAGAAAATTGGGTTCACTCAGGGACTCTTCAGCGGTCGTTGCCGGCTAAGCTTCAGGGTTGGGCGTGGGATTTGAAGAGTATGAGTGATCCAATTGTAACCGCGAGGGAAAAGGAAGGATGCCAACTACCTACCTTCGACTGACCAGATACCTACCCTAGTCCATCCTCATCCTGCACCTAATTAATTATCCATATTTGCACTACACTTCACTTAAAAAAAAAATAACAAGCGGAAAAAAAAATCATTGCACATTTTTACCTCCAAATTAAATATTTTTTTTTTTTTTTTTTTTTTTTATTTATTTAAATAGTACAATCTTATCAAATGATAATTTATTACTAAAGATAATAACGCACTTATTTGAAACTAATAAGTGGAGCGAGTGTGGGTTTACAGAAATCAATATTCTGCTCCCAATAATGAAACTTTATTTATTAGATGACTAGCTCATGCGGTTTAATTCTTTTAAGGCGTCTCAGTTCTTGTGTTATGTCAAGAAGTTGTATTGCTTCACTGTTGGTATGTTGCAGTAACCTTCTTTCATGTTTGATTGCAAATTCCTGGATCACTTCATCAATCCATTTGACATTTAGGTCTTTGTGTAATTCCTCGTTGGTTACGTAGCGGTAAGCATTCGTTATTGTACGTAGACATTTGTTTTGACAACGTTTTGACAATAATTAAACGATTTGATTGTTTAGTACAGCCCCAGAGCTGGATACCATACGTCCGAATTGGTTTAATTATTGTTTCGTAGATCAGGCGTTTACAGTACAGGCTAAGCTTAGAATGTCTTCCTATTAGCCAGTACATCTCACGTTGTTTCATTTTCATTTGCTCTGCTTTTTGTCTAACATGATGTTTCCAGTTCAATCTTGAATCGAGATGCAATCCGAGATATTTTGCAGATTCAGCTTGGGGAATTTGTACCCCATTGAGAAATGTATGGATGTTGCTATTTTTGTGCCGCAACGTGTATGTTACATGGACTGATTTCAGCTCGTTAAGCTTTATTTTCCAATCCCTGGTCCATTGGCTGATTTTATCGAGTGCGTGCTGTAAGTATTCTACTGCTTGGTTCTGCGATTCGCTTGATGCCAATACTGCGGTATCATCAGCAAAAGTTCCAATGAAGGTTGTTTCCGTTGTCGGTATATCAGAAGTGTAAAGTAGATATAGGATGGGTCCTAATACGCTACCCTGGGGGACTCCTGCTACGGCTGGGTAAAAGTTGGAGTATGTTACTTCATGTGATACTCTAAATATTCGTTTGGAGAGATACGACTCGAGCAATTGGCAGTAATTTGTTGGCACTAATTTACTTATCTTGTAGATAAGACCCTCATGCCACACTCTATCGAAAGCCTGTGATACATCTAGAAATACGGCAGGGCAATATTTCTTCTCTTCAAGTGCTTGTTCTATCTTTGCAGTCACGCGATGAACTTGATCAATTGTCGAATGTTTATTCCTGAATCCAAACTGGAAGTCAGGTATAATGATCATTGGTCTTAGTCGTTTCAATAACAACTTCTCAAACAATTTTGAAATAGTAGGTAACAAAGAGATCGGCCTGTGTGAGCCCATTTGCTCGGCTGGTTTGTCTGGTTTTTTTATCATGATGATTTGTGCAACCTTAAAACACTCAGGCACATATGTAAGTCGAAAGCAAGCATTATATATATATGTTAACATAGTCACTGCTCCCTTTGATAACTCCTTAAACATCCTTGGCGAAATGTCATCAATTCCAGGTGACTTTTTGGGATTCAGATTCATGTCAATTTCTTGTGCAATTTCAAGTGGGGTGACACTTCTGATATTTGATGGAGATCTATAGACTGGTTTAGGATCAATCCTAGATTGTATGTCGTGTGGTTGAAATACTGATGTCAAATGTTGTGCAAATAGTTCTGCTTTTTCTTCGTTACGTCGCACCCATTCTCCATTTATGTTCCTTATAGGTGGCACTTGGATTATTGGTCTCTTGAATCTTTTAGTAGCTTTCCAAAGAGAATAATTTTTGTCAGCTTCAGGACCCAGTTCTTTCAAATAATATTCAGTACAAGCTTCTTTATGTTCTTTAATTAATCGGTTAACTTTATTACTTACGCGATTAAATTCTCTTTTGTCATTAATGTTTCTAGTTCTATGCCATACGCGCCTTTTCCTACGCCTTTCTTTTATCAGTTCCCGAATCGCCAGGGGGTAGTTGATCTCTTGTACGACTTTCTCACCTAATACGGGTGTAGCCTCTTTAGCTGCATCACGCATGGAGTTAATAAAATGTTTAGTTTGTAATTCAAGTTCTTGTTTAGTTTTAAGACTAACTTTTAACTCAATTAGAGTATCCAGTTTCTCTCTAAATAATTCCCAATCAGTAAATTTATTAGTAAGGTTAAGTTTGGTTTTCTTTCTTATGACTAATGTACTCAGAGTCATTAAGACCGGTGTATGATCGGAAGTAAGGTCGTCAATGCCTTCAACTTCAATGTAATTTGAGGCTATTCCTTTCGAGATATAAAAGTCAATCAAATCAGGAATTTTGCTTATGTCTGTAGGCCAATAGGTAGGTTTACGCGATGAGTGATATTCACATCCTGATATTTCTATTGCACTTAGGAGTTCTTTTCCTTTTCCTGGTGTTATGAGTCGAGATCCCCACGCAGTATGTTTCACGTTGTAGTCACCTCCTATAATAAACCTTGGTCCAAGTTTATTAAAAATGTTGACATATTGATTTCTTACGATATTATGTCTTGGTGGGCAGTAGATCGCCCCTAAACTTAGTTCAGCACCACCATGGTTAATCGTTATTACGGTTGCTTGCATAAATGGTTCCTTAATTTCTTCTTGTTGGAAATGTAGGATATTTTGTTTGATTAAGATTGCTGTCCCTCCTCGAGCACGACCACTAGGATGCAATGTCCAATAGGCTCTATATCCTGTAATTTTGATAAAGTTTTTCTCCGTAAAGTGCGTCTCTGATATTAAAGCTACATCTATGTTGTTGGTTCTTAGAAATACTTCTAGTTCTTGAGCTCTTGCATTAAGCCCGTTAGCATTCCAGGTAATTATACGTAGGAATGTTACAGACATTTACTTTTTATGTTTTAGCGGTTTGTTTGGTGGTTTGGAATTATCTTCCAGTTTATCCACCCTGTTAGTAAGCTGGCTGAAATTTTGTCTCATTTCTGCCTGAAATTCGGTGAGCATTTTTATTATATTACTAATGGTTGGCTCGTTTGGCACAGGCTTCTGCCTGCTTACTTGATTTGAATTGTTATTTGAGGTTTTGGTCAACTGGGCGTAGGAAACCCCCTCTCTAATTGTATCATATTGTTGGTTTGGCTTTTGCTGTAGGCGCTCTGCTACTGTAATTTTTCTCGGTAGCTGAGCATTTAGTTTTTTCTGATACACCAGGCATACTTTATAGCTAGCCGGATGACCTTTTTCTCCGCACAGTGCACAAGTTGGTATCACATTTCGCGGCTTTTGACATTGTTTTGTTTGATGATTCTCAGCACATTTGACACATTTGGCTTGCCTATTGCAGAAGTTCTTCGTGTGACCTAACTGTTGGCAATTTGTACACTGCGGTATACCTATTACCTTTTTAGGTGGTTCAATAGACACCTTACAATATAGCAGGTTTTTAATTTCGTATATGTCCTTATTGTTTTCCCCCTGTAACAGGTCTACATAAAACAATGGGAAGTGTCTAATAATTTTCTCATTATTAATTGTCAACTTTTTATGAACGTTAATAATGTTGGTTACTTTATGACCATGGTCCTCGATTGCCGCTTTGATCTCTTCGCGATTGGTAGATGACGGTAAACCTCGGTATTACGATTCTATACCATTTTTCACTTTTGAGCTGATAAGTATGGTATTCCATCTTATATAGTGTACTATCCTTGTTATTGGATTCAGTGTCTTTTATATCGCTAAGTAGTTTTTTAATTTTACGGTAGTCATTTTCAGACTGCGTTGTTATTTTGATGTCGTTATTGGATATTGCTTTAAACTGAGCAGGTTTCTCTGTCACTGCCAATACTTGAGCTCTGAGTATATTAAAATCTCTAACGTTGCTGACATTGATTGGTGGTGGTAAGGGCTCCTTTTTGTGTGCTTGTTGTGGTTGTTTTGGTATTTCGTTATCTTGCGGTAGAGTTACCCTTGGTGATGGCGTTTTGGAGAGTCTCCTCTTTTTATGTACATTTAGTTTATTTTGTCTAGGTTGGGTTTCTTTCTCAAGTTCCTCTTCATCGGTAAAGTAGTCATTGGTTAGACTTTGTATGCTCTGACTTCTACCATTAGTAGACGTAGAAGGTTTATTTTGCCTTTCTAGTGATTCGATTCTGTTTTGTAAGTTTACCAAAATATCTTGGTATTTATTACATTGTAACTCATATTGCTGGCATTTTGTCCTTAGTTCATTATTCTGGCGCTCAAGCGAGGCTAATTTTGATGTCATTTCATTGCCGTCTTGAAGCATACGGTGTCTTTTCGTTAATGTTGGAGAATGCATGAGTTCTAATGGAGAAATGGGGCTTATACTTCTATCTGCTCCAGTAGCTAAGCTTGCCACTACTAAAGCATTGCGGTCGCTGGATATCGACGACTGGAAGCCCGCTCGCTCACTTTCCGAAGTCGCCGGTACTGGGCATCCTAATCCCTGCACCGTAGCATTAATCTTCTTCTGATCTGCCATGGTTGGTTTATTGTTCGGAGTTCCTTCCCCTAGCCAGTTTTGGTCCGCGGATGGTATTTTATTTCCCACCTACCCTTCGGCAAGCCGGTTAAAGAGCATTCCCCTATCCGCCACCTGGGGACGCGCCACGATGGAAGTTTGGCATCTCCACACGGGAAAAAATATATTAGAGAAAACCAATAGCGAAGCAAAAAAACGAATCTTGAATTTTGATTAACCAACAAAGAAAATTTATTCAACATTAATATTTTGCTGAGAGAAGAAAAATGTAACTAAAGTTAGTATTATTAGTATTATTTGGTAAATGTTAATAATTATGTTTACAATTTCCATCACCAAACTATTTCATACAAAAATTATTATCTCATTATGGATAATAGGTACAGTGAAACCTCACTTGAGCGGACATCGACGGGACCAATTAAAATGTCCGCTATCATGAGGTGTCCGTTTAAGTGAAGACCAGTTAATTTGATAGGACTTTTATATAGAAAATTTATTGTTTATATATTAAGTATGAAATTACATTTAAATTCATTTATTTAAACAAAATTTAAAATCATAAATTATTCACGAAATATTATACGTAGGCAGGTACATATTTTGTTTTATATCTAAGCTATATGCTTAAAATAAAAGTAATTTAATATAATAAAAATAAATAAAGATTAACGTTCTTAAATTCAGAAAATTAAAACATGTTTCAGTAGTTTGATTAGTTACATTGTTTTTTAGAAAAAATCGTTTATATTTGTCTGACGGACACGATTTTCCAAAATTTTATTTTGAAATCAATTTTCAGTTGATGTTAACATCGTCAAAAGTTCCTCATCACCTTTCATTGTGGAAAACTTTAGTAGCGGTTGTAGATATTTTAATGCATCGTTAAAGGAATTTATGTTTATATGATCATCATGATTTTTTTGATTACTTCATCTTCATCTTCATCACCATGATCATCATCATCCTCATTGCATAAATCGATACTTTCTTCTTGGTGAATTTCATCTAAAATGGAATTGAGATCAAGGGAATCATTTTCAATTGCAACCTCTGCATCTACATATATTAATAAATTCGTTCGATACAATATCACTGTAGTTGCAAAAATTAAGAAGTGGTTGTAGGGTAGTTGTTTCTGGCCTCAATATTATTTTTAAGTCATCATTTATAAGCGGGAAACCAGCCTGTTTAAAGCAATTTTGTATGGTAGCCATAGACACATTTTTTAAAGCATAATCAATCCACTGCACTGATTGCAATAAATTAATGGCTAAATTGTGTTATTCGATGTTGTTGTTTCCAGACATGTAATAAAATATTTTAACATTTTCTCACGGTAATAATGTTTAAAATTTTGAATGATCCCTTGATCTAATGGTTGACACGAGCTGGTGGTATTTGGCGGAAAATAGATTAATTTTATATTAGAAAATTCTGGCATTTTGGAGTGTGAGGTGGCATTGTCCAAAAAGAGTAAAACATGTTTTTATTCTTTATAAAATTTCGGTTTAGGTTATTCAAGTACTGTGTCATCATACCCCGTGTCATCCATGCTTTTCTATTTGATTCCCATGTCACCGGGGGTTATCTAACTTCAAGCATTTGAAGCACCTTGGCTTATTAGCCTTATCGAACACTAATGGTTTAATTTTTTCGCCGCTCATACTAACACATAGCAAGAGTGTAACTCGCTCCTTTGATGCTTTACCACCATTGCAGGTTTCGCCTTTAAGTGCTAAAGTTTTTTTCGGCGTTGCCTTAAAAAATAATGCTGTATCATGAAGATTAAAAATGCAATCTTCAGGGTATTTTCCATCTATACTTGGTAATCGCCTTGGTAATCGCAATTTCTAATCGTCTATAGTTGTTTGGTAGACGTTTGCTCCTTCTCCCGATATGTCTCTATATACGATATTGTGGCGCTGCTTAAACCTTTGAAGCCAACCATTCGAGGCATGAATGTTAGTAAGTTTGCATATTTTCGTTACTTCTCTAGCTTTTTCCTGGATGATCGGGCCAGTAATCGGTAAATTTTAGGTTCGGATACGACAAAACCAGCGATACACTGCCTCATCAATATTTTTTGATGGAAATTAAGCGATACATATCGGATAGTCAGCATTGTCTCGCCATATAAAAAATGCAAAAGCAAAACCGAGACAAACGTATACATTTGAAATTCTTTTTTCGCATACACTAAAAAAAGTAAAAAATCAAAACGATTGAACATTTTATACTACACAAAATGGATAAAGAGTAAAAACAGAAAAAATAACAACAAATTGTCCGCTTATGTAAGGTTCCTACAATATAAAATATCTGAAAAAGTGCCGTTCGGGTCCGCTTTAGCGAGTGTCCGCTTAACTGAGAGTGTTTTGTATGAGAAATCTTTAGTTTTGCATTGGACATGAAATTGTGGCCGTTAAAATAAGGTGTCCGCTTAAGTGAGTGTCCGTTAAAGTGAGTTTTCACTGTATATGAAAATTCGAAATTAGGTGGAAATAATTTGCTTAATGAAAAAAAAAATAAATTTTGAATAGAATTTAGAAACTTAGGTACTAAAGAAAGATTAGATATTAATTATATATATATGTCTATAGTTATTTCAGTTTTAGTTTATATATTGTCTTTTTTTTTTGTTTGTTGAATTGAATTTTAAGGATTATTATTATTAGTGTATTATAACGTAATATAGCAAAAAAATAACTTCCCAATTGCAGCCTCCATGTTGTTAAATCCGGATTTAAAATTGATGGTTTTCGGTACCGATTTTAATAGCGTACGCTTATTTTGCTTATATATCACTAATTAATTAATTGTTTTTACTGGCACAGTGATTCATAACTCGACGGTTTTTTTTTTCGTTCTTTTTATTGTTGTTATAAAGTATGTACTATACGTACGCAAATTACTTCATATAATTATATAATTTGAGTAATCTACGTTATACTTAAATTCACTAGAAACAGTTGAGGGTGTTTTTTTCGCACAAACTTAACAGACCACACTTATTGTTTTTTTTCTGTACAGTTTTATGTGTTGTCACACTATACACAATCCCACTATACACACACTGTTATTAATTATGGTTTTTAGGCACAATAAAGTTTTAATATGCTGCTTGACTTGTAAACATGTACGTCTAACATTTTTTTTATATCACTATTTATCTAGGTGTGGTTCTACCATACACCCTTCCACTTTTTATTATTTACAATAATATTCTTAACATATAAATGTCTATCAGACTTTTGCACTTTTTGGTTTTTTATTCTTTTTTTTTTGTATTTTTTTTAACGACCAAAAATTTCACTTCTGTTAATCATCAACAAAATATTAATTTTACAAAAAAAATAACCAAATGTAATCAATAAGATTTTTACAGCACTTAAAATTTTTTGTTTTTTTTTTGTTTGTTGATTTGCACCAAAATTCAAAATCAGACTAATCCCCTTCCCACTGCTGTTCGCCTTTTTATCTGGTTTTCATGCCCGCCAAATTTTACGCGGGACTTTTGACGTGCTGACAGGGTTCACACAAATCGGCTTTGGAAATAATTTCCCACAAAAACAAATATCATCCAACAGAGTCGCCAGATATAACATCTGTTGGTATCGATCGAGACACGGTAGGTACAGCAGAATACTGTGCGATCGTTGAGATGTGTTTGTTTAAAGGACATTTAGGGGATTACTTATTCGTTTGCTATAAAATGATTAGCACCGTATTTTTGGTGGTCAGTAGCGTATTCCAATATTTAGTTCATCTTTACAAAAACAAATAACGTTCATGTCACGGGTGCGACTGCACCGTTACAGCGCAAGATAGCTGGTTATACAAAATATAGCCTATACAATTACTGGTCTAAGAGGTTAAGTTGGTTACTCTCCGATAAATATTTTGAGTTACAGTTTAATATTTGTGTGTATTTTTTACAGAACCAAATCGCCCTGTATCTCAAATATATCACAAATTAACCAACCCCCAAATTGGCCTTCCCCCTACCCGTTTGATTTTTCTCTCAGAATGAACCAAGGAATCACTCAACGGATTATAAACCAGGACAGCCAGTATAACTCGCAAAACTAATATTTATTTAAAATTAATGTATGAGCTTAATTTACCTTTCTGGATCAAGACGTCTATCTTAATTTCGCAACAAAAACTTTTCTTTATGTTTCTAGATTAACTCCATACCTTAAATCCTATTTTAGACATCTGTTACGGTATTATTAATGATTAGATTTGTGTATTGCATATTTTAAATTATTCTTACCTTTAGCTACGGGTATATTAAATAAGGGATGATGTGCTGCAACAATGCGTATTCAGTATTATGATGTTTGTATATTTTTATTGGAAATGGAGACAATAAATTAGAATATCGAATGATCATTGAATCGCAGTTTAATTTTTCTACGATAAAAACACCTTTAGTATGCTGCAATTCTACTGTATAAATATTACCAAAAAATGCAATTTGAGTATAAGAAGAATTCACAAAAATATGAGTAACTTTTAAAGCCGCAATTAAATTTGTTTCATTGATAAATATAGGGAGCAAAGTGCCAACATCATATTCTATAATATCTCTATATTTAGCTCTTTTTGTTTCATATTTGTAATCTATTTGTTGCCCTTTAAACTGAAAGGAGTTGATATTATTAACATTGTCTGCAATAACCTGATTACAAAATCGTGATTTTAATAAGCCTTGATATAATTGATGTCTTTCCGCTAGTAGTTCTTGCATTGTTTATAATTTTTTTAAAATATTGATGCTTACTCTCAAATCGAAGAGTTGAAAATATATTTAGAGGGCCAAATCTTCTAATTAAATTTGGATAATGTAGAAAACAAATTTCGCCTTGCATGTAGATATCTATGAATCACAAATTCCAGTTTGCAAACTTGACTAAACGATGTTAGTTGTGTACGCAGTGTACACAGATGATATTTGACATATTTGGATAATATCAAGCTCTAACCCCCATACCTCATCTTTGTAATCAAAACGTTCCTTGCAATTAAGTACTATCAAAGGAAATATCATCAACAAAGTATAGTTTTGATGTGCACTGCCGGTAATGCGTTTGGTTTTATATTGGGAAATGATATGTTTAATTTTAGGTATGTATTAATATAACGCGCATTCTGGTTTAAAAATTCAAATGAGAAATAGCCTTTTGCAATAAAATGTTTAATATATAAATTTAAATCCTTCGGAATAATTCCTTCGTAAAGGTCGATACATGGTGGTAACCCAGGATTGCATGTATGATAGTGTACGGTGATGAAGAATTTCCTAAAACATTCCTAAAACTAAAACGTTTGATAGTATTAGTAAATTATCCAACAATTGATTATAAATAGACATTCAATCGAATTATTGAAAATGAACATCGATATTGATTTGATAATAAGAGAAACAAGACACAAGAAAAATTTAAGTCCCAAACAATAAATTAATAAGAATTTACCAACATAAAATCTTAAAATAAAAATTTTATTCGCATCAATTATAGACATTTAATTTATTAAACAAACGGTTCATTTATCGCATTGTAAACTTGCAATTAATATTTATTTACTTAAGCGCGGTCAATACTTCGATTCCACAAATCTTATTCCAGGCCGGGTCATCCATGTGGCTAATATTTTTAAGCAGCACTAGGTCCATTTAATCCTTAGCCAAAGTATAAAAATATTCTATTGGGGCTATCGGGGATAAATGTGACGAGGAAGCCATACATACATTGAACTATACACAATTTAACAACTTAAGACACTGTATTTAACTTAACAATATAACTCAAGCACAAGCTATCACTTCCTACGAACGATGTTCCGTCGTTCGCTTCCAAATATAATCTAATCTTTTTAAAAATGAAAATGGAATATAAAAATTATAAAAATTTACTTATTAGATTACGTTAACAAAATTACTTGTGAGAATAAAATTGAAATGTGATAAATTTAAAATGAAATAAAATATAGGAAAATCTATAATAAGCATTTAAACAACAATTTGAAATATGAAATGTTAATATAAAAAATAAATTTGATAAAATTAATTTGTGGGAAAGAAAATGAAATATAATTCCTAATGTGGTTGTTGTTGTTAAGAACATCCGGGATGTCTGGATGTCGTAACTCGCGATCAATACTTCGATTCCACAAATCTTATTCCAGGTCGGGTCATCCATGTGGCTAATATTTTAAAGGAGCACTAGGCCCATTTAATCCATAAGGTTCATATTAATATCTTAGATATAAATTAAATTTATAAGATAGATTAAATATAGAAAAGAAATTGCGTTGATAATGTTTTATTGTTCAATATTGGATTAATTATTTGATCATGCAGTTCATCTTTTTTTTATATATTATTCACTAATCCTTAGACATATTCTCAGTTTTAGGAAAAAATTCACGTTACTATATAGGCGTGTGAATTATTTCCTAAACTATTAATAATTTTTTGTTTTTGTTGTTAGGAAATAATTAGGAAAAAGTTCACGCGCATGTAAAATCATCACATTCATTCTATGGTATATAATTCTAGTTTTGCAACTCTTATTTATTTATAAATAAGACTCTTGTTTATTTTGAAGGAAATTTTACAACAAAAAAATTAAAAAGAAAGCGCGATCGCTCTGTTTGGGATTCTTCGACAGTGTTTTTTCAATACCCTTTGGGACTCAAACGGTTAAACATAATTTTAAGTTTTGTTAGAATATAAATTAATATATGTTTTTGATTTAGGTAAAACATTCAAATGATGTAGTTTAAGTTTTAGTTGTTTAGAGCATATTTGGTCAAATCGGAAACCAAAAAGTACTAATTTGGCAAAAAAATTGCGCTTAGTAACCTGTAAGAACCCTGATCATTTCTTATACTAAATTAGAACTGATGTGTTATCTTGTGCCATACGATCGCTAGGTGTGTGAAACCTGGTCGTTCTATCCTAAAAACACACCTTTCCTAATCTTCCCTATTGTTATATGTAAAAAGGGTATAGGAAAAGGCCCGGCGTTATCCGGGACACTTGTCCATTAATTGGTCCTACAATTCTACCAATCATAATATTAGCAAGTTAACTTCAAAGAAATTTTTATATGCTTTTTTTTAAATTTCTTACTTTTCAAATTCAATTTGTTTGAATTAAGCAGACCTAACTCCCAGTACTCATCTTTCATTCGGCCGGGTATCTTTCTTCTGAACTATAGTAATTATTGACTTCGCCATTATACTTTTCTTTCCATTAATTTTAATTTTTGTTTGTCCTAAATTACATTTTGTTTCTTAGTTCGGCAGCCTGATATCCTTGTTTATTATTACTTTGGATTATACTCTAAATAATAATAATAATAATATTGGTGGAGATTCCTTGTGTGTAGTCACGGAGAGGTAATTGGTCGTTGGGCATTATTATAAAAAAAAAAAAAAAATTAGATCGCCTTCTAACTACGGAGAAAAGAAGCCGTACCTCCTTCTGAAAATGTTAACTATACGCCACTTCCGGTTCCTCAAAACCACTTTCTGCGAGAAACTATTTTACACCCAAAATTAAGTAAGCTGGTAGAAAACATTAAATTTTCCATAAACTCGCCCTTGTACAGGTACGATGACAGATAAACACATAAAGCTTTTTTCGAAACCATCGGTTAAAGCCTTCTCTCTCTCTCTCTAGCTTCACATCCCATGAAGGGATTTTGCCGCCCGCACTATGGTCCTCCAGCCATCTCGGTCCATCGCTCTCGACCTCCAGTTTCGACATCCTAGTGCCTGTAGATCTTGTTCGACGTCGTCACGCCAGTGCAGTCGGCGAATCCGATATTCATTGTTCGCGACTTTAATTGGTCCAAAGATGGAGCGAATGACCTTCCTTTCGAAAGTTGATAATAATCTACAATCATTAGTGGTCATGGTCCAGCTCTCGCTTCCGAAAGCCAGCACAGGTCTTATGAGTGATTTATAAAGTGCGAGCTTGCACGACTGCGATAGATGTCTAGATCGCAATAATTTTGATTGAGCGTAGAAAACTCGATGTGCGGCAGCTATTCGAGCTTTTATATCTGCCTGCATGTCATTTGATGATGTTATAACTGACCCGAGGTATTTGAAGTTTTCAACGCGATCAAAGTTATGGTCGCCAATTCCGAGATTTGCCATGGAGATGTTCCTGGGTGTTGATACAAATTTGGTTTTGCTACTGTTCACCTTCAAACCAAGTCTTCTTGCGCAGCGATCGAGCGGCACGAAACTGTTTTTGATATCGCTTGGTCTTCGGCCAAGAAGCACGATATCATCTGCATATCCAAGAATTTGGCCTGATTTATTAAATATACAGCGCGAAGTTTCGATGTTGCTTTTCCTCACTACGTACTCAAGCGCCTAATTGAACAGCACAGGCGCGAGTGCATCACCCTGTCGAACACCAGATGTTATTTCTTTGCACAGAGAAACGAGTTTCTCTGGAATTCCTAGGCATATGAGCGCGGCCCAAAGGTTATCGCGGTTTATACTGTCATATGCCTGACGGAAGTCTATATATAATTGATATATGGTTATGTTGTACTCCCAACATTTTTCCAAGATCATCCTCATGGTGAAACACTGGTCAGTGGTCGATCGGTTGGGACGAAAACCACACTGATAATCGCCAATGATGTTTTCGGCGAAAGGGATGAGTCTGGCAAGTACAACATAAGCCAACACTTTGTAAGCATAGTGTTCAATAGAGCTATACCACGATAGTTTTCACATTTAAGACGGTCGCCTTTTTTATGCAACGGACATATGAGCGCGGTCTTCCAATTCTCCGGCAATTCTTCTTGGTCCCAAATACATACGATGAGATCGTGTAGACTTGTTGCAAGAGTGGCGCCTCCGAGTTTTATTAATTCTGCGGGGATTCCATCGAGACCGGGTGCCTTGCCGTTTTTCAATCGACTAATAGCTGCGTCTACTTCCTCTACTGTGGGATATTCGACGAAGACCTCATCACCTGGAGGAGCTATTGTTCTAATGGGGGTCACGTCGTCATTCCGATTTAGTAGATTTTGAAAGTAGGTTTGCCATACTGAGAGAACATCAGCCACGTTTGTTCTCAATTAGGAGGTTAAAGCCATCGGTTATATAAAATAATGATAAATCGACAAAAGTTTAAAAGTCGAGAATATTCATAATTATTATACTTCTTTTTACTTGTTATAAGAAACTAAAAATTGTATGCATTTAAATGTTAAGTGACAAATTAGTTTTTGTAAAGTATTTTATATTTACTAAGATGGACATAATTTGTAGTTTGGTGACACCAACCAGATTGTGTCCAGCATAATCCATTTAATACTAACATTATTAGCAGCATGAGTAGCAATCAATTCCTCGTACCGCACTTAATAAAAAATTAATTACATAAATTTGAATTAATTAAAATAACAATATGGTACCAATTTCAGAATTCAACACCCAATTACAACATGTCACCTTAACACTCATAACATAATCGCGTAATAAAATCTGTTTATTTGAAAAATATCTATTGTTATGAATTTTTAATGAATTTTTTTTCACACGAATGTTACCTTTGTTACCGTTCATACTTGACATAGGTTCATATAGATTATTAAAAATTCTTTAATTTAATTGATGTAATTTGATGTTTTGTACATAAGCACAGTTCTATGTTATGTAATAATCTTAATGAAAATTTAACTATCATAAGATTAGTGAGATGTTTATTTATTAGGTGTGCAAAGAGAAACTCTGCTTTTTTGGTTAAATTCAACTTTATTGAAAATATCATTGTTACAAAGATTAATTATCGAAAAATTCGCCATTACTATGTAAGGTCTTTTGCCATTTAACAGGTAGATGCACAATGCCTTCGCAGTAGGGAATCCAAGTCGGTTCTACCCGACTTCGTGTAGTTGGGCAATTATTCACCCCCAGAGACACCCGAAACCATCGGGCATCGCCGCAAACAACCGAACCCGACAACCCTTCTATTCATCTCAACGAAAATGGAAAAAACATAAACGTACATATCCCATACTTTGGAGGGAATCCAATTACCCGACTAGGGAATCCAATTACCCGAATTTCGGGTACCCGACTTTCAGTTCCGTGTTTTTACCATTACCCCACCGGTTTCTACAAACATACGTTTCTATTCGTTTCTTTTTCCATTTTCGTTGAGATGCATAGGAGGGTTGTCGGTTTCAGTTGTTTGCAGCATTTCCCGACGTTTCTGGGGGGTAAGTAATGGCTCAACTACACGAAGTCGGATAGAACCGACTTGGGTTCCCTACTTCGCAGGCTGAGATAAACCTAGATATCTTTACACAACCTGAGGTATAAGGTTGTGTTAAGATATCTAGGGATATCTCAGCCTGAGAATTTTTATTATATTTGGTCATAATACAATATTTTATTAACTGTCCTCTTTCCTGGTTGGGGAGCAACTGAATATATTTTTTAACTGAAATAATTCAAAAAATTCAAAGTTGATCAGTCAGTTGATACAGGCGTGCTTTTGTTGTGCAATTAAACTCTTTTTTTTTTAATTTGTCCTTTTAAATACTTTTTATTGGATAGATAGTGACTAATTAAAAGTGTTAAAAAATAGTAAAAATGTTGAACTTTGTGTTTGTGAGTGCATAGTGTGGTGCTATACCATATCTAAGTTTTCGTGTAGTGTGGTTTTTGTGCTCTAAATTATTGAAAATATCGTGCGACATAGAACATCCAGTTATAATAATAAAAAAAAAAATAAAAATAAATAATAAAAAATAAAAAAAAAAAAACTATAAAACATAAATAGAAATAATAAAAACGGTACATTTTTATAATCACATGATTATAATAAAAACACGTGTATAATTAATAATCAACATAAACTTCCAAAAAAAAAAAAAAAAAAAAAAAAAAAAAAACATTCCTTCCGTGTTTAGTTGTTCCACACAAATAAACAATTACAGTTTAATTTTCATAAAGTCATAAAAAAACAATACACGCTTTTAATTTTTTTGTGTTAATTCGTGTTAATTCGTCGGATATATAAATACAATGTCAGATAATAATATTTGTGCAATTCCATCGTGTAAAACTGTGTGCTTAGACAAATTTATAAGCTGTAGTGGTATGTGTACTCGCGTCGTTCACGCGGCATGTATAAAAATGAGTAACGCTTTGCTGACTCTGTTCAACGCAAGTGATAATTTAAATTGGTTCTGTGATGACTACCGTGACACTTTTGGGAAAATGCAGCGGACAATCGATGAATTTAGAAAGCAAATGCTATCCCTATCTAGCGACATTAGAGCTCTTGCCACTGATAGAGCTAATCCCGAAAAGATGAAAACTCGCTCGTACAGAAAAGTGCCGCCAAAGGATACCGATACGCATTCAAACCCGAGCTCTCTTCAATCTAATATGCAGCACTCAAATCTCGTTGTACCGGAAGTTATTGTTGGCACCTGCAATAATGTATCCGACGCAGTTAAGATCGTTCCTATTAAAAAATATATTTATGCCTCTAAGTTTGCTAACACGACATCAGTTGAGGCATTACGATCTTTTTTATGCAGTCAATTAAACATAGCGGAAACCGAGGTTGATTGTCGTTTGCTGGTTCCCGCCAATCAGGACGTGACGCAACTCAATTTCGTGTCTTTCAAAATCGGGGTAAATCTGGAGACATTTTCAAAACTACTTCAACCAGAAATTTGGCCAGTGGGTGTTCCAGTGAGAGAATTCACTGATCGCCCAAAAAACCCAAAATACTTATATCCAATAGTTCTGCAGTAAACCTACAATTATAACCATTTAAAATATTAAATAACTGCTGCTCCTCTTCTAACATCGAAAACAACAATAATTATAATTACAATAACAACAATAATTACAGAAAACCTGCCTCTTCGACAATTTACTACCATAACGTTTCCAGTATTCTAAAGGTATTCTCCAGTATTCTCACATCGAGTCTAAAGAGTTTCGATTGGGTGTCCTAGACAATGACTATGCAGTCTTAATCATTTGTGAGACTTGGCTTTCTAATTCTATGAATAGCGAAGAATTCTTCCCATTGGATTATATCGTCTACCGAAAAGATCGATACAACCATGTCACAACAATGTAAGGTGGAGGTGTTTTGATCGCCGTGAAAAACTCAATTCCGAATGAGATGGTGGCTTCCCATCAAGTTCATGATGTCATTGCTGTACGGTTTAAACTAGCCGATTCGTCAATTCTCGCCGTGGTCGTTTACGTTACATGTGGATCAAGCCTGGATACTTATATCGAGATCATCAACTTCATCGACCTTGCTATAGTCCCTTTTGTTCATCCTGATGAGCAGCTGATGATTTTCGGTGACTTCAATCTGCTTGAGGTGAACTGGTCTGATATCAACGGTATTTTCACACCATC
Organism: Nephrotoma appendiculata; assembly: GCA_947310385.1. Classification (NCBI taxonomy): domain Eukaryota; kingdom Metazoa; phylum Arthropoda; class Insecta; order Diptera; family Tipulidae; genus Nephrotoma; species Nephrotoma appendiculata. The sequence continues at coordinate 276,013,620 of OX371224.1, forward strand.
TTCCACAGATATTAGAGGGATCACTACTGTGGACTACTTCGCTAGCATCTGAACAACGCAAATTAACCGAACGAGCAATACTCAGGGTAAATATCTGGATTTAATTTTTTCAACCGATAACATGTACTCGGAGGTCTCACCGTGCGAGGACCTTACAGGCTGTACCAGCGTATACCACACTCCAGTTATGTTAAATATTTTTCATGAAAAATGCGACACTAGTTTTCCTATTGATAATTTTTTTTTTGATTTTAGAAATGCCGACTACGCTTCCTTAAATGAATTTCTGCTCAATTCGGATTGGGAATTTCTTCAGTTCGGAGGAAATCTAAATACAATAGTTTTGTCTTTTAACAAACTTGTCAAGACTGGTGTAGAAAAACATATCCCGCGGAAAAAAACTAAGCCTTGCTTCCGCGAACCGTGGTATAACAAGCAATTAAAGGACATAGAGACACGCCGTAATAAACTACACTCCCTATATAAAATACACGGTTCGAAATATTATCATGAATTCGAGACCGCACGGAAGGAGTTAAAAACATTAAACTGGTTCCTGTATAATAATTATATTCTGCAGAGCGAGGAAGATTTAGCTTCTACTACAGCAGTTAATTCTTGCAACGGAGGGGAATTTACCCAATTACGGTTCACCGAAGATGACGTTCATGACAGCTTGTCTCAAATTGATGTCAATAAGGGTGCTAGGCATGATGGATTTCCGCCGATTCTTATTAAGAATTGTGCTGCTAGTCTGGCTGCTCCCATCTCCTTTATCTTTAACGAAAGCATTCGATCTCAAATTTTTCCAGATTCCTGGAAAATTTCGTATATACATCCAATTTTCAAGTGCGGTAAAAGAAGTGATATCTGTAATTATCGTGGGATAGCGATTCTCTCCGCCATTCCAAAACTCTTTGAGCTTATGGTACAAAGGTTTTTATTCTTCCATGTTAAAACGGTTATTTCACCCGCACAACATGGTTTTTTCGCCGGGAGATCCACCGTTACCAATTTGATGACATTTTGCAGACACTTATTCAGCAGTATTGATTCAAAAGTGCAACTGGATGTTATTTATACCGACTTTTCTAAAGCGTTCGATAAAATTAATCATTTAATTTTAATCAAAAAGCTACAGCGTTTGAATTGTCAAGCCATCCCTACTAAGTGGTTGCTGTCCTACTTCTCAGATAGGTGGCAGTTTGTTAAAATTGGTGAGTCATCTTCTCGTCTATTTCGGGTTACTTCTGGAGTGCAACAAGGTAACCACATTGGGCCACTTCTATTTTCAATATTCGTCAACGACGTTGTTAACTGTTTTGTCTCTGCAGATTGCCTGCTTTACGCAGATGATATGAAAATATTTGCACGAATATCAAACGTATCCGACTATATAAATTTTTAAGCAGATTTAAACAGATTTTGTGATTGGTCGGTTGAAAACAAACTGTTGCTGAACGTGAGTAAATGTAACGCAATGTTTTTCTGGCGTACCCGCTTTCCGATTATACATCAGTATTCGCTTTATAATGAAGACGTCGTTAGAGTTAAGTTCATATCCGATTTGGGTGTTATTTTCACTCGAGATCTCACATTTACAAGGCATATTGATTCGATAATAAGCCGGGCATATATGATGCTTGGTTTTATTAAACGGAATTGTAAGGATTTCTGTGATCCGATAACTTTGAAATCTCTGTTTGTCTCATTTGTTCGATCAATTTTGGAGTATGCCTCACAGATTTGGTCACCTTTTTACCGATGCCATTCCGGGAGAATTGAGAGTGGTCAAAACAGTTTCTTATCTACGCGCTTAAAGGTTTACCTTCAATGCGTGCACATGAGCACGTACTTCCGCCTTATCACGATCGTTGTGCTCTCTTAGGATTACAACGGTTAGATCACCGACGTGATATCTCACCCGCAATATTTGTCCGTGACGTATTATGTTGAAGTTTAGATTGTGCCGAGATACTCACCAGCTTCGGCTTTTATGTTCCAGAACGGTGCTTGCGTCGGCGGGACGAATTCATATTTACGAGAGCGGTGGCCACAAATTATTGTTCATCTGAACCAGTCTTGAACTTATAGCGTGTTTTTAATCTTGTTTTTCATAGGTTTGATTTTAACAGAAATTCATTGAGGAACGAACTATTTAAATTATATAATAACCGTTCATAAATTAAATAACTTTTTCAATTTGTCATGTCGCTTATTTTTAATAATTGTAATAATTACCGATTGTAACCCTGTAGGTAAATTAAATAAATAAATAAATAAATAAATAAATAAATAATCCTCAACTAACACCCCATATATACTTGAGGTTGTGTTTGGATCTCTGGTGATATCTCAGTTAGCCTCAGAATTTTTATGATATTTGGTCATAATATAGAATTCCTTAAATTGTTCCCACTCCTGAATGGGGAGCCCCTAAATATCATTTCTAACTGGCATCATCACCAACTAACACCCCATATCATATACCTATGGTTGTGCTAAGATCTCTAGGGATACTCAGCCTGAATTTTTTTAAATATATTTGGTCATAATACAATATTTTATTAACTGTCCCCTTCCCTAGATGGGGAGCAACTGAACATTTTTTCTAACTGGCATAGTCCCCAAATAACACCCCATATACCTGTAGTTGTGTTTACATGACTATGGATATCTCAGTTAGCCTGAGAACTTTTAGTATATTTGGTCATAATACAACATTTTATGCAACTTAACTAACTTAGTAACTGGACGTTTCACCTGGCTTCTGGATGTTTTTGTAGTTCCTATTCGTATATTGCTATCATGTCCTGGATGAACTGGTATTACTTTTCGAAATATCCATTGACTCGAATATAAGTTGTCGTCCCATATTATAACCACATCATTGATTTCAAGTTGGTTGGTTTTTGATTTCCACATGTATCTTTGCTGGAGAGACGTAAGATAGTCGCGATACCATCGATTGCCAAAACTTTGATTCCGTTGCTGTATGTTCCACCATTTCGATAACTTGTTTTGCGGTATTTCATCTAGCGTTGGTTTGGGCATGAGTGGTACTGATTCTCCAACCAAAAAATTCGCTGGTGTAAGAATTTGTAGATGATCACAATCATCATTGATTCTGCATAACGGTTTTGAATTAATTAATGATTTGATTTGAGTGATGAGTGCTGTCATTTCTTCAAAAGTCAAATTGACATTTCCGACTCTCTTCAGGTGGTACTTAAACGATTTCACAGTTGATTTCCACAGTCCCCCAGCGATTTCCCAAGCTGAAGTGGAAATTAAGACTTATCTGTAAGAATAAATCAGTGATTAGTGGATTTGTGGTTTGATTTTTTATTTTTTTTTTCAGGTGTTGTAATTGTCGATTAGCACCAATAAAGTTGGACCCATTATCACACCAAATTTGTGCTGGACTTCTACGTCTTGAAACGAAATGTTTTAATGCTGCCAAGAATGAGTCGGAATCCAGTTGGCTCACTACTTCTTAGTGGATAACTTTAACTACTAGGCACAAACAAACTGCCACATATGACCTTTCAATTGGAGCGTTTTTATGTTTTGAGGTTTCAATATACTATGCCCAGCATAATTTAGGCCAGTTTTAAAAAATGGTCGGTTCTGCTGACGTCGTACTGCTGGTACATTAGCTATCCTTTGCCCATTTTTCTGGAACCGGTAACGAATGCATATAGTGCTCGATGATGTATAACTAGTTCCTACTATCCAGTGTTTATTTCGTAGAATGCTCAGTGTACATGAGTTGCCTGCTTGCATGTTATTAATATGTATGTCTCGTGTTATGAGGTTCCAAACTAAATGATTTTTCGTCAAAATAATTCGATATTGGGCCGAATATGTTAAATATGATCTGCGTAGTCGCCCGCCTACTAGTAGTAATCCATTTGTTGGTATATTTGATTTGTTGTGTAACATGGAAAACTCGATCGAAAATATTTTATGTTGGACGTTTCGAAGCAACATAGTTTCTGCCTTATTCATTTAAGGCTGGATCGATTGAAATATTTTTGGTTTCTCTCTGCTTACTTTGAGTTGATCTGCAAAATCTGTGAATGTAGACCATTATTTTTCGAATTTTAAACCACGACAAGTATTTGTTTAGCAGCTGTTGTATTATCTCATTATCATCTGTGGTCTCGGTAAGAACGTGGAGACATTTTCGCTTTTCTTCTATGTTTATGTCATCCGAGTTAGTTGTACACTTCGATTTTGTTATATTTAATGGCCTAATTCTGCTCGATATCACATCTGCTGGGTTATATTTTGAATCAACATGTCGTGTTGTTGGAAGCGAACTACCTAGTAATTGTGTCGATTTTGTAAAAGGTAGTTTGATGATAAATCGACAGCTGGCATCTTTCCTGGTTATCTGTTCATAAAATTTTTCACATTTATTGATATAAATGGGGATTAGTTATGAGTATCGATTCTTCAATTTCCCAAAATTTCTTCAACTCATGGCGTAAGTCGTCGTATGCTGAATTAACTACTGACTCCGACGTAGTGTGCATATTGATGGCATTTGGTAATTGGTACGGAAAGTTACCCGCAACTAACCAGCCAAATTTTAATGATTGCAAAATTTGGAATTCCTTTACTGCTCGTCTTTCGGGATTTAACATTTGGAAGAATATATCAGCTCCGAGAAGAACGTCAATTTTGTTTGGTTGGAAGAACTGTTAATCGGCTAACTGCAATCCTTGATTTTGTGTGGGAAGTTTAATTCGCTTCGTTGGTAAGAAGTTGGTAATTTGATTTATAATATGAGCCGTAACGGTTAGCTTAAAGGTTGGTTCTAAGCGTGAATAAAGCCGATGCAGTTGCTAGACCGTAAACAAATATGGATACTTGGTTTCTTTTAAGGCCTATGGTTTGTGCGCAGGATTCTGTTATAAAAGATAGTATACCGGTACGTGATTTAATATAAATAATTGCTGTTGGTAGTACCGTGGTTTCTGGTGAATAGTGTGTGTGATTTGCGTTTAAGTTTGGTTGTCAGTGTTTTGGTTTGAATCATTAGTGACTTCTGGCTTCGAAGTTGGTTGCTTAGCTGGCTCATCGGGCTTCTGATTGACTAGGATGTGATGAGTAGTGGAGGAGTGACTAGATCCTTGCCCTTGAAGATTTCCGTTTGCATCTTGATGGAGTAATGTATGATGGCACTTTTTACAAATGGGGGAAGAACCTTTGCTGAAACATTTGGCACTAACATGTCCTTTCGTGAGGCAATTATGGCATAAGTCTTTTTCTATAGTTAATTTTGTTCTTGCTTCAATGTTTTTGTTTTTGAATTCTGGACATTTGAACAGCGGGTGATCTTGTCTACAGACCACACAGTCATATACAGTATTAGAATTAGCAGTTAGAAAGGTTTTAGTATTAGGTTTCGGTGCAGTCTTCTTACTTGATGCATCGCAAATTTCTAACGTGTCACACCTCTTATTCAAAAACTCAATAAAACTATTAAATGTTGGATAGTCTCTAACAAAACAAAATGTGAATAAGCCACGGATCACGTAACTCAGCGTTTGGTCCCAATGCTCGAACCCTACTATTTTTTTGATTGTCGTGCACAGTATAGTCTTAAACAAGTTATGGAATGAGGCCCAATTTTTATAGTCGCCCAATTTTTATAGTTGGCAAGCGAGCGTGCTGCGCCGTATTCGCTTCCTCATATAAATGTTTCTGGTGTTCCAGAAATTGTCCAAGGGTGGTATTCAAACCATGTGCATTATTGGATTCACTTCGTCCAAGTCTAGTACAAGCACAGCTTAATAATTCTCGCGCTTTAAAATATGTTTCTTCCACTACATCAAGAGTTGATTTATATGCTGGATTATCGAATAACTGTAGTTCAAGTTCATTGAAAATTTCATATCTGTTTTCAAGAACTTCGCGCCGAGCTGTTATTGCTTCAAACGTTGTAGTCTCAGTTATTCCTTCAGTAAATCTTAAAACATTTTTCATTGATGTGTGCGCCCGATCACGCAACATCACTAATTTTTCGGTCATTTCCGTCTAATTAACAGTATGACTTCACACAAACGTATAACCACGAGGTTGTATAAAATAATTTTCACGCAATGGAGATTTCGATAACCAAATTTCTCGCGGTTTTTATTATTTTTCAAACGACACAGTAAGATATATAAAAAGTTTTACTTAGCTGAGTATCTGCTAATCCCGGGTTTCGGCACCCAAAAATGTATGTGGAAAAGTGGTCGAGATGAAAAATCCGCCAATTAATAAAAATGGATGAAAAGCTGGTTGATGAATTGCTGCAGAACTATTGTGGTTGATGGAGAAAACAAGTTGCATTATTGAGTTAAATTGCATACACCGAATGAAAAAACTTAGAACCAAACTATTTTAAAAAGTACTTTATTTAATTATTAACACACTGTATTTTATTTCGTATAAATGTATCTTTTCTGTTCACCAGATTACAATGGAATGAATATGTTTAATTTCTTAAAAACTAAATCGTCATTTTAATATGTAAAACGAAAAAATGTAGAAAAAAAATAAATTTATAGTGAAAAAGCTTTCTTTAAACTTTAAGTAGGAAACTTAAATTTCCCGGTTTTATATAAAATTTAAAATTATATTACGTTTGCGCACAACGAACGATTTGTACCGCAAACTTCTATTACATTTTGATTTACATAGAAATTACATTCAATGACAGGTTTGTTTATAACTTTTTTGTTGACATTTGTGTAAATAATATTTAAGAAGGTAAGTACAAATTAATAGTTATAAATTCAATTTTTACTGTAACAAATTTTAATAATATTATTGTATTTTCAGGTATTTAAAACTATGAGCCTTATGGGCGTAATAAATCGCAGTGGATTATGGTAAGTAACATTTTGGTTCATTAATTTATGATTTAATTTGGTTTTAGGTGAACGCGAGTGTTGTTGTGGTGAGACATTTTGTATGAAAATTGGAAATGTCAATTAACAAAATAAAAAATGTTTTTATTAATCTAATAAATTTTGTGAAACAAATTGGTGTATGTATTTTATTTGAAAATTCTCACCAACATTTTTACTATACCAATAATATTTTAAAATCCTAATTCAAAACCATAAAGGTTTATTTCATTATTTTCGATAAATATTAAATTCTTTGCGAATTAATTCACATAGATTTAAATTGGGAAAATTAGTAAATAAAATGATATTCTAAATTATTTAGTTAAAGTTACTTATTTATATTAAAACTCCTCGTAAAAAAAAAATTTAAACTCTAACTTTTATTTTTAGGTTTCAAAAGTGAGATATAAATTAAAAATATTTTAATTTCGACCCTGTCACATTTTCTCTGATACAACTACATTTTTTGTTAAATTTTGTAGCTTCAATTTTATTTTTTGTTAATTTGTGTAGCTACACTTTTGATAAATGTTAAATACTTCACTCCGGTTTCCTTTGAAGTTATTTCCTAAAAGCTTTTCATTATGATATCATTTGAGTTGTCAAGTTGTGTAATCTTGATTTCTTCTTCATTTTTGCCAACCAATAAAAATCCTGTTTTTCTTTTTCACTAATTCGTTATAGACATCAACCAAAGTAATTTCATTGCTACTGCCTCCTCCTCTTTCAACTACAGCTAACCCCCGCTTTACATGGTACTCGCATTACACGGTTTCGCTATAGCGCAGTTATACAAATGTGCAAACCCTCGGATAACACGATTCGTTTAACACGGGTTTCGCTTTAACACGGTCGTGAAAGTGACTCGTTTAACACGATTTCAATTTTAACATAAACTCCTCAATTAATTACCGTTAACGTACATATGTATGTATACTAACAAAATTTCGGTGAATAACCGAGTTTTGTGGTTTGAGCGATTTAAAAAGCGTCTCTCTTTGTTTTGTTAAACTTCAAGGAGAAGTTTCAGAACTAACGCAAATTATCCACGAAAATGTCTATACTGCAGACCAAGTTTTTAGCGCGGACGAGACAAGCCTTTGCTGGAAAAAAATGGCAAACCGTACGTATATTGCGAAAAACGAAAAAGTGGTTCATGGATTCAAAGCAGCTAAAGACAAGCTCACACTGCTGTTTTGTAGTAATGCGTCGGATTATTTAATGACAAAGCTATTGCTTATTTATCGATCATTGACTCCTAGAGCCTTGAAAAAAATTGACAAACCGAAACTACCTGTATATTGGCGAGCCAACAGAAAAGCTTGGATGACAGCTAATCTGTTTATAGATTGGTTTTTTGATTGCTTCGCTCCAAAGGTGGAACGATATTTATAAAAAAAAACCTTACTTCTAAGGTGTTATTTCTTTAACACAACGCTCCTGGATACCCTCAGGATTTAAAGCACCAGAATATTCAGGTAGTACCTACCACCAAATACTACGTCGCTGATTCAGCCGTTGGATCATGGACAATTTCAACCTTCAAGGCCTTCTATATCAGAAGAACTTTTCAGCATATTTTGGATTTAATGGATAGTGATACTAACCTTACAGTTTCTCAGGTATGTAAGCAATTTAGCATTTTGAATTGTGTGGAAATCATTTCTTTGGCAGCTAATGAATTAAAATCATCCACTTTACGTTGAAATTCCAGCAGTGAATGAAGAATATCAACAAATCGTTGGCCTGTCACATGCTGTAGGAGGAGAAAAATTTAAGGACTTAACAATTCATGATATTCACGAGCTGGTAACTCACGAAAATGATTTGACTGAACAAGATCTATTGGGTATAGTTGATGAAAAAACACTTGATGAATCAACTGATTCCGAAAGCCAACCGCCAACTCCAAATTTTACATTGACAGCAAATTAAAACAATATTTGAGATTGCCGAAAAATTTAAAAAGCAAATTTCACAGAATGACCCAACCATGGAGCGGAGTTTAAAGTTTAAACGGGAATTGGAAAATTCTTTAGCACCATACAAAGAAATTCAGAAAGAACTGAACAGAAAAAAGGCATCCTCTGATTACGGAATTTATAAAAATCGGTAAAAGAAAACAAAATGGCGACCTCCAAAGTTGCTCCAGTGAAGAAAAACTTAATTATAAAAGGACACACACTCAGGCTATCATCAGGCAGTTTCTTCGCAGAGATAGGATCGAAATGAAAATGACGAAAATAGCAGTGTGAGCGATTGGGTCGAAATGTGCTAATATTTCTTGTTTTAGTTTTGATTTAATTTAATTTAATTTTTATGAATTAAGCGGTTTATGTACTTTCTAAAAAATAAAACGCTTACAGTATAAAATCAATGTTTTAATATTTTATGAAGAATTTAGCTATATTTGAGAACCAAACCACATTAACTGTATGGATTGTGAGTATCGCTTAACACGATATCACATTACGCGGCATTTTTACGGAACCAAACTACCGTGTTAAGCGGGGGTTATCTGTATACATTTATCTGAAACATTTGAAATATTAGACTCACGATTTGCAGCGTAGTTAATCTGCATTGCTGGCCTTGCCGTCAAAGTGTTGAAAAAAGGAAATTGTTTAGATATTTGTGACACATTCTGTCGATATTATGCTAAGTAGAAATTCCACCGAGAATCAACAAGCCAACCAACCCACTTGATACACAGTGCTAAAACATTTAAGTTTCTTTTACTTAAACTTTTGTTATTTTTTCATAACTTTTTATTTTAATATTTAAAATTTTAATTCTATCTTTAAGGTAACATAAAATACCGAGGTTGAACGAAATTGCAACGTTAAATTAGGGACAGGGATATCAGTGCAATTTTAATATTCCTCGATGGTTTTTATTCTCGGCGAACTTCATATATATGCATAGTATTGGACTAGCATTTATATTCCCAAACAATTTTTTAGGCAGCTCCAAATTATTTTTATTCTGTATCTTCTCTCCCAAACAGCTGTTAAAACTATAAAGGAAAATTTTAATAATTTATACATTGAACATTCCACGTCTATCTATAACGTATATAGCTGAACAGACACGTCGATGAACCATATATATTTGAACAAATTGCAAATTTCTGACAAATGTTTTTATACACTATGGTCTTACCTTAATCTTATGCGGTACGATAAACCAAAATAAAAAAAAATCATGTAAATCCAACCCGCAAATGAAAATTAAAAGGAAGAAAAAATGTTTTTAAGTTTCGTAAAGTTTATTAATGTAAAGATTTATGTAAAACTGTCTACCAATGTTCTATACGCAACATAAATAAATCTTTTTAATGATTTTCATTAAAAGTTATAAACCCAGCAACAGCGAGTTTTTCTGTATTTGCAATTCTGTATGCCTGTTACACTCTTTACCGCTTTGAGTTAATACGAGTAGTTGTTCGGACGTGCGGAAAAAATTAAAATTTTGTACTACATGTAGCAGAAGATGTTTACCTTAATAATAATTTTTAAATTTTTATCGTTTCAGGTGAGAATTTTGTTAATACTACAATAAGGTAAGATACACATAAGAGTAAATGTTAGTTTGGAGCACAAACTTTAAAGTTTTGATGACTTTTTCTTTTGATGACTATATAAAAATTATTTTGTGTACCTGAGAAAAATATCAACAAAAAAAAAATAAATTAAACTATTTTCATATTTTTTTGTTCACAGGTTGTAAAATTAAAACTGAATAGCATTCAAATAAAACGAGATTTTCTTTTCGAATGATTTTTCCATCACAATTTTGCAATTTGTATTTTGTCGCCTTGCTACTCGTATCTTACATTTTAAGTGTTTGTGTTGATAAGAAACAATCAAAAAATATTTTATTTGCAGTAACTTTTATTGTTGTGAAGATAAACATTTTCCGTCTAAATACAATTTAAATGTTTTGCATGAGGTATTGAAGAAGGTGAACACCAAATTTTGTAGCACGCCATGAACAAATACAATAATAATAAACATCATGTATAAACGACAGATTGCCACTGACACATTTCTGCCAAATATCGTAACCAATGTTATACGACAGAAGCATATCATGTAGCGACATAACAATAAAACTAACTTTTTAGTACGAGTAGAGTTATAAGATTTTTTTTTTTTTTTGTGTGCAGAAAATTCTAACAGTTTTTCTTTTTTACGTACATCATTTTCACGTATAAATTGTGTGTGGTATACTAAAGTTCAAAAAACATAAATGTATCATAAATTATTTTTTTTATGTTTTTTAATTAATTTATGCTTTTTTTATTTTCTCACATGGTACCTTACAACCAAAAAAAAACAAATAAATAAAACTTGTAGGGATGTAGGAAGTTTATCATTCTCTCAGTATGGCGCATATATACGATGTTAACTTCCAGAGCACATTAGCTAACATATTCTATGTTTAGTTTGGCGTGTGCTGTGTAGTTCGGTAAATTTAAATTTGAATAAACATAACTATTCCTATGTAGATTTTATTCTTTGTAATAAATAAATAAACTCTTAACTGTTTAATTTATGTGGTGCCTATTTGGTTTCTAGTCTACTTCTCGTGCATTTGGGTTATGTTTTCATTTGTGCACAGCTAGTGGTCGGTCTTTTGTGGTAGGTGCAACATGTAAAATTTTAACTTAATTTATATTTTTGACATGATTTATTATATTACTAGTCGCTACCGGATTAGTTAAATTGCTAGATCTCTTGATTTCCAGATTGGGATGGAACTACAAGTGCAATACTTTTGGGAAACACTTTGTAACGTATGTTCCAAGTTTGATTAAATTACCAATTATTGCCCACATCGTAAATTTGGCCATGTGAATTAGATTATTTCGGGTGATGTCGAATGAGAATATTAACTGTCTGTTGTTGATTTACTAAAAAAAATTGTAAATCAATGTGTACCACGGGTTTCACTTTCTTACCGAATCGTGTTGAATGTGGACCTTGATATGATAATAATATTGTTCACGAGCATAGCATTACTTTCAGTTGTAGTTTCATTCAAAATTACTGTTTGATGATATTTGAGAAGCATTGTCACTAACATCAGTTGTCTCTCTTGGAACCGTAAGAACATATTTTTCTGTGGCCCTATTCTGGCTTTCCCTGGGAATTGGGAATTGGGAAAATATTTTGCTGTAATTACATATTTCGATAATTCCCAAACATTTATTTCCCGTTCCCAAATGTATATTCTGGTAGACTGGGAATTATTTTTGGGGGAAAAATTTTTTATTTTGATTTTTATAAACTAAAACGCATGTTGCGACCTTATTACAAGTTTAATTTATTTTTAAATTTAAATTTATTAGAAAAAATGATGTTTAAAACTTCGAAAAAGTAGGAATTACAATTCCCTAAAAAATAATAGGGAAAAATTAACGTCAAAACTGCTATAAAATGGAATTATTTTTTCCCAATAAAAAATATTCCCAAACGTCAGAATACACTTTGGGGAATAAAAAATTCCCAACTGGTGGTGGAGGTGGAGGGGTGGGATGAGGTGTTTGGGTTTGGGAATTTGGGGTTTATTTGGTCGGTGATTGTTTGTGTGGGTGGTGCGTGTATGGGAGCGGATATGGAAGCGTTAAAGGGTGATGATATAGGTGGTGCGGGTAAATAATAAAAATGAGTTCGGCTCCGAACCTTTCCCGTCTTTTTTCCAGATATATTGTGTTCCGTCGATATAAATTCCCGTTGTTTGCACGAGCTATGAAAGACCGAGGTTCCTTATATTCGGCTTCTATCCCCCTTTTATGATCAACATGTAATCGTACGTTCCTCTATGTCTGCATAATGTTTTTCTTTAGTTTTGATTGCCATAAATTTTTCATTGACCTCTTCATTATATGGTTCTTGGAGGTAAATTTTGTTTTTATATCGGTAATAGTGGTTCCGTATAATAGCTATTTAGAATTGGGTTTTATTTATTTATTTATTAAAATATTAAAGGAAATCGATTCAGTACATTGCAATTATGATTTCAAATTAACAAAAGTAAAATATAAAATATATTAACAAAAAAGAGAAAAAAAAAAATTAAATCTAAAAATAGAATTTTTAAAAATAGAAAATAAAAAAAATTAATCTATTCACACTTAGATTGTAAATAAATAAGAATTATAAATAAAACAATTATTTAAATTAACAATTAGTACTTCAAATATGAAACTATCAAAGGACTTATTAAAAATTTAGAAAATACGATTTTAACTTTTTTTTAAAACTGGTTTTTGATAAATTAAAATCAAATTGATCACTTACGGCATTGAAAGATTTTGCAGATTGATTAATGGGATTGTTGTCGCCATAGTTGGTTGGATGGTGCGCCAAAAATTGATGATTACGCAAAGTCCTGCTTGGGACATTTATGGATATGTTTTCCCGGATGAAGGATGAATCAATGTGGCCGAGAAGGACATTTCCGATAAAAGCGTCATCCAGAAGTAGACGCCTGTTTTCAAGCGTGCACATGTTATATTCTTTGCACCTTGAAGAGTAAGGAGGTAAACGAGCCACATTTTCGTAGAATGGTATGTTGTAATCATAATTCCAGGCAGTTTTCTTCAACAGAAATATAAGAATTTTTTTTGTATGCTTTCGATTCTGTTCAAGTGCACAGCGTAAAAGGGGCTCCAAACCGTTACAGCATACTCTACTTGAGATCTTACATAAGTGTAATATAATGTGCGTATAGTATGTATATCTGTGAATTCCCCAGTACACCGCTTGATAAAGCCAAACATGGAGTTAGCTTTAGCAATACAATTATCTATATGACGATTAAAACTAACGTTTTCAACAAATGTGACTCCTAGATTGTTACGACTGTGTGGTCTTAACAAGACATTTTTGTAAATTTGTTTCTATTCTCCACGTGGTTTCTTGCGTCCGGGTTTGTTGTCTGAACGTGATTTCTTGGTGGATGGATTCCTGTGTGTTTTCTTCTGTTATGTTGGCAATGGAACGAGAATGGGGGAGAGAGAGAGAGTGGTGCGCATCGAGTGTGTGCAAAGTAAAACGTTTTGAAAAAAATGTTTTTTTCTTGTATGTCTCTCTTTTGTACCAACGAAAATTTGGTACAAAGGAGAGACAGAGAAGAGAGATGCATTTTCTTCTAAAACGTTTTACGAGCTGTGCGACGCTCGAATATTTTTTTTCTTGTTGGTTAGTCATTCGGTTTTGTGATTTTGATTGATATCAAGAGTTTTTTTTCTGGTGTGTAATTTTTCAAAAAAAAAAAAAAAAAAAGCTTGAAATTTGAGTTCTGTAAGATATAGTTTGAGGTTTTGGTTTAACCAAGTTTATATTTTTTTTTTTATATTATGAAAATTTATTGTTAAAACCAAGTTTTGGTGATTCGAAAAGTGCAGAAATACACAAAATTTAATTAAGAAAACGTGTAAAAAGGTTATGGTGTAGTTACAATAAAAAAATAAAAAATCATAAAAATAAATTTTTATTGTCTGGTGTGCTCAACGTTACAAATTACGCTACAAAGTATCGGATTTTTGTTGTGTATTTGAGGATAGCCGATTCGAGACAGCAAATTGATTTACTCAGTTACATCAATTGTGCCAACTTTTGTAAATTGCCTTCCACTTGGATTACTGTTATTTACGTCGTGTAAAAATTTAACTGAAGGAATTGTCTTTAAGCTGATTACACAATATACCACGAGAATAGACGGAATATTCCTGCTTATAAAACATAAAACGGCGGTGTAATCAACGGGTGGCCCGTTAAGGCCACGTTATATACGGTTTTAAGGCGAGCCAACGCCCAACGAGTTTCGGGTGGCCAGTTGAGGCCATTCGTTTTATATTGGTATCGGGGAGAGGCCCCGCAACGTAACGGGTTGCCAACCGGCACCTAGTTTTTATTGTATTATCGGTGGTCTGCCGCAACGTACGATCACTCAAGGTCGCAACGTAACGGGTGGCCAACCGGCCCCTCGTGGTTTATCTTTTTTGTGGTATCGGTGGTCTGCCGCAACGAACGGGTAGCCGACCAACCGGTTGCCCGACTTTGGATTTTGTTGGTATCGGTGAAAGGCACCGCACCGAACGGGTGGCCAACCGGCACCTCGTGTTTATTTATTGATATCGGGAAAGGCCCCGCAACAACAACGGCACCAAGGCCGCAACGGTCCGGGGGACAGGAGTCCCCTGTGGCATGACGGCCGCGCAAGGCCGCAACAGTTTTTTTTGTAGTAATAAGGTACGATTTTTTTTTTTGTTTTTTATTTATTTAATTTTAATTTATTTTTATTTTTCCATATATTTTAAATTAATTAAATTTTCAACTATTTTGTAATCGAGCGCCGCACAGCGGGTGCGCGCTCGGTGCGTATTGCTGTTCTCTCTCTCGTTCCCTCCTTTTCTTTTTATTTCCGGGAAGTTGTTTCCTATTGTGTTTTTTTGTTTTCTTTAATAAAATGAATTATTAAATTTTTTGTGTGGTATGATGGGAGCGGAGACTCCCTCTGTGTCGGTTTAGTGTTTGTGGTCCCTTGGTGCCCGCATCCAATTTCGTAACCGGGGCTTTGCCTTGTTTGAATTCGAATGGATGCGCGCACCAAGGCACCTCTCCCCCATTTATAATTTTTGAGTTGTTCGTTCCTCAAGTTCCGGCCGACGAATTTCGGCGGAACTACGGTTTTTATTTATTATTTGCGTTTCCCCAACTTTCTGTTAATCACGGTGTAGGCCAGGAGCCCTGCATGCCTCAAACCCCACGACCCTCGCACTTCTCGCTGAGAACGTAGCCGGCAAAACATCACCGTGGAGGCCTCTGCAGGAGCTTAGTGAATATCTGCAGGTTGGCAGTAGCCAGCCTGTAACAAGATCAATAATCTCACGTACTCTTGGAACTTCCGCACCATTTATTTTATATGCCGAAGTTATTCGATATTCTTTCCGATGAAACGACATAATTTTTCATTTGGTAATATTGAGGTGTAATGAATTTCGGACACACCACTCACTAAGTCTGTTGAGGTCATCCTGCAGTTTATCAACATCATGCTCATGTTTAATTGTGTGAAAAATTTTTACATCATCAGTAAATATTAGAACAAATGAGTGTTTGATTATCTTGGCTATTCTATCGATGAACACAATAAAAATCCAGGGTCCAATATGCGATCCTTGAGGGACACCAGAGGTCACTTTGATAACATTGGATTTCTCATTCCCAATTGATACATATTGCAGTCGGTTTGTCAGATACGATTTGAACCAATTAATAAATTCTGTTGAAAACCCGAATTCGCGCAGACTTTGGAGTGCTTTGAGGTGGCATATAGAGTCGAACGCCTTGCTAAAATCTGTATACGCTACATCTACTTGATGATGATTTTCTACCTCATTTAACACTTTGTAGGTAAATTTGACCAGATTGGTAGATGTCGATCTTCCAGGCATGAACCCGTGTTGGTAAGTAGAGATGTGACGTATCAATGTAGATTTAAAAGCATTGCACACAATCAGCTCAAATAATTTAGGAATTGACGAAGATGTTGACATTCCTCTATAACATTGCTCTCTCTTACCCGATTTAAAGATAGGTGTTATTTTCAAAATTTTCCATTTATCAGGAAACACGGCTGTGGTTATCGATTGGTTGAAGAGTTTGCAGAGTGGATTTGTGAAGCTTCTCGCAAACCTTTTTAATATAAAGGCTGGTATATCATCCGGTCCACATCCATCTCCAAATTCTTTTAAGGCTGATATAACATTCTCTTCATGTATGACAGGGGTAATAATAGAAGTATTGCTGTTGCCTATTTGATCAGTGTATCCTATATTATCACAAGGGCTATATACTGATTGGAAAAATGCTGCAAACATGTCTGCTATCACTTTTGCGTCCGAAGAGCTGGTATTATTATAAATCATATTGGATGGATATCCCTCGATTTCCCGTTTGGATCGAAAGTATTTCCAAAATTTAATTTTTGTGTCAATACTTGCAAGGTAAGACCTGTACTTAAAATTGAAATAGACGTCAAATTCATCACTGCCCTGTAAAAAGCTAGCTTGTCGGATTCCAATCTAGATTTCATCATTTTAATATATGCTTTACATTTTCGGTTTTTTAAATTGGTTAGCTGGTCGTCGAACCACGGAGGATGAGTTTTCGGTGCTTTATTGTAAAGAGGCACATGGAGTTCAAAGCCTTGGTAAATGAAGTCATAAAATTTATCAACATTTTCGTTAACATTGTCAAGATTTAAAGTTAGACCCCAATTTGCTGCTTCTAAATAATTCTGCAGACCGGCGTAATTTGCCTTCTTGAAGTTGAATTTCATTCTTGGAAGGTGCTCAGATTTCTTCCGGTCACAGTAGGCTGTATCAAATACAATGTCCAAAGGTTTGTGGTTGATATCGTTTACAACAAATAGATTCATTGATTCAGTTACTTTGAAAGCATCCTCCTCAGTAGTGAATACCAGATCCAGAAACCTATCAATGCTATTAGCAATCATATTAATTTGGTTGAGGGTAAAATCAAGCATGGCATCGACGAATAGGGACTCTGCATCATAATTTTTAGAAAAAGTTCTGGAATGTGGCCATTGGATTATGCGCTTTTATATTGCAAGTAGCTCAGAAATGGAAATTTTCGCTAGTTTTAAAGGTTCTGAAGATCTCATGATCTTAGAAGACATTATATTCCATGTTCCCTTGAATAGTTTTCGAGGTCGTTGTTGATAAGAATAATATAAATTTATCAAAGCCCTTTGTGTAGGGTTGATAACGTGATTTTTTGTGAGAGTAAGTAGTAGACCTGCCGCTCAACCCACTAATCTCATGAAAGGGGTACGTACTGGTGATAGATGTTAAGGCATTTTGCTTTACTAGAAACATGTTAGCATCACGAGCCGCTTGCTGTAATAAAACCGGCTGCTCATTATCGAGTTCCACCCTAGTTTAAATTACCGAGTTTCGTGGCGATATTCCAGAATTTCTTAAACAGAATTCCTTTTCCATACCCATTCTCATCATAATCGGTTAGGAAATGACCGAGTCCAGTCCAGGGTGGCTATAATCCAGAACTTCTTCAAAAAATTATTTAAATATTAAGGACAAAGCCGTAACTACTATGGCTGTAAATCTGAAAATCTGAAATGGACGAACATATATAAATAATATATGACACGTTAAAAACACCCAGTCGCAACTTTTTTACTGGTTACCACCAGGAATCGAACCCGGGACCCCCGAGTCACAGAGCAAGCACTTACTAAGCTAACGAGGGCGACTTTAAGAATCCCATTCCAATCCAAAATACGTAATCCCATCGTAATCAGTTAAGAATTGAATGAGTTCCGTCCCAGGTGGAAATATTCCAGAACTTCTTCCAAAAATCATTTATAATCCCATTTCCATCCAGCATACCCAATCCCATCATAATCAATAACCAAAAAATGGAAAATAAAAAATTGTCCGTTAATTTTTAACATGCAGGACGGCTATAGCCGTCATTTGTCTCTGAAGGCGGAAATATATCGAATTTTTTATCATAAAAAATCGCAGAAAAAAACAATTGATATGTTACCTGGAATGTTTCATCTTTTTTTTCTTAGATGTATTACAGAATAATTAACAAATAAATGCATTAGTACACTTCGTAAGAATGATGTTCCTTTATTAATTAAAATATGCAGGACGGCTATAGCCGTCATTTGCCTACATATCACCAAAAATCTGACGGCTATAGCCGTCATTTGCTCTGCAGAGAAAAATGATGTGATGAGCAAATGACGGCTATAACCGTCGAGAGTTTTCATGGAAAAACTGTGAGAAAATGTGATAATTTTCACTTCCAAACATATAAAGAATGCTCAATTTCATATGGCAGTCCTAATCAATTGAAAAAAAAGTATGTTTCTGAGCACGGTCATCGATATAAAAGTGTGCGGGAATGGGTTAATACTCTTAATCAAAATACCATATAGTATGAAAAATATAAACAAAAAGGTTTTAGTTTGATCATTTTTGTTCATTAATATTTAGTGGAAACCTTTTGCTAAATCTAGAGTTGTAAAGTACTGTGCTCTACCTAATTTGTCTAGAATGGTTTCGATATTGGGAATTGGGGATTTATCGTCGATTTATCGTTCGATTTCATTTAATTTACGATAATCTATAACGATTCTCCATTTTTTTATGTTAGAATTATCCAATTTCTATGGAACAATCCAAAGGGGTGAGTTATATATTGAATTTGATTCTTTAATTGTACCTTGTTCTAGCATATCTTTGATTTGTCGTTCGATTTCTTTTTCGTGTATTTGGGGATATCTATAGATTTAATCATTTTTCAACTTTATATCATGAGTTATTTCATGAGTGAAGGTCAAATTTTCATTGATACATTTCCTGTGTCACGTATATTCGAATAGCGGGAATTCCCACGATCGGCGGAACTTTATATTTCGTCATAGATTAGCCAACAGAGTACAGAAACTATCTTCAATGTCAAATCGGTCGACCTTTCATTAGAAGTGCCCATCCCAGACTAGTTTTCGTTGCTTAAATTCGAAGAATATCGAAGAACGCTCAGTTAAATATTACATTGAATAAAAACAAAAAGTATGGGATGAAAAAAATCGTGGGATAAGACTTACATATTATGTATATAAAATGTAAAAAGTATGGGATACATTTTTAACACTTGTGCTGCTAGTGGTATTTTTTTAAAACTCGTGGGATGAAAGTGTGGTATAACTTCAAGGCGGTGTTTTTTAATTGTTCAATTTCTATTTTTAACTTTCAAAAATTTTTTTTTCACTTATTTATTATGTTTCTTATATAAAATTTCTTTTTGTTTATGACTTTTGTTTGTGTTATTTGTATCGCGAACATTCGCACTTCGATTATATTTAAACAATTTTTAATTTCTATTAATGTTCGATCACTTAGATTTTAACTTAGACGCTTTTTAATAATTTTTGTTCTTATGTTCGATCACTAGATCTTCTTCTTCGGAAGAAGATCCTACCAACTGCGCCAATTTCATTTTAAACTTTAGTTAAAATTAAAAAAAAACTTTATTTCTTTTTATTTTTACACATTCACAATAATCACTAATTTTAACTTAATATTATTTAATAACTAGTTAATTTACTACAGTTAAACTTAGTATTAACGAATTTAAGTTTCAATCTCTTTAGAGTTGAACACTTTACTTTGAAAACTGTATATTTAAGTCTGTACTCTTAGGAGTCAGATACAATTCTGATTTTATTTAATTTATTAATTTTAATTCTTGAGAAAACTTTGTAGTAAGCATATTTAAAACGTGTTCCAAATTTGACACCAATATTCGTTTTAAATATACTTAATGAAACCTAATCTAGATTTCATTTCACAAAAAAAAAATATAAAAATTATTAAATATTTTGTTTGCACTTTTTGTGTGAAAATTTATGTATTTTGATATTTTCTAGAACAAAATATTTTCATGTGCATTTTTGTTATCATGTGGTGTCAATGTTCTACATGTAATTCGCGCGTATTTACGATCCGATGACAGGTAGTCACACCACATCCCTAATAGTAAACTTATGACTTATGATATACATAAGAGTATGACAAAAGTTTTGAGAAAAAAAATGTGTTCGTTACGTTGGTGAAAAACTTATGAAAAAAGTTATCAAACTTTTAACTTTTCATTTATGAGAAATATAATGAAGCAAACCGCATTTTCAAAATTGGTTGTTGTTGCTGTTTTTCTGCCTGTCAATAACCGATTTTGACAAGAAAAAATAATTTTGAAAAGTGTAGTATGCTTTGCTTCAAGTTTTTCCTAATAATTGGGTATGTATTTGTAGAACAAAAGTCGTGGGATGCGGTGTAAGTTTTAATTTTTGCTTTATTTTCATTTCATTTTCGTTTTTTTTTTTATGTTTCCAACATTGTATACGTGGCGTATATGTGGCCAGTTGTGTGTCGTGTGCGGTCGAAAAGCTCTAGTTATTAAGTTGAACTGGCGTGACATTCGGAACCAGAAAGTAAATTCTGAAGTTCTAGGTCTGCTTTTTTGTGCCTCTACTATTTTCTGATAGTCTAAATTCGTTTCGACTGATTCGATTTTCGTTCGTTCGTTCGATGTTGCCATTTCGTTGTCGATCGTGCGGGATAGCGTATCCACGACAACGTTATTTTTACCGTTCACATGTCGAATATTCATGTAAATCCGACTGCACGAGAACGCTTGAAAATATTTCTCCATAATTTTTTTCCATAGAAAAATTCCCCTGCGAGTTAAAATATTTTTATCTTTCTGCTACTTGGCTCGCAGACGACCAACCTATAGATATGAAAACTTTTGCTTAAAGCTAGAAACAGAACAAGGGTGACAACGAAGAGCGTCGACGAATAAATAAAAAATATCGCCGCAATATCGCTGTAGCTAACAGAACAAGAGCGTCAGCGTATTGCGATAAAAAAACAACCACAAATGACACAACGATGACATATTTTATCTATGTCAAAATGGATTCGAAAATTAGCATGCTCGGATAATAAAAATTTTCAAATTATAAAAATGGTTTATGTTTTATGTTTTTGGTAAATGACGTTGGGGCGTAACCAACTTATATATGTATATATAAAAAACAGTTGGCCGCATTGTTTCGTCGGCGATAAAAATAGAAATAGACTCTAAAGGCGATGCCACATTACAATTTCTACGAACGTTTTCTGAAAACGTTTTTCTCATTTAAGAATAAATTATTGCATATATTTTATTTAAATCAATGAGATTTAATGTAAAATAACTTTATTTATTAGCCAAACTAATAAATTTACAATTATTGAACAATTTCAATTGAAAAATGTTCCTGAATGAAAAAACACGTTTCTAGGAACGGCAAAATAGAAAAATTACTATTTTTCAATTAAAATTGATGTATATTTGTAAATTTATTATTTTGGCTAATAAATAAATAACTTTATTATATCTCATTGATTTAAATAAAATATAGCAATAATTTATTCCGAAATGAGAAAAACGTTTTCAGAAAACGTTCGTAGAAATTGTAATGTGGCATCGCTTTAAATTTATTTCAACGAAAAAATCGTCAGGCGATTTCGCTCGCCGCCTTCGCTCTGCTTCTGTTTTGAGATTAAAAAAGAAAATGAGCAAGCGGTTTCCTATTTTAAGACAAATACCTGTCATTTAATTTTTTTTTTGAGTTTGGGTTGTGTTCTGAAATTTTTATAAATGAAGGGAATCAAAGTAATTTGCTTTGGAAATCTTATTTGATTGATTTTGGAAAATTTTGAATATCCACATAAATTCATTGAGAAATTTTGAATGTGCGGTATCGGATAAAGATCCGGTATCGTCACAGAATTGAGTCGGCGGTAGTCTCCACATGGCATCCAGTCGTTATCTTTCTTTCTTCTTCCTTCTTTCTGCGGCAAATCCCCAACTCCACCATATGTTGGAATTCGGTATACACTGCTTTGTGGCGAATCGGATCTAGTCTTCGTGGTCGAGATACAGGTAAATGAGCTCTCATTTACTAATTTTCACGCGATCGTGTCAACGACTCGTTCAAAACGTGAACAACTCGCGAACTACTGGAATATTCGAGGCAACGTCGCTTACTCGTAGAAAACGTCTACAACTACTTGACCAATGGTAGGAACTAACTTTAAATTTGTTTTATGAGTAATTTAATCGAAAAAATTGGTACCAGGAACACAATATTAAAATTTTTAAACGTTAATTTCAGGCATAGAAATTAAATGTTCGTTTAAACCATAATTTAGAATAATTACATTTTAAAAAAGTATAAAATAAATGAAAAATTACAGTACCGGCTCTTTAAAAATGAAGAAAAAAAAATTCTAACCAAATACATTTTGTTGACATCTACTGAGATTTCGCCAAACTAAATAAGATATTGTTGAATTGAACTATTAGTATTTTGTTCACTGAATTCATCTGGCGTCTTTTTTAATATCGTTCGTATTATTAGTTGGATTACTGCCTCAAAGACCTGTTGAGAACCATTCCACTATAAACTGTGGATGATCGGTGTTCGGTCTCAATACTCGTGGATGCTCAATTCGTGGTATTATCGGATGATTTAACATAAAACCATTTAAATAGAGCTGTTAACTTCTGGATTTCCGAGATTCGATTGAAGTTCGTTTTTCATCCATCCTAGGACTCTCATGGAATTTGTCCAAAAGTTTGTTGCGGTTTTTAGTCTTGGTTGTTATTGGCTCTTGTTTTTAACGCTAATAAGCGTGCTTTATTTAAATCTCTACGTACAAATATAACTACTACACCATAAGCCACTTCTAAACCATCACAAAATCAATACAATTTTCCTGGTAAAGTTGAATTGACGTTGATCCATGATGGAATTTTGATCTTCAGGTTGGGAGAGACATAATATTGGCGGAATTTATTTTCGATGTTTTCCGGCTGCTTTTCATCTCAGGTGACATCGGTGACCAACAAGAGTTTGCATTGAGTTTGTATTATCGTATTATACCTGGTAATAAGTCATTTATGTAGAAGTCACTCATTATTATATTGACCGCAATGCTGCAATGTCTTGATAGCCAGAAATGATGCAGATACGGTTACGGTATAAATTATGGTTGTTAGTATTAGCTGTTTTGATGACTGCATGATGATGAAAGAAATATTCGTTGTTATGGTGTTCATTACCTTCAATTAGATGCCTCTGACTGAAGTATCCTTCGATACGCTGTCGGTATAATATGGAAAATTCACTGTTTACCGACGAACGGCATTTTAGACGAATGAATCTAGTCAGTACTCGCTTCTTGGATGACCCGATAGATGGTAGTTTTGTTGAAAAGGAATTCATAACATATAACGGCAGTAGCACAGTTTGTTCGCCTTGATTTCCTTTTACAACTCTGTTTATCAGGATATTTGGATAATAATCATCACTCAATAAAATGTCAATTTTATATTTGGTATTTAAATGCTCCCATCTTTGACTATTGAAATATGGCTGAGGCACAGTGGGTGGGTTATACTCGACAATACTTCGGCTTTCTTTTCTCTAGAAAAATTCTATGAAAATCATCCAACTACCAAGATATGGCTAATTTTGTTGAAATTGTGATCTTGCTGTTGTTTAAGCCAGTAATCTTCACGTGTGTTTTGCTCGTTCGGTGTTTAATTTGCTTGGCTTCTTTGGTTATAAATTAAATTTGTGTGTTGGTTCTAATTATGGAAATTCAACAGCGTATTATGGCTTCTATCGCACTAAGCATCGTAACGAAAAGGATCAAGAATAATAAACAATGAATTTGCTCGCTCTAATAAAATCATTTGTTGAAATTTTGTGCAGTCTTTATTTAAAATCATGTCCTAAACACAAATTTGTATAGTTTGTGCATGCCATATTTTGAGTTGCGCCAGCATTACGAACGCTGATTATTAATTCCGTTGGCTCTAAGAAACGGCCGTGGAATTGGCATTTCTCTACGATCTGTAATTGACATCTCAAGCATCCTTGATCTTCTATTGTCCGGTTTTCCATGACAAAATTTTTTTAATAACATGCATGCTTACATTTAATAAGTTGTGTAACGATTTTATTGCTGTTGCTGATTCAACGTTCATTGTTGTATAATTCAAAATCGCGTTAACTAGAGTGGATGTCAGCTGCTTGCATACGTTTGAATTTTAAAATTCAATCCAGTTTAGTTTCTCATCGGATTTGTTTTCAGTATTTCTAGATTTTTTATAATCCAGCACCTGAAAAATTATAGATCTCCGATCTCATGAGCGCAACTTACTCTCTAAACTGGAAACTAGTAAATATTACAACCCAATATATGTAACACCTTATAGTTAGAAGAATGTAGATAGAATGTTAAACTACTATAACTCCGCTCATCGACCGAGTCATTATCTAGAACAGGCTATTAATTATAAGTGTTATAAAAACCCATAAAGTAGAGACTAATAAAATTTAAGCTACAATTCAACGATGGTGAAAGAAACCTATAAATCAAACATGTTAACATCATGGTCACAATTTCCTCTGATTTGACGAATTTTGCTATAATTTGACGATATTTGCCAATCTCGTTCCTGTTTACTTCAAGTGCCCAATATTGCCAACCTACCCAGTTACATCGAAATTTGGTATTTTGAGACACCCATTACCTTTTGTTCTAGATTTAAAAAATGTATCAATCCAAAATGCGTCATTAGAATAGGTTCACTTAAAAAACAACAAATAAAACAGTGTTTATGTTTTGGGAAACAGTGATTATTATTATTTAGTAGTAAGTGTTACCTTCATTATTTAAAACCACTTCAAAAATCCTATTTGGGATTGAATCGTTTAAAGATTTTAGGTAATTTGAGGACAGGTCTTTCCAGGCATCCTTTATAGCTGTGATGAGCGGGTCCTGGTCCTGAAATTTTTTCCACCTATCTTGTCATCCAGCCCCACACATTTTCAATAATATTTCGATCAGGTGAATATGGTATAGCCATGTCAAAACTTCAATATGCTCCGCTTGGAACCAACTTTTAAATTATACGAGCCGTATGGACAGGCGCATTATCCTGTTGAAAAAGCCATTACATCAGTCCAAAAATGGTATCGATCTTCAGACGAGCACTTTCCAATATAGCTTTGTATGACCCTGCTTTCTACACCCCCGATTTTGCTATGTCGTTTCGACAAAACTCGTTCCTCCTTTCTCAAATCATGAGTGTAATTGAAGTTGAATCCGTCCGGGCCATCAAAATTGAACTTCTTTTCATCCATAAAAATTACTTTTCGCCATTTTTCAGAATAACTCACCACTTCTTTTGCCAATATTAAACGACGTTCTCGATGCTTGCCTTTTAAGAACGGTTTTTAATCATTTTACGCCTTCTTAGGTAAGGCCATTGTTTGGTAAACAATTTTCCCGTTCCGTTATAGCTCTAAAAGACTGCTCTTCCATGCGTCCTCTATAATTTTCTTTGTCTTTTATATAAGAATGGACGACGTTGCCACTTCGACCTACTTTGGTTCCAATACGGCTACCCGAATTAAGAAAAGTTGAATTAAAAAAAGTGAATTAAAAAAGTGGTATTTGTATGAAAAATTTCCACGTATTTTAATTCGTATTTTAAACAAATTTCCTGAATTTGAAAAGGTACAAAAAAAACTCAATTCAAAATGAATTAAAAAATGCACATCTTATTTCATTTTTTAGTAAATTTATTTTAACTCATTTTCAAATTGATTTAAAATATGTACATTTTTTCATGTTTTGCCCACTTTTCTTAATTCATTTTCAAAATGAATATAAGATTATTAGGCTAAAGTTTACTTTACGTATACATCGATAAAATCAGGTAAGGAGAGTATACATTTTTAAAAATTTTAAATACAGGATTATTTATTAATAGTTATTAGGAGGGAAAAGTTAAATTTTTCAGCAAAATTTTGTGATTTTCCTGAAATTTTTTATTTTTATTTTTTCAATATTTTTTTTTTGATTTATTTAAATTAAGAAAAGTGAATTAAAAAAGTGATGGTTGTATGATCGTTGATTTTTTTTACACGGTTGGCACGTATCACCGTGTAAAAAAAGTTTTGGGTGTATTTTATTTCACACTATAAACATAAAATTTACATTTGTTTTTAATAACAAAGAAATGCATGCGAAATTTAGTGTGTTTAAGAAAATGTTTCATTTTACAGTTTTTTTGATGTATTGTAAAGAAAGATAAAAACATGCATTTCATAAATTTCATTTGTGAATTATTGTTTGTGTATTAATTGTGAATTAAAATATGCATTTTTAAATTCATTTAAAAATTTGCGTTTCTGCACATTTTATTAATGAAAGGATTAGCTGAAAATTTTAAATTGCTTTAATTTTCATATTACAGTGAAAGCCCGATTATCCGACATTCAATTAATCGGAACACTCATTCACAGAACATATCAGAAACGACAGTTAAAAACCATTTTTTTTTATTGACAATACTTCTCAATAAGTTCCCACGTTCGCCAATAGATGGTTCTAACTTTGAAAAAAAATGGCAAAAGTTTTAGTAGTATAAAAATAAATTCTCTCTCTTCGACTTCTGTCAAATTGTTCGCGATCATTTGTCAAATAATCAGCATAAAATATTGTCTCCATCAAGCTATATCAGAATGAATTTAATTCATTCGACATCAACATAATTGCTCCTTGCAGTGAACAGTGTCACGTTCGATGACTCTGACATGAGAGCCCCAAAAGTTGCGTCTCGTACAATTCCAGGGACAAGACACATTATACTGATTTCAACCGTACGCTGAACGAAACAATGGCGATTAAAAACTGGCGAAATGCTATTCGAATTGTCGATATGATTAAAGCGAATCAATGAGACGATTTCACATACTCGAGCGTTACTTGTAATCTTTGGTATTTCCTACTTATTGTGTATCGATCAAAATTGGCGGTAGTTATTGTGTTCAGAACAACACTTATGCCGGATGTAGTTACCTGAATTTTTTTAAAATAAAACAACTGTTGATTAATGGAAATTTCTGGCATTTTATTAAATTTAGGATTCTCAATTTTACCGGGTTACTAAAAAGAAAAAATGTTTATAGATTCCACAAATTGTTTAGGAGTATTTTCAATAATTTTCACCACTTTCTTGTGCTTTAGCTTGGGTTTCTTTCTACAGTACCAATGAAAGCTTCCGAACGAACCGAGAGCTAATCAATTACTTATTTCAAATAGATGTTGATATGGTGACAAAGGTTGCGTTTCCATTATAACATATGTCCCAATTTCAGTCAATTTTAGCATCGAGTCCAGCATTACGAATTAATGCCAATCCAACACTCAGCTTCCTATGATTTCATGTTTAATTTATCATGCAACATACTTATGGTAATGCCAATAATACAATGATCGGCCGAACTAGTTGTAATATAATTTCGTTTGTGGTGTTAAATTGAAGGCTATTTGGAAAACAAGTTTAGTATGCTTGGCTATATATTTTGTGGCTTGACCTTATTCACATCAATAAGCCAATCAACGGCTTGGCATTATTAAACTCGTAACTAGAATAAAAAAATTATGAGAACACACATTCATTAGTACATATATAAAATCAGAACTTACGTAATATTTTATCGAGCAAACATTTGATTCAGAGTTCGCGGTCACAGATTAACAGCGTTGGTAATCCCAAATTCATGAATGGTGTTCCAGGTTTTAATATAATTTCGATCATTTCACATGTGACAAAAAAATAAAAAATTTGACTTAATAGCCGAAAGATTCTCGTTTATTTAGTTTCAAATTGTGTACCAGAAAATATTTTTATATACATACATCAGTTCATTGAATTTATTGCAAATAATAAATATATACATATTATGTATACGAGAACACCCATACGAGTACCCAAAATTTAATAATATATTCAATATTATTCTAACTGTAATACGACTTTAAACATTTAATTCAAATAGAATAATGCATAAAACATTGAAATTAGAAAAAAAAATAAAGGGAAGTGAATTCTGTGAAAGTTCTGTGAATCCCCTGAATAATAAAAAAAAATGTTCCCTTATGAAAGAGAAAAAACGAAAAAAAATTCCTAAAATTAAAATTCCGGATAACTGACGGTTCCGGTTAATTGGATGCCGAATAATCGGGCTTTTACTGTAAGATGAAAATTAAAATCATTCAAAATTTTCAACTAAATCGCGATATAGATGATGAAAAAATGTTGCGCACAGCAAAATGTTTGCTGTGTGCTTAGAGCTGCACACAATATAAATTTTTCGCATTAGTTGAATTGAGAAAGAAATATAAACTGCCATAAATAATATTTGTTGCCATAAAATATACTCGGGTCGATTATATTTTATGGCAGTATTTTTTTTTATGGCAGCATTTGCTAAAAAAAAACAAAAACGCACAGCAAAATTTTTACACGATGGTATTCTTTTCTTGTCATACACAAGAAAATTATAATATACCAAACTCTCCTTTATTTGCTGACCAACATTTTTTCATCATGTAAATCGCGCTTTATGCTTTCTTTAATGAAAATGTTCAAAAAACAATTGCAAATTTCAAAATGAATTAAAAAATGAATATGAAAGAAAAAAGAGAAAAAAGCTAAAGAATTCCTACAAATTGAAATTCCGGTTAACTGAGTGTTCCGGTTAATTGTACGCCCGATAATCGGGTTTTTACTGTAGTACATTTTTACGTTTGATTTCGATTTTAAATACACATTTTATTTCATTTTGAAAATGACTTATTTGTAATTTTAAACCAAGATAAAAGAAAATGAAAAAATTTCAAAATTTTCCGGGACAAATTTAATTACATATTTTTGAATACTTTTCTAAAATCATTTCCTAAATAATTAAAAAAAAACTTTTTATTTCAGTTTTTTTACTTTTGTTAAAATATTTTCAAAATGAATTAAGATGTGTACGTGTACATATATTAAATCAACTTTTATTATTTCATTTCTATCAACTTTTCTTAAATCATTTTCATAATGAATTAAAAACACTTATTTAAATTCAGAAAAAACACTTTTCTTTATTCAACTTTTATCCTTCTTCTTGCAAAACATCAGTTTTTGATTCTTCCGCCACGCTCAAGGCTTTTTCTTTGTCCATTTTATTACCACAGCGAATTTTCTGTAATTTATTTGAAGTATTTTCATAAATTTTTGAAATTATTGTATAAAAAAATGGAGCAATATGAATGGCTTACCTCGAACGAAGTCAAGACAAAAATGAACCTGTTCTAACAAAAGCTAACTGGTCTCTCAAAATACCAAATTTTGTGCTTGAACTACGTTACTATGGCACTCTTTTATTTGACAATTGGTGAACCTATTTATATGGTTGAGAGGGTATGTAATCAATAAAAAAAATGCGGTCGAAAATGTCGAGAATTCTGTGGTAACATATGATAGTGGCTTATGTGCATTTAAGCCAAAAATGAGTTTAATATGCAATTAAAATAATCTCCCTATAACGGACATTTCTCTCTTTCAATTTTTTCCTATTCCGTAGCTCAAAACGTATTTCCGAATTTCATAGTTGGTGAATTATTTCCCAAAATTTTCTACAATTTGCAAAATTTGTTAAAACTGCTATACTGAACAATTACAATTTTGCAATTAAGCCACTATGATTTGTTACCACAGAATTATTATTTCTGTTGACATTTAGCCAAATTCACTATGTGTTCTTTGTTAGTGGAAACATTTCAAGATGGAGCTTCATTCTTTACTCACATTTAAAACATTTGAGCTGAAGTTAGTTTTATATGGGACGAGGTGTGCTCAAAACAGTAACGGGAATTTTATAATTTGGCGCGTTGTAGTAGTCTTATTCGATAGGTTATATTTTGTTTTGGTAAGACCTGTGATTATATATTTGTACAAAAAACGGATGGTTTCGTGAGTCCGTTTTGAATCAAACAACGGTTTGAGCAATAAGCGATTCTAAGAAGGTTGTAAAGACGGTGAAGATGACAAGCGCAATGAATGCCCCAGCACATCAACAACCCATGATAACGTGGAAAAAATGATAATATTTATTATGAATGCTCGTCAAAATCAGAAAAAACGCTGATGATGCTGACATATCAATTGGCTCATGCTCTAATATTTTTTCGAATGAGTTAGGTATGAAATCTTTGTCAGCAAAATTTGTTCCATAAAATTAATGAATTTCGAATAAAAACAACAGCTAATGGAAGTTGTTCAAGAGTTACTAACTGAAGTCAACAACGATACAAAACTACTGTCATGGTCCCGTGTGACTTCTATTTTTGAAACTAAAGATTAGCTTAAAGGGCTTTCGTTTTACAAGCATCAATGAGAATAAAACGCACCGCTGAGAGGGCTAGAAGCTTCTCGACCAGAGATAACATAATTGTCTAAGGCAAAAAATAATAATTTCTCTGGTCCTTACCAAAAGTTACCCATTAGTTTTGCAATATTATATGGCGTTAGGGTTTGTTATTGATAACACCAGTTGGTAATACGAACTAAAAATGTGAATACACTGAGAAAAAAAAGACAACATATAATTTAAGTAGAACATCCTTGATTCAATATTTTCTATTTATATTGGAAATGCTATTAAAATTAACTGTGAGTTTCATTAAAATACTGTCGAAAGTAATAAATTTAATGAATTATACAGCAACACTAATGATTTAATATGTAACATCTTTGAATTTATGTTGTAATCATAATCAAAGATAAGTGCGTTTTAAAATAATGTGTGAAACACTATGGATTGAAAGGAAAACACTAAAACGCATTAGAATTGAAGTAGAGTCAACTTTATTTTTACTGTTTTCTCTTTGATATTTCATGCTAACACGTTTTGAGAACGATCAGTTGCATTGTAATATGGAATAGATGAACAAGTGTTTTTTCAAAAATAAAAATAAAGTAAATTTAGTGTACTAATAAAAGTTTTTGTTACAGTTTACTTAAAAAGTTAATAGTGTTACGTACATATATATATATATATATATATATATATATATATATATATATATATATATATATATATATATATATATATATATATATATATATATATATATATATATATATATATATATATGTATGTATATATATATATATATATATATATATATATATATATATATATATATATATATATATATACGTTATCAAACTTACTTAAATTCAATTAGTGCAAGTTGATTGTGACGAATGTGAAAATATTTTTACACAGCGTGTATATAAAATGGAAAGTTATATTCCAGCCATTGAAATTGTCGATGGAAAATTATATTTTGATGAACAGTGCGTTGAAATTGTGAATTATGACAATTTGCAATCTGAAAATAATACGAATAATATCAACGAAATTGTGAAATCATCTACTACGAATGAAGCAACGTGCGTAAAACAGTTATTGCATAATAATACGTGTGATGAAATATCGAGCCTTAGTTCACAAGCCACCATGGAAATTAAATTTCGAAATCAAGCCAATGGAAATTAAATTTGGAAATCAAGCCAATGGAAGCTTCAGATGAAGAAAAATTAATAAATATTTTAAGTGAATTTCGGCTATTAGAAATTTTACCAGATCTTCAAGGTAAGAAACTATGTTTTAAATTCATATATATTAATTAATTTATAAAGCTCATATTGTGAATTTTAATATTAGTGCACGATTTATATACTCGTATTTCAGCTTTGAATACTAGTTGTTATTACCGTATTCTTTTTGATTAAATTTTTAAGTAATATATGTTTTAATGGTTAAATTGTTGATGTTTTTGTACGTTTTAAAATCATCCATTATTGTTTTCTGATCGGATTTTATTACCTTGAACCACAGTATTCAAAGCGACGGCAAAATTTTAAAGTTTTTGTTTTTTCAGTGAGTTTATACTTTATACATACATGAACGTTTATTTCTTTCCAAGTTTTGGGTTAATTTTTTTCTAATTTTTAAAATAATAGTAAACTTTTTGTTGCAGCACATAAAATTACATACTGAAGTTTAAAATATTTATCAAAAGAAGACTTAGTATATGCTATACCAGATGTTGGGCCCAGAGCCATCTTTCGAGAAAAATTATTTACTTGACGTAAACTGGAGGTAATTTGAAGATTACTTTTAAGTTTTAATTTATTATAACACTCTTTATTACGAACATCTAAGTTGGCTTAAATTTAATAATTTTGACAAATAATATTCCAATAATTCTACAACAATCATAGCTGCACATAAATCGCTGAAATATATCTACATTTAAACTTTAAAATAATTAGATATTTGTTGGCACAAGTATTCATTCAACAAAAATATTACGATGTTGTACTATATAAACCATTTCAAGAATATACAAGTCGATAAATTGGCATTTACTATTGTAATGGATATACGATCACATAATTTTAAATTCTTTGGATACTAATTAACGAGTTATTCCATTATATGATTTATCATATATTTTCATATTTTTTATCGTTTAAGTATGGAATTGATGATGAAACCATGTCGACCAATTCTAAAATTAGTCAATGGATGAAAGGGAATGAATACAGCAAAACGTTAACAAAATCAACAACATCTGCCAGTCCTTTTACAAAATTTAGAGTAATAAATAAACTTTATTTTTTATTATTATGAAATCATTTCTGTTCTTTTAAATTTGTAGGAAATTTCCACAATTTTAAACGAAACAGCAGTGGGGAAAAATATGATTAAATACTATGAATCCACCAAACAGCTAACGAATACTCATAGAAACGATTTAATTCGGCTTATCGTGGAAGATATTAATATTAATCATACTCATCTAAAACCATCGGATTTTCCTCACATAATCGATCAAATAATTATGCTTTTCCCATCAGAAAAACATATAACGGTAATGTTACAATTTGATGAGTCAATTTTGATGGCCCTTAAAACTGCTCTACAGCGGGAAGTAACTAATTGGGAAGAGGTCAAAGACAAGTGGCAAAAAACGTTTCGTATTCGCCAGAAAGAATTAAAAACCATGTCTATTGTGGAATATTTGAAAAATTGGTCGAAGTATGTCGATAGCAGAGCTTCAGATTTGGTAAATGAAATAAACGTTCATCCTAAAATAAAACAAAATAAAAATAATTTTTCTTATTATTCCAGATTGAAATCGATTTTGATTTAGTATATCCAGGAAAAAAACTTTGTCTTTTTGCAAAATGGGAAACATTTAAAACTAAAATTAAACCGTATTATGAAGCAAACATAAATAATTTAGCATGCCAAGAATTGTTCAAGATTTCAAAAAATGTCACGGATTGCGGTATAAGATTTACTTTTAATTTTGTAGAATTTTTGTATTACATTTATTTTTCTTCCAGATACAGAAGATTACATTTTAAGCACGCTTCTTAATTCAATTTTACATCCTGCAGCCAGATTTAAGGACAAGGACGGCAACAATAAAAGAAAAGCGACCATTGCGGATGGCCAAGAATCATTTATATTGCAACTTGAGTGTATAAATGATTATCACCGAAAAATACCAGACTTAACTTCTAAATATTACTATAGTGGACTAACAATACAGCCATTAATTGTGGTAGAAGGTTCAATTAATTCAAAATTAACTAATTTTTATGTATATTTTGATGGTTCATTATTCAAATTTCCATCATTTATTTACAGTCTCGATACATGCTTCAAAATTTTCCAAATATTTAATTTAAAATATCCAAAAGCTTGCGAAATACCGTGGAATTTTATCCAACATTTCTTTTTTAATATTTCTACAACATTCGATGTTAAATCATCTAGTTTAGTCAGTCTTATGAATCATATGACAAATTAAAGTATTATATTTTTGAATTTTCATGTGTATGGAGTTTATTTTTAAGTTTAAATCCTCATATTTTCCAGTATTTATGAATTGAATTTTTTTGTATTTTGAAAAACATACAATAAATAGTTTTATTTTATTTTTAATTTTACTTCGATACATATTTTATAATTCATAATGTTTATTTGTTGCAAGTGTTTGAAACTCTACCCGAGCTCAACAGTTCTGATACGTCATTATAAGTTTTATCATTTAATTTCTGGAAAATCAATCATAATTACATGTAAACAAAATAATTATAACCAAATTTTTCCACACTTCGAACGCATTTAGATAGATGACATAAAACCAAATATACTTAAAACACGAATATTCCTGAATCTACCCAGGAATCAAATTCTAATAATATAAATCAAATCCACTTTCCAGAAAGTCATTTCCTAGAACCTGTAAATAAACCGTCAGTTGAAATCGAAGAATTGATAAAAAATCTAAAAAAAAATTCTTTATGCTTATCGCTACAACTTTATTCAAATAACAGCATGTCTAGAAAACAAGCTTTAGAAATCCAAAATTTAATTACAAAGTTATTATCATTAGTATCAAGTACATTACAGAGTACAGTCGAAGGAGACAAAATAAATGATTCCAATTCAAATCTATTTTTGAGCTTCCACATATTTTAAAGCAAACTTTAAATAATACGAATCAATATGTCACTACAAATAATTTAGCAAATTTTGCTTCAGCTGAGCTTTTTAAACTCAAAAAAGACAAAATTAAAGATGATTTGGTCATACCGTACCTATTATATACTGATGATTTCCAAATTAATAATGCATTGGGAAGCCATTGTTCTTCAATATGCGGTTTTTATTATTTTTTTTCCACAATGCCACAACATTTGCTATCCAAGTTAGATTTAATTTTTCACTGCGCATTCATTGGTACTGGTAATATGAAAAAATTTGGCAACGATAAATCATTTCACCACTTAGTAAAACAGTTAAAAGAACTGGAAGAGAGAATTTCTGTTTTGATCTAATGCACGATATTTATGAGGGAGTTTGTCGATATGATATTAGTAACATATTGTTAGGTTTAATAGACAATAATATACTATCAGTAGATGTTTTAAATAGTAGAAAAAAACTATTCCAATTTGGTGAAATAGAAATTGGAAATGTTTCACCAGATATTGAAATAACTAAATTAAAAACGTGTAACTTTGTAAATGTCTGCAAGTGAGATGATGTGCTTCGTGCACTTTTTACCCTTAATGATAGGTGACTTAATCCATCAAGAAAATATGCACTGGAAACTATTGACATTGTTAATTTAAATTATTGATTTACTACAACAATCACAATATTCTGTAAATGAACTAAACAATTTAAAACTTTTAATTGAAAATCACAATGCACTATACATCCAGCTTTATGGACTAACACTTAAACCAAAGCATCATTTTTTGGTCCATTACGTTACAGCCATTAAACGTTGTGGCCCTTTAAAGTATCTTTGGGCAATGAGATTCGAAGCCAAATACAAGGAATCGAAAATGTATATGCATAATATAACTTCCAGACTAAATCCGTCTTATTCATTAGCTGTTAAATCAGGTTTAAAATTTTCTCAAATATTAATCAAGTATGAAAATGGTTTTGAAAATTATTGTGATTTCAAACAGCTTAAAATAAAAGATCTATCAGCAGAAGAATACTATTCAAGAATAATTGACGTTAACAAAATTAACTATAAATATATAAAAACGTGTGATTCATCAGTGATTTATAAGGGAACGGAATATAAACCTAACTATTATTTAGTAAGATGTATTAAAGACAATTTTCAGTTGTATAAAATAAAATCGATTATGTATGAAGATGATCTTTTAATACTTTGCTATTTAATCAATATAAATAAATTTGACTCCCATTTTCAGTCTTATGAAGTATTAAATATTTGTATTGATAAATTATATATTAAAGAAATTAATTTTTTCACTAGTCCACCCTTACATATTTACTCCATTAATAATGGGAAATCGTATATTAGAAATAAGTTTATATGAAATAGAATGTAAAACTTATATATACGAGTATGTTTATAATAATAAATTGACGAATTAACAAAATGAAAGCATTTAATGTTGTGTTTGTTTTATTGCAATATAAGGACGATAAATAGTAACAGCCAGGGAAATTAAATTTAAATAAATTGAATACGTTATTCATTTATTTCAAATACAGTATTTGTTTGATTTAATAGGAAATGTGTTTCTTTTCAAAGTTTTCAATGATTTAAATTAAAGTTGCCACTACTTTAATGTAATTTCTCAACGTATTATTAAAGTATGGTCTTAATTGATTCAAATCTTTCGCAATTTAAGATTAATGTTGGCCACACATTGTATCACATTAAAACATGTTTGTTCAATATATATTTCAAAAGTATAAACACATTAAATCAAAGTGTTCATTAATAAAAATAAAGTAGGCATTTTTTGAATTTCAGTTGTTCATTAAAATTTCGTCATTAAAATGAATAAAATCCACTTTAACTGGTTATCATATGGAATTTACTTTAATTTATATTTGTTTCTGTTGAATTTACGTTGATTTTTCTCTCAGTGTACGGTTCAGAATATTTTAAATTATTTTAGACGTACGGTTCTCATGTATTTGATTTGTAAAATTTAACTGTCAATAGTGTCCCCCAATTTAAACTGGAAAACTATAAGATGACGGCTTCGTACCGAAAAACCAACGAAAAATAAATATCTACATTGCCTACGGATTGTCTACATACATACTCTATCAATTCTCGACATTGTCTACTCAAAAATCAATTATCTGCGCTATTTTCGACACCAATATGTAGACAATTCCGGAAAGTTCACCAGAATATTTTACTGAAGTAGTTTTTTATTAGTTGCGAAACCAATTATGTAGTTCTGAAACCAAGCTAACCGTCGTCAATAAATATCTTATCGGCAACGATCAATTAATATTTCTGAAGTAACTCCAAATAGTGAAAGGTTTTATTAGTAGGCTTAACCCTTAAGAGACAATCAAGCTCAGAAAATATTATAAAAATATCGTCATACTAATCGTAGGAATTTGAAAGATCTGACACTCTTGAACCTGTTATAAGATTTGTGTGAATAACACAATTCACAAAGAAACAATAATTATTTCACGACGCGACTTTCTTTCAAATATCATAAATTATTTTACGAAATTTCCTGCATTCAATTATTTTGATAATAAATAAAAAATTTATCGATTCAAATCAATCAAAATTTAATTGTATATCCAAATAATTATCTTGGAAGAAGGTTCAGATGCCTCAAATGAGAGGTCGGGTGCGTTTTTGCGCCTTACAAAGATCTCAAAATAGAAAAACAAATTTTTTGAGGAATGTGAAGATAGCCCGAAAACCATCTCGAGAAAAGACTTTTCAAAAAGTGGTTTGAGTCCACGCTAAGCACGATAAAAACCTTGTTACCGACCATCCTATAAGTGCCTGCACGTGTTTATACCGGGTGTGCTCACGGCTTGGGGGGTAATTTTTGCAACCTAGGATGTACTGTTGGCGGAACAAACTTTACGTGCTTATTAAGAAAACTTTAAAACGATATCATTTCACGAGAGTTACATTATACACCATCACATCACCATCCACATACAATTAAACTCACTCCATTTCAGACTAATAAAAGTTATAATTCGGAAAATGTAATGAACATAAAAGAAAATAAATTTACTACAAAGATTTTAAATTACTAAATATTGTGTAATTCTAATTGGACTTTCCATACGAACCCAAAAATATATATAGTGTTATTTAGCATATACATATGAAACGGTTAAAGTTACTCACCAGTACCACGTCACAAAGAGTACTCCTTGGGGTTGGTCTGAGTGCTGAAAAACAATGGGTTATACCACGGAATACACTAAATATTATTTATTTGAACTTCTTATGGATGTCTCTTATCCGTCAAGCTCTATTTATCTTTTTTTTTTATATTTTAATTTTTTTTTTTTGATTGAATGTATAAAAACAAAATCACAATTAAACGGATAATTTCTAGCATGCACTTATAATTTAGATTTAAATTAGATTTAGGATTACGGATTTTTGTAAATTAATCTTATATTAGCACTTATTACTGTTACGTATAAGTAACGGATATTTGAACGTATACTAATATATGAACTAAGTATATTTATTCAGTTGCTAGGCCACGTAATTAAGCCTTCTTTCTTTCCATTCGGTGTCTTGTCCCATGTGTGGAAAAATAACCGTAGCAAAATTTCCGCTTAGAATTTGGTACCGTCATCCGATCCGTACCTAATTGTATTTCTTGTATTCCTTCTAGACGTACAATTGAGAGGCCCGCCCCCTAACTCGACATATAATTGATGGGTTCTATATAACACCAATATTAGTATAAACCCGTTAATATTTTGATAATTCCAATATAGATTATCGATGCAAAGACCTTACCGCTTAATGACATATAAAGTGATAGCGAACACTATATTTTGATCGGTTTTATTTAAACTATACACCATAACTTGCACTTTAGATTTTAATATTTCACTTTAATGATGTAGTTACACGATTTAATTTAACTACCTAAGGGGTACGCGATTTAATGTATTTGCTGCCTAGCGGCTGTTATCGCCTAGACCTCTCGAGATAACTAAAATTTATTGCGAATCTGCATAAAAATAAATTTCGCTTTCTACAATCAAATAATTGTTTGTTGTTCTTCTATCTGAACATCTATTTACAACGTCTATATACTTCGCAAAGTTCCAATACTTTGCAATCAGGCCAATCAGAATATACTTCTATGTATCGTACGCTAACTCACATTTTAAAAGTATATAAATGGAGGTGTGTCTTTGCAGATATATAATACACATAGGTACCGTTTGATCGACGAGCAAAATTTCGGTTTATGTAAACACAACGATTGCATTGTGTATATATACAATTATACGTGGGTCAATGACCAGAAATGAAAACAAATTAATTGTATTGCTTTTTGTATTTATATATTACATACTATACCGTTTCGATCATCGTTACTCAGGGTTTCTTTCGCTTTACATTAAATGGAGCCGTAACAACCTTTTGGCCCGAAAAAAACAACATCCCAATATGCAATGCCGACGGAATTCCATTTACATTCGCGTTCTAAAAACACACACTTTCTATGGAAAGAACCATGTGTAGCACACGGAAATTCGTACTCCCCGCCAAAGAAAAGTGTCACAAAAATTCCGGTATCGGTGTGAATCCCAACTAAAAAGAGAAAAAAATCACAAAAACAAAAAGCACGTGTTCTTATTCGAAATAAAACAAAATTTTCCATTTATAATCAAATAAATATTAATTTTTTATTCACATAAATATACACAATTAAATGTTATAACAAAAATTTTATAAATTCAATTTTAAGCACGTTCACCATACGTCTTGCTAATTGAATATCCTTTGGCATAATTGTAACACGTTTGGCACGAATCGCGCATCCATTTGCATCTTCAATTAAACCAACTAAATATCTTTTACTGCACGATGAATTTCATGTCATTTCACGTAAAGTTACTGTACCGGAACGATAATGATGTGTTTTTAACTCAATTGCAATAGTATACTTGTACGCGCATCCAATTGTACATACCAACAAGCACAACCTTGAAAAATAAAAATCGAAAATTTCTATCATTGCAAGAAAACGCCATTTTAAAATTATTTGATTACCTCTTTTTACATCCAAACTTATTGGTCACAAGCACAACACAAACACGTAATTGAATTATTATTAAGGTATGTATTAACATAATACACCGAAAAACACAAATTAACATAATAAATAATAAAAATCGCGACAAGCACAAGTAATGTCGCGTTATATTCTCAAGTGCGATTATTAAACTGAAGATACAAAACAATAAACAAAAAAATAAAAATAAAAACTTCGCGAACGAAAGAGAAAGAATTTTTTTTTTCGCGAAAATCAATATTTTTGGGTCTTTGATATTTTGTAGTCCGGAATTTAGTACGACATTTGAGCAGTTTTTTCCACACAGTGGAAAAATTGCATACTGGGATGAAACATCTCAAAATTACACTCTATCCCGAAAGTAAAAAAAAATCGATTTAAAAACCTGTTTATTATTTTTATGAGTTCAAAATATTTACGTTGTAAAAAATGTAATGTGTTGTACGTTGTACAATAATAAAATAGTAACATAATTATTTTAAAGAAAATCTTAGTACATATTTCTGTATTCTTTCTGTAATATTATAAATTGAATAATGACGTGTTGTTGTGTTTACACATAATATTTAATTTACTTAACAAAAAAACACGCATATGATCTATATAACTAATAAATACCTAAATTTATAGATATTAGAGTATACAAAACCACATTACACACTCAAACTTACATATTTTCGCTCACCTGAATTGCCGAGTATATTGGTTGATGGGATGACTCGATTAGATCATTTCTGACTTATATTAGGTAACCTAATTGCCATACGATGGGGATTAGGAGTATTTCTGGGTCCAGATTTAGCCGATGTTTGTTGTATATGAAATGCCTCCATTAATACTCATATCGTCACTCACAAGGATTGCCGAGTACATTAGTTGATGGGATTGACTCGATTATGGAAATCGGAATTTGATGTCGTTGTATCGTATTGGGTGTATAACTTAATTTTAGGATTTTCTAAAAGATGGCGTAACTTTAGTACTAAACATTCTTTTACAATGGCACCTACGGCGTTTTAAAGTGTTGACATTCCACATTAAAATTTAGTTTGTCATTATTCGTGAAAGTGTAAACAACATATTTTTTAATCCCGTTTAAACATGTCGATTTTCGTACCAACAAACCAGAATTTGCGGGAAGCATTACTTTTTTGCTTTAATCAAAAGAAAAAGCTTCTAAAAAGCTTTATAAGTCTTTTCTCGGGATGGTTTTTGGGCTATCTTCACATACGTAATTTTTTTACTGTGAAAATAATAATTTAATATCTTTTGAAAGGTTTGAAGGATCGATAGCTTCCTTTTCTGGTTCTTTATGACCCTTGGAAATTTTAAATGACCATAAAGTCAGTGTAATACATGATCTTGATGCTTTACATCGATGTTGGAATAGCTAAACCAATGAAACAGCAGCATAAATAGTTACGCGCGGCATATCAAGTACGCTTAGGTTACGTATAAACATTTCTTTAATTGGACATTATCCTGCTGATATTACTTTCGTCCAATTATGAAAATATTTAGGCAAACAATTTTATTATTTGGTTTCAATATTGAATAATCAGGGTTAACCTTATTAACCGTTCTCAAATAATGATGTATAATGGCTTCCTGTCAAATTCAGCTGCGGACAGCATAGACATGTCGAAGAATAATATGTAAATCAATTAGACATTCCTCCTAAGCATTTTAAATATACATCGACATCGATTTATTTTGATAGCCAGCCCCTCAGATAATCAATCGGACAAATTCAATAAAAAAATGCATTTATCTCGTTCACATCTAAAATTCAATATTTACTATTCAACAATTCAAATACAACAAACAAAACTTCTATAAATTTTTAAATAAATAAACTTTAATTTAATTAATTCCGCAAATTTTCCCAAACTGTTAGTCTGAACCACCCCAAAATAAAAAACCCAACTCGGAAATACAAAAGCTAAAATATACTTTAATCAAAATAAATAATGTAGCAATAACATCCGACATGCATACGAGCACAAGTAGCGTAGAAAATGAAAATACTTTCTCTCCTACATGAAATACACATTTTCCCCCGAATTCTATTCTCGCTCTCTCTCCATTTTACGCCAATGAATGAAATCATTTTATTCATAAAGAAAGGAATTCCAAAAAAGCGCTACACTAAACTTTGTGTTGA
Organism: Nephrotoma appendiculata; assembly: GCA_947310385.1. NCBI lineage: Eukaryota > Metazoa > Arthropoda > Insecta > Diptera > Tipulidae > Nephrotoma > Nephrotoma appendiculata. The sequence goes on from OX371224.1 coordinate 276,055,910, forward strand.
GCATTTTTTCCTATTTTCCCTTTTATTACCCGCACGTACGGAGTGAAAAACGAGATAAATAGAAAAATAATTTTACTAGTTTTTTAGTTGCAATCGAATTGTTGATATGGAAACATGCACGAGTAGTTTTTGGTTCGGTGTGTAAATTCGACTTGAGTGTTTTTTTTTTTTTTGTTTGTTACGTGTTATTAAATTTTGGTAAACTATGGATAACTCAGGCTGTGAATATGACATGAGTGGTGAACATAATAAACATGAAGTGGAAATGAATGGTGATGATTCGGGTATTGTGACGGGTGATAGTCAATCGCATGAAAACCGTCAGAATCCGCCTAGTGTTAAAATATCACAATCGAAATTTAATCGGTTCGCACCGACGTGTGGTACAATTCGGCAGCATTACTATCCAGAAGGTGGTTGGGGCTGGATTATTGTGCTCGTCGTGCTCGCGGTGAACGTTATAGTGCACGGATTACATAATTCGGCGGGCATAATGATAATTGAAATTAATAAAAAATTTCGGTTGGATAATATCATTAATTCAGGTGATAATTACAGTTAATTTGATTTTGATGTGCTTTTGAGGTGTGAGTGTGTCATTAAAACAAACCGAAAATGTACGAGAATAAAAAGCGCGTTCCTAAATTTGAAAGCTCATCGAATTTTCATTATCTACGTGTATTTAGGTAGCACAATGTTTCTGTGTGTAACATTATTATTTTCACGGTTTTCGTTGGCCTAGTGCGAGATACACAGTTTGTATATATTTTCATTTATAATTGAATTGTTATTTCTATAATTTTTTAGATAAATGGGATTTGGTATTTACAAAATTTATGAACTAAATACCAATTCGGGGCTGTGATATCGCATATCCGTGGGAATTATTGAATTTGGTTAAAATATTTTGTGGAAATTTATGCGTTTTTCTTTTGTTGGGCGATTAAAAAATAATGGTGTGCTAAAAGCTTTTTAGTGGTTTAGAAAATGTGTTGGAAAAATGGTTTCATTATTATTTCGTTACCCATAATTAAAATTTTATGCTATGTAATTAATGTTGATGAGAATTATAATTTATGGAACTAGTTATATACGATTAGGATAAGTAACGTAAAATATCTACCTAATGTTCTTTTGAATAGAGGTTTTGAGGATTTGCAGTCGTCTAAAAATTGACTTGTTTTTATTGAATAACTTCAATTAAAAGAGTTAGTGGGCAGCAAGCAAAATCACATTAGTTCGTCAAAGCTCATTACCACATCATTTGAATAAATAAATATATTTGTAAAGAAATAGTAATATGTTAGGCCAGTTGTACAATCAGTTATTGTCATAAAAAACAGATGTGCAACATCATGCACTTGTGATATTTTAATATTCATAAATAAATATTGTTTACCAAATAAATGTGTGTTCGTGGAATTCTAGTAAATTTTAGGATTAAGTTTATTATTTTAATAAAGTAAACTATAATATATCTTAGGATATATTTATTAAATTAATAAGATTTGTAATCTTAAGGAATTCTGATCTCGACTGCTTTATCGGAATTTAATTTACAAACTAAGTAATTTCTTAATCATTTTTTTTCAATTGTTGGGTAATTTCGCTCAGCACAGTTTACAGAACGACTAACGAAAGCTAAAGGAATGTCAGAGTTTACAGAACAACTAACGAAAGCTTATATTTCTGTTGGATCGGGTTTAACGCTTTGATTTGTTGCAATGTGACCTGGATAAGTTACTTCGGTACTAAAGAAATTCCATACAACCGCGATTTAAGAATGTTATTTTTAAAACACACAACGCACTATTCAACATTGGTTTACCTCAAAAACCGATTACTCACGATTATTCGTTGTTTTTAAACTTAATTTTAATTCATTTATTCAAACAAAATAATATATTTTCAAATTTCAAATCTTTTTATTAATTTTTAAATCTTTTTGTTGATTTTTGATGCAAAAAATAGTATTTTAGAAATACCAATGCATCTATACCACTAAAATTTAATCTTGAACGAATTTTCGTTAAAAAAGACCCAGCAACTGAAAACACCCTTTCATTTGCAGCTGAGTTGGCTGTATCATGAGTAGTGCTTGGTATATATTTGTTCTAAAATATCTTCCCGTTTTTGCGTAAGATCCAACGTTTGTTTTAATGGCTTCCTACAAATCCTGCTCTAAATTTTCAGCTAGAATGAATTGCTTCTCTCACTCTGAAGCTAGGTGATCCGGATTTGGGTCATATAAACTAGTATAAATCTCTTTTGCATGTAAAATCGCTGCAGTTTTGCTGGAATATTCAAAATTGTTATTTGTTTTAGACATAATTCCCGTATCTAGATATATACTAACAAGGTTATTAAAGTTTTATATCGCCACTTATTCATCCGTTTTTCCTACGATTGTGTATTTAATTCGAGAGTGGTGAAATAGACCAATATACGGAACAATCACAATACACCATTACAATTGAAAAAACCAAAGTAAAACTAATTTATTGTAAAGCCAACGTGTGGACTATATTTCTTGTTTCTCCATTTTTGGCGTATACAAACAAAATGTTGGACTTACCAACTCTGGAGCAGGCTACATATAATTGACATGAGCGAAGCATGAATTTTCCAAATCCAAGCCGCAGACTTGGATCAGTTGGCCTTGAGATTTGTTGACTACTTCACAGAATTGGGGATTGTAAGCGTTTAAATACAATTGGAGAATCTGTTGGAATCATCGGGATTCTTGGCAATAAAACATGCTCTCCTTTAAACTTGCCATTGATAATTGTCGATTCAATAATGTTACCCAATATTTTTTTTTGACAACCAACCGCGTTCCGTTGAATACATTTGGTGCATTTAGGTTTCGTAGCAGTATGATTGGTGATCCAACTTTCAAAATTAAATTATGTGGTGGAAGACCTGGCAAATCAAGTGAATTTAAAAATTCAGTCTAAAATTCACTCCTTCATCTTTTTCTACCATAGTATCAATTCATTTGAATGAAAATGACGGAGATTCCAACATGTTTTGAACGTAGATATTTATGGTATCGACATCAATATTTTTTGCTACTAAAATTATCCTTTCGCCGCTCAGCCATCGGCGATTGTTGATATTATCTCGAACGTTTGGAAACACATTTTGATTTAATGCGTCTCTAGATGTTACAATCATGCAAAAATTACCTGGTAAATTGATTGTCTGGCTCATTTGATGTACATTAATTTTGCCTTCGCCAATATCAAGCAATTACTTTGAGAATAGCGCAGCAGATGGATCATTTTGAAATTGGACATATTTGTTGTTAACTTCAATTTGTGAACACTGCTCCACAGGGTTAAAGCTTTGAAACAGATATTTATTTCATCTGCTTAGGTGGAACGTGGAATAACCGGAAGTATTTGTCGAAAATCTCCTGATAACAATATGAGAGTACCGCCAAAGATTCTCTCGTTGCCTTTCAAATCTTTCAACGTATGATTTAAACCTTCTAATGAATGTTTATGTGTCATTGTACATTCATCCCAGATTACAATTTGGCATCTTTTAAGCACTTTAGCCATACCTGAATGCGATTTAATATTGCATACTGCATTTTCATTTGTCTGTATATTTAACGACAATTTAAATGCAGAATGATCAAATATTCCGCCATCCAATAAAGTAGCAGCAATCTCACCTTGAGAACATATTTTAGCCAAGATGAGGGAAATCAAAAATGTTTTGCCAGTGCCACCTGGAGCATCCAAGTAGAAGAATCCACCTTCTTTTGCAGTGACTGCAAGCATTACCGAATCAAAAAGCAATTTTTGTTCTGTCAATAATTGTGGTTCATGTGTGTCAATGTACTCATTTCAATCATCAATAATGTATAATTGTTCTTGTTGTAAGTCTCGATTAAATAAATCACTTGCCGAACGATTGGGTGATGGTAGTCCCAAAGTAATGAGTGATTTATTTGAAATAATCAGGCATCAGTCTTCCAATTTTATTAATACTTCATTATACATTGCTGGTGTAAAATCTAAAAATGCATTTCCATGAATTGTACGGTGTGCATGTAAAATATCCTCACTCATTGCGTCCTTAAATTTCTCCCATAATACATTTGGATTATTTGGAAAACATGTTGTCAAAATAATTGCAAATAAAGCACGAATTTGATGAGAGGTAGAACCGAGAACAGCATCGGTAACAATCAAATACCAATGAGAATCTCCTTCTAATAATTGTAATGCGTGACATGCATCATGATTGTTGGCATACACCCAAAAAAATAAAGTGGTTAATCTGAATAAACCGTCAGTCAATTTGAAGAAATAGCGTTCAATATAGCGTCAACGAAGAGGGGTAATCAATTTGATTACTTTTTATTCAAATTAAAAATTAAAGAGTATTTTTTTCAATTTAACGAAATTTATTCGAACTGAATAAATTGATTGAAGAAATGCAATTGATAAATTGACAAAATTTATTCAATTCAATTAAGATCTAGCTATCGAAATGAATAAAATTTCGTCAAATTAGAGAATGTTTTACTGCTGGTTTAAATAAAAAATTCGTTGATTTGAATAAATTTTTTCATATTAATTCATTGAATTCAATGAAAGGATTATTGAAACGAATAAAACTATCGTCAATTTGAATAAAATATTTGTTTTTTGAATAAACAAAGAAAAATTATTTAAAATATGATTATATATATAGTTATATAGTTAATACATAGATATTTATTTAGATATTTATTTTTATTAATACATAGATATTTCTATGGCAACAACTAAAAACCACTTAAGTCAACTTACGTCTAAATCGAGTTTGTAGAAGATTTGAAATTATTGTTATTTAATACACCTTCTGTCAAAATTTCATACATTTTGGGCTACTAAATCCAAAGATATTACCAAGCGAAAAATCACTTAAGTATGATTTTGGAAATAATGAAAACCGAAAAACCACTTAACTCATATTTTTAAAAAATATATTTTAAATAATTTTACTAAGTTTACCTAAGCGATTGAACAAAAATATAATATGGGAATAAAAACTTATGTTGATCTAAGTCCTTTTTCAAAAAATGAAATGTGTATTTTTCTCATTCTTAAGTGTACTTAAGTTATTGATCTAAAAATTTTTCATACATTTCAAAATAAAGTTAATCGATTATCATTACATAAGTGTTTTTTTCAAATTTTCAAATTAATACAGTTTAAAGGTAAGTTGAAATAAGTTCATTTTCTGAAAATATTATAATATATCTTGACTTACTTAAGTTATTTTTATTTAAATTGTTAGTTTGTTTATGTAATAAAGATGTCTTTTTGTACAAAATTAATGCTCTCTATGGCCAAACGTAATATTAATAAACAAACGAATCAATGGCCACCATCAACATCAAAATATCTAAGAAATACGTGTAAAGAGAGACAAGTTATTAATACTATTGAGCTGAACTCATCACATCAACATGGAAAAGTAGAACAAGGACAAGACTCTAATACAGGTGAGCAATTCATTTATTTATTTTGTTAAGTTAATTATGTATAAAATATTTGGTATATAGCTCGTATCTTTAATAAATATTTTCCTCAATTTTTTGACAGTTGATTCTGTCATTCAAGAGAATAAATAAATTAACTTACTGCTGATAATGACTAAATAAACCGTTGAAACGTTGAAGAAAATATTTATTATAATTATTTAATCTATATATCAAATAATTTTATTTTTTACGTCGTGACCAATTTATCTTATATACGTAAAATACGTTTCGGTAAAAATAAATACCTGCATAACTAACCAACAGTTACTGCAAAACCTGTTTCAATGGATAATGGAGAAGTATTTCTATCGCCTGTTCCTAACGAAACATCATCATCATATGAAAATAAGGTACCCATAACATCAGAAAAATATATTATCGATAATGGTCGTCAAAACAGAGAAACAATTGATTATAACGAATTTGAAGATAATGACGACAGTGACATTGATCCGAATTATTCACCTGAGTTATCAGTTAATGAATGTGAGTCTGGCGAGGAGAATCTAATTACAGAAGATGATTCATCGCATGACATGTCAAAAGCAAAGCTTATCAAGCTGAGACAAAAAAATCGAAACACGGGAAAGGAATATAAAACTGGTAAAGGTCGAACTATAAGAGAGAGAGTATGTCAGCCTCTCGCAACATGTAGAAAAAATTGCGCTGGCCGTATTTCCTATGAAAATCAAAAACAATTGTTTGACACATACTGGAACTTGGGATCCTATACATCCAGAATTATATACTTGGCAGGATTAGTTTCGATTGAACAACCGAAAACGCAGAGGCAGATTAAAAGTACCGTTCGTCCAAAAACCAGAAGATATTCTTGTATTTATAATCTTAAGATCGGCTTTGAAAATATCGATGTATGCCAAAAATGTTTCCGAACGACATTTGATGAAACGGATAATGTCCTAAAAACTATATTAAAAAAGAAAATGAGTCTAGGTGAAACTAGATCTCTATCTGATTTATGAGGTACCGATTCGCCACAATCAAAGCTTTCTGAAGAAAAGATTAATGAAATAAAATGTCACGTGAACAGTTTTCCTAGCTACGAAAGTCATTATTCCAGACGTCACACCAAAAACCGATACTTTCAATCTGATTTAAACGTTGCAAAACTGTACAAGATGTATAGAGAACAATACAGTCACCCAGTTTCATTGACAAAATACTCTCAAATATTTAAAGGTTTGTACCATTTGCATTGTAAAATTCAAAAATTATTTCTTATTCCTTATATTTTTTAGAAATGGGTATAAAGTTCAAACAACCACAATCTGACGTGTGTAGTACTTGCGAAAAGTTTAAAATTCAGATCGAAATTTGTACTGACGATGCAGCTCGAAACGATATAATTGACCACCAGAAAATTCATCATGAGCAAGCGGATGTTGCTTATAAGTGTAAAAGCGCTGATAAACTTATTGGATAAACTAATTCATCGATTAAAGTTTTTGCATTTGATTTGCAACAATGCTTGCCAACACCCTACTTGGAGAATTCACCATCCTTTTATAAACGTCAACTTTGGACGTTTAACTTTACGCTCCATGTTCTCGCCAGCAATCAACCTTATTGCTACATGTGGAGTGAAGTTGATGCGCGTCGCGGAGGCAACGAGATGGCTTCATGTTTATTGCAACATCTTAATTCGGTTGGTGACAATACAAAGCACGTTGTGTTGTACAGCGACAATTGGGAATGGGTACGAAGGGCCGAATGTCGAAGGGCCGAATGGGTCGAAGGGCCGAATTTTTTTTTGTTTTAAAAATATCGTTTTTGGTAAAGGAAAGGAACATTTTGGTGAAGGAAAATTTTGTCATGCAAAAAATAATTAAATTAAATAAAAAAATATATTTCTAAACACAAAAAAAAAAAAAATTCGGTCCTTCGACCCATTCGGCCCTTTGAAATCATACCGACAATTGTACTGGACAAAATAAAAATTCCATGGTTTTGGCGATGTTCTCTCTATTTATGTCCAATACTGAACATATTGAAATAATAGATCATAAGTTCCTAGTATCAGGCCATACTCATATGGAGTGTGATTCAGATCATGCGCTTATATAAAGAAAAAAGAAACGAACGACCATAAACATCCATGTACCACACGATTGGTATCAATTCATCCGAACAGTGGGGACAAAACATAAATTTTAGTAACTGAAATGACTCAGGACAAATTTTATGATTTTGGAAAAATTCTTCTAACTAAATTTATGTTGCGTAAAGTTGACAATGAAAAAAATAAGTTTATTTGGCGAAACGTTCAATGGCTGCGGTACACAAAAAAGTTTGGAACAGTTTTGTATAAGAATTCATTATCTGAGGATGAACCTTTTAAAACCCTAAACATAAAACGTCGCGGAGTGAACAATCTACAACTATCGAATTTATCTAGGTGTTATTCAGCTCCGCTAAAAACAAGTAAAGAGAAGAAGAAAGACCTCTTAGATTTACTCCAATTCATTGATCCAACGCTTCATAAGTTTTATTTAAATATACTCGACGATAATGTATGCGATACAGGACCATCTGCAGACACTGATGTTGAATCCGAAAGCGAAGCAGACTAGAGTTATTGTTATAATGAATTCCCGTTCTTTTGTATATGAATATATTTTTTGTTATTATGGTATGTTTAACTTAAGTGAATTTTCTGTATTCACTTTGTTTCATTTTGGAAAAATCAATTATGTTGACTTAATTAAACTTTATTATTTATTTCAATTTTAGTAAAACCACTTATGAAAAACAAATGAAAATTCTGATGAAAATAGAAAATATTTAAAAAAATTTAAAATTGTTTGGAAAAGCGCATAAAAATCCCAATTTTTTGATATATTAACCGTTTCTTTTAGTTCAAACAAATATTTAAAAAATGATATAACAGTTTGTTTTTGCTCTACTGAAAATTCAACATTTCGTACATAAGTGGTTTTTAGTTGTTTCCACAGATTTATTGTATATATAGTTAATACATAGATATTTACCTGAATAAATTCAAATTGTAATGACGATATTTCATAAAGAGATAAATGAAACAAAAACAAGTAAATAATACTATTAATGAAATTGTCTTTATTAGAAATTCACTTGTATTGTACAAAAATAAAATATATCACTTCATTTAATCTTTTATCTTGTTAACTGATATTATTTTACTGCTGAAATTAGGCATTCTACCTGCACATTATGCTTATCGCTTATAATATCAAAAAAATATTTTTCAATGAACCTCCACACTAAGTGGGATGCTTATGGATATTCCAAATTAAAAATATTGAATAAATGAGTTCGAAATGTATTTCACACCATCGAAATACACAATAAACTCTGTTGGGCCTAAAATATTCAGCGGCTGAATACGAAATTTATTTGCATTTCAGCGCATAATTTCCTCCTTACACTCTTGGATAGTTCGCTCCAAAATCAAAAAACTTCCTTGGGAATCAATTATTGAATTTTAGTGCTGACCCTTTTTTTGTTTGCTCCTTCTACAACGCTGGTATAGTTGGAACCAGTACAGTGTGAAGTAAATGGAAAATCGCGCAACATCGACCATCTAAATAAAAATAAATTATTAAATTTTTGTAATTTAATAAACTTAGAATTTTATTAACTTACTGTGAGTGATATGTTTCATTTGTTGTAAGTCTCAACAAGTTATTTTGATGACGGATCTGGCAATATTTTAAAAGCAAATGCATCTAAGCTTAAAATAAGACTCGACGAATTTAAATATTAATAAAAATCAATATTCACCATCACCTACGAAGTAAAAAGTAATTATTTATTTAAATGTATTAATGAAAGGATTTACACGAATAGCAAAAAAACAAGATTTTACTCGTACATTCCACACGAAGTTCCCAAATCTGAAAATCCATTTCGTTATTTTGACATCTCTGAGTTGTTTTCCTGCTTGTTAACACAATTACCATTAGTTCAACAGATAGAGGTTGGATAAATACTTCAGCGGTGTCAAAAATGTTGAATCCCTTATTTTGATTCATCTTTTTAACGTCATGACACGTACTCCAGTATTCAATTAAGCACACTAAATATAAACTCAGATAAAAAATTCGGTATTTCTCGAAAGCTATGATAGATTTTAGAAAAGCATGTTATGCGAGAGCTATAATTCATTTGGTAGTTTTGAGAAATGTTACTTATCTGTTTGCTGAACAATGCCTCTAAAAATAATTCAATGAAATCAAAAAATCTAAATGCTTCTTTCCTATCTACCATAGTGTTTGCAAGAAGAACCGATTTTTTCTACAGACTCGTAATAATAATTCAAAAAGTGTATGTTTGTTATATACATACCAACTTGTATCTCATTGGCTTCTTATACTGCTTCCATTTGTTGAATATTTTAATAGTAGCATTAACAGTTTGGATTTAGGTCACTCTAAAATTGTTGGTTGCTTGCCAGTGGTGTTCTGTTTCTGTCCAAGAGCAAGTGTCGAGCTTCCGGTTGCTTGTTGATGTTTGACTCTGGAGATTCTAATTTTGAGATGCATGCAGAACTATTTAAACAAAATTAATTATTACCAGTGTATTTTTCGTAATGTAGTTTATATAAAACACAAACACTTTTTTTATTAAAATTAACAACACAAAAACAACGCCAAACCATTATTTCTCCCTTGAAAAAAAAAAAATTAAGCTGCAATTTATCACAAAAAAGATTGAATTACAATTACGCAAATGTTTGATTACCAATTTATTGTTATATTATTCACTATGTTAACTCATATGTTATTTACAAAAATATTAATTTTTACTGCAAGTTTATAACTCTATTTTAACACACTTATTAAATGATTCCGAATAAACAATGCGCATTGAAATGACTTAAAAGAAGTTTTCCTCGTGGTTTAAAATAATATAACTACACTTTCGTCAATTTGAAGAAATTTCTTCAGAATTACGCTTTTTGTTCCTAGAGGTGGTTAACAATTTTATTAAACTGAATAAATTTATTTGATTCAACGAAATTTAGTAGAATTCTACGAAATATAAATTCTTCAACGTAAACATAATTTCTTCAAAATGAAGAAATTTAATCAAATGTATTATTAATGAAATACTATTCAAATTTGAAGAAATCTCTCATTAAATTGAATAATTTTTTTATTTTTGCAATTAATTGAATATTTCATAATCAAATCGGTAGCACTTACCATCAAATTGAATAAATCGGTTCTTTAAAGTTCAACGAAATCGATTATTCAATTTCAACTACGAGATTTTTTTGAGTGTATATTTGACCGTTGACTGTTTTTAAATATTCAAATGATGTTGCTCCTGAACATTAATTAATAGCAATCGTAAGTAGAAGCATTCACGTTGTTTTGAGTGTACAGTGTATAGCCTGCCTAATGTATTCGTAGAAAAATGCCTGGATAATCGGTGAGCGGTTTACCTCTTTTACAGGGTTCCCAAATTTTTTTAGACGTATTCCATGTAAAATAAGTTGGTACGTCTGAATAAAGAATGCTTTTTGCGAAACGTCCAAAACATTTTGTTGTTGGCATAATTTGAAAAATTCCGTTAACGTGGTTTTTGGCGCTGCTTCTGCTCGACTAACTGCATTTGCTTCTGTGAAGTAAACACGTTGCCCATTTTCAAGATAGATGGCTAAATGAATGACAGCTGGATTTCTTTCGTGAATAGAAAAGAATAGTATTCGCGAGACCGCTTCATTATACTGCTTATAAAGGGTGATTTTTTTGTGGTTAGGATTTTCATGCATTAGTATTTGACAGATCACGCGGGATTTCAGACAAGGTGTCAAAGAGAAAGATGCTCAGTATGCTTTGACATTTCATAATGAATAGACTTACTAACGAGCAACGCTTGCAAATAATTGAATTATATTACAAAAATCAGTGTTCGGTTCGAAAAGTGTTTCGCGATTTACGTCCGATTTATGGTCTACATAATCGACCAAGTGAGCAAACAATTAATGCGATTGTGACCAAGTTTCGCACTCAGTTTACTTTATTGGACATTAAACCAACCACACGAATGCGTACAGTGCGTACAGAAGAGAATATTGCGTCTGTTTCTGAGAGTGTTGCTGAAGACCGTGAAATGTCGATTCGTCGCCGTTCGCAGCAATTGGGTTTGTGTTATTCGACGACATGGAAGATTTTACGCAAAGATCTTGGTGTAAAACCGTATAAAATACAGCTCCTGCAAGAACTGAAGCCGAACGATCTGCCACAACGTCGAATTTTCAGTGAATGGGCCCTAGAAAAGTTGGCAGAAAATCCGCTTTTTTATCGACAAATTTTGTTCAGCGATGAGGCTCATTTCTGGTTGAATGGCTACGTAAATAAGCAAAATTGCCGCATTTGGAGTGAAGAGCAACCAGAAGCCGTTCAAGAACTGCCCATGCATCCCGAAAAATGCACTGTTTGGTGTGGTTTGTACGCTGGTGGAATCATTGGACCGTATTTTTTCAAAGATGCTGTTGGACGCAACGTTACGGTGAATGGCGATCGCTATCGTTCGATGCTAACAAACTTTTTGTTGCCAAAAATGGAAGAACTGAACTTAGTTGACATGTGGTTTCAACAAGATGGCGCTACATGCCACACAGCTCGCGATTCTATGGCCATTTTGAGGGAAAACTTCGGAGAACAATTCATCTCAAGAAATGGCCCGGTAAGTTGGCCACCAAGATCATGCGATTTGACGCCTTTAGACTATTTTTTGTGGGGCTACGTCAAGTCTAAAGTCTACAGAAATAAGCCAGCAACTATTCCAGTTTTGGAAGACAACATTTTCGAAGAAATTCGGGCTATTCCGGCCGAAATGCTCGAAAAAGTTGCCCAAAATTGGACTTTCCGAATGGACCACCTAAGACGCAGCCGCGGTCAACATTTAAATGAAATTATCTTCAAAAAGTAAATGTCATGGACCAATCTAACGTTTCAAATAAAGAACCGATGAGATTTTGCAAATTTTATGCGTTTTTTTTTAAAAAAAAGTTCTCAAGCTCTTAAAAAATCACCCGTTACCTGCCCATTTGGTAACGCGAAACTTTGTCATTTTCATTAACATTTTGGACCGCAAAACCGGCCATGTCGCTGCCCTTGTGCACATATTTACAGATGTATTTAATAGATTTAACCGAGCTGCAAAATTCTATATTTATATGTGCTTTGTAGGTTTTCGATAGAAGAGGACAATAAGTTACAATCCATCTATTATCAATTTCAATACCCTCCTGGTTATTGTTTGAATTTATTACAAAGGAATGGCCACCATTTTCAGTAGATCGGTGACGATATAGTGGATATCCATCAATTCCTGTAGTAGTATCCGATAATATGTCCTTGAAAAAGCGCTTAGTGCATTTACCATTATCCATACATGGTGAATTGAGCACCACATGGACCATTGTTACAATCTGGAACAATTCTGGATCTACTGTTTCATCTGGGATTTCTGCTGATATAATCTGATCGATTTCTTCTGGTCTAATTTTGTTAATCAACAAAATTAAAATATGCGCATATTATGGCGATCCACGTTTTTGCCATTCAATTGAATACATCGCGTTTCTCCAAATAAGTGGTGTTTTACTATAAAATCGATGAAGGATTTTAAATTTTATCTGAAAACCCTTGCCGTTATGTCATGTCGATCATTAGCTGATTGGCCGGGTAATAAATAATTTTTGATTTCGTCCCACTGCGGGTTACATGTAAATGTGATGACTAAATCTGATTTACCGTATGCACGTACGTAAGACATTGCATGATGAATATATTACTGCATATATCCGAGGACTTCCAGTGTATGACGAAGTGTATCACCAATTTCATTAGGGTTTACATTGCCATCCACATTATAGTTTATGGGATCGCGCAAATGAATTTATTCTTCGGACCTTAATTTTAACTGGTTGATCGAATATAACGGAGACGTTCACTTACAATTTTAGCGAACATATTGACAATAAATTGGTGGTATCAATGTCTGCATTTTAATATATGATTGTCCATATTGGTCCGAATCATAAGCCTGTGTGCATAGAAATTCATGGCGCTAACTTTTTTATTCATTCCTTCACCTAAAATTTAAAAAAAATGTATTGTAAATATAAATTTGTTTATTGAATTTGTAATTGTTATATTAACCTGTTAAATGATTCCTTTGTTTAATATTTATATGGTAGCCATCCTCGCCCTCCCAAAAAATTAAAGAATACTGTAATGCGTCGTAAGAACGATGTGTATCTGCAATGACTTGTATGGTGTTGCTGCGGCGAATAATGCGTATATCGCATTGTTCAATTGTATCGCCAACCTTTATTATTCCTACTTCAGTCACTGTTGGAGCAATAAAACGCCGCGCATTTTCGCCAATAGGCACTTTATCGGCTTTAATAATCATCATATATTTACCGTTTTGTAATTGATTGGAAACTTGCTTAAACAATAGGATGAGGTTATTTTTTCTGCCAAAAATGTTTCTAAATCAGCTACGAGAGCTCGTTCCTGTATTACTTAGATGTATTGTACTCGCAACGGATTTTATACTGCTCTTCTTCATCTCACATAAATGAAATTTGTAGAAATTTTCGTGTTTCCGTGGGTAGATGTAGTAAAAAGCCAATTTTGTGATAAACCTGGCCCTGTATCTTGAATGTTTTATAAAATGTGCGTCCTTGTACATCCGTATTAGTAATGATATTGGCAGCGAATGAAGTTGTGGCGTCCTTCACACCTTGCTCAACCAAATCATGTAATAAATTATAAATAAATTTCCTAAATTGTCAAGCACCGTAAATGGTTAGTTGGGTACAGAAAACCCTTTTAAGAGGTTTTTTTGTATGTACGTGAAAAGAGAAGCAAGCCAAAAAATAAAAACAATATTATTAAGATTTTGAATGGTGAAAAAAAAAGATTGAAATAAAAAGCTCTAAAGCATGAATTAAAAATAAAATAAATAAAGAGTGAAAAATTAATATAAAATAAAGTGATTACATTTATTAATCAAGTGAATCGCAAAGAAAACACAAAATAATTTACCACGACACTAAAACTGGTAACCATCCGACGTGATTGTGGCCACATAGTCTATAGCCACTTATACAGTCAGCCGCAAGTGCGTCACCTTTCACCACATCTGGGAATCTGTTTCAACGGTTTCAGCGGTTTGCACAGTTTCGGCGGTTTCGGCAGTTTTCAACAGTTTTCAACGGTTTCAACAATTTCGGCAGTTTTCAACAGTTTTCAACGGTTTCAACAATTTCGGCAGTTTTCAACAGTTTTCAACGGTTTCAACAGTTTCGGCGGTTTTCAACGGTTTCAGCATTTTTCAACAACCAACAAAGTTTCGGTTGGGTATATGGTTACGGCAGCCAGGTTTCAACCCCATTACTGATACCAAGATACCGAGGTGACTCCAATTCGAACGTGTCTCTTCATCGAGGAATTTTGAACAATACGATTAAAACTGTAAGTACCCAATTAATTATTTGTGGTGCTTGATTAAATAAATTTTATTTTAAATTCAAATTTCGTTTTTTTATTCATAAAACTTTTTAAAATGTGTTTTGTTTCGGTGTTTTTTATTTTTTCGGTCCTTTTTCTTTTGTGTTCGTTTCTTTTTCGGCGCGTTGTCCAAGGTGTGAATGATCCACCGGTGGCCGTTTTATCTGCGGAATCAACTGATGAAGTGGCAGCATCGGGCAGAGGTTCTAAGGAACCAACATTTTCGTTGACAACCTCGCAGCTAACCGGTCTTATCAACGATGCTGTCGATAAAGCCGTCGCGCAGGTAGGGCGGAATAGTACAATTCCTCTACCAGAGACATCTCAATCTCACGTTTCGTTTCCTTCTTACACCGGAACGGTTGCTCGAGTGGCATTCAAACCTCCACAACCATTACAATCACAAAACCCAGAGGTTTGGTTCGAAATACTCGAGCAACAGTTCACGGTGGCGGACATAAGAACTGAGGCAACGCGGTATGCTCGTGCGGTTGCAGCTTTGGATTCACGACTCCACGACACTTTCGCATGTCTGATCACCAGCCCAAAAGGTAATGAACCTTATACGGTATTTAAGGCTGAAGTGATCCGGGTTCTCGGCGAATCGGAAAAGGCGAAGCTGAACAACCTGATGCATGGCTTAGCACTTGGAGACAGAAAGCCAACACAGTTGTTGAGCGCCATGAAATTGAACGCTGGGAACAACTTTAATGAAGCAACGCTTCGCCAATTCTGGATGAAGAGGTTGCCCCAGTCCGTTCAAATGGTGCTCACACCGTTTGAAAATGATGTCTCTCTGCCAGTCCTGGCAGAACGGGCTGACAACGTCTTCGAGACTATGACACAGTCTCAAGTGAATAGTCTAGAGACATCTGCACCTTGTTCGGTTTTTCCAAATTCTTTGTCGTCTTTAGATCAACAACTTTCGAATTTTAAAACAACATTGTTATCGGAAGTATCGGAAATTATTAATCAAAATTTTAGATCTCGTTCAAAATCAAATTCAGGAAGTCGCAGGCGTTCACGGTTGAATTCTCTTCATTGTTATCGGAAGTATCGGAAATTATTAATCAAAATTTTAGATCTCGTTCAAAATCAAATTCAGGAAGTCGCAGGCGTTCACGGTTGAATTCTAAATTCAATAGATCGCGACAAAATTCACCAAATTTTGGAACAAAGTATGATCCAAATTATGGTGAACCTTCGATCGAAAATAATTTTATCTGCTTTTATCATTATTATTTCGGAACTAAGGCTTACAAATGTAAGCCACTTTGCAGATATGTATCAAATAATACTTCCGGTAACAATGTTACAAAAAACTAAGTGGTCATTCACAATTGGCGGGGTGTAATGACGTAACAAAAACCAGCCGCCTTTTAATTTTTGAACTATTTAATCAAACGCATTTCCTAATTGATACAGGTGCAGACGTCTCAGTCTTACCCGCTCGTTTTATCAGGAACCCAAAGGTTGACCCATCATTTAGGTTGTTTGCGGCTAACGGTTCCTTGGTAAACGCGTACGGTACAAAAATTTTAAAAATAGACATTGGACTGCGCCGCGAATTCTCCTGGGAGTTTATTGTTGCTGACGTGTCGATGCCTATAATTGGCGGAGATTTTTTAAATAAAACTGGTTTACTGGTGGATATACAGGGACAGAGGCTCATTGACCCGTTAACCTCCCTGTATTCGAAAGGTAAACCTTCTACCTACAATGGTTCTACAGTATCTAGGATCGACAAGTCAGCAATGGACCCAGGAGTTTTTAAGGTAATATCAAAATTCAGTACGGTAGTTCACGGAAATATTAATATCGACGATACTAAACATAATGTAACTCACAAAATTGAGACGAACGGACCACCGATTGCATGCAAACCACGACGACTAGCACCGGACAAACTCATCATCGCGAGGACAGAATTCGAAAATATGATGAAACTCGGGATTTGCAGGCCTAGTATCAGTCCTTGGTCCAGCCCGTTACATTTAGTACCTAAAAAGAATGGAGCGTGGAGACCATGTGGAGATTTTCGGGCCCTAAACAGAGTCACAATTCCAGACAGGTACCCAATCCCACATCTCCAGGATTTTACACAACGACTCGAGGGCTGCACTATTTTCACAACAATAGACCTTGTCCAGGCTTACCATCAAATTCCTATTGAACCGACCGACATTCCAAAGACAGCAATTTCGACACCTTTCGGACTATTTGAATTTTGTAGAATGACTTTCGGCCTTAGAAATGCAGCACAATCGTTCCAACGTCTTATGCATTCAGTACTACGTGGACTTGACTTCTGCTTTGTATATTTGGACGATGTGCTCATTGCCTCTCGAAATTACGACGAACATCTTGAACATATTAAAATCATTTTTTCTAAATTAGACGAACACGGACTAGTTGTAAATGTGGACAAATGCGTTTTCGCAAAGACCGAAATTAATTTTTTAGGCCATTTGGTAACTGGACAAGGTATATTACCGTCGCATGAACGGGTTCAAGTCATCAAAAATTTCGAACGACCACAGACTGTTAAGCAACTGAAACGCTTTTTAGGTATGATAAACTTTTATCGACGCTTCATTCCAGGTGCCGCTGCTGACCAGGAATTGTTGAACGATTACCTAAAAGGCTATACCAAAAACAGTCGAGTTCCAATTCAATGGTCAACGGCGGCTATCGAAGCGTTCGATAACTGCAAAATTAAACTTACGAACGCGACTTTACTTATTCATCCATCATCATCAGCACCTCTGGCCATCATGGTTGACGCTTCCGATACTGCTCTCGGAGCGGTAGTTCAGCAGTTTGTATCCAATTCTTGGCAACCACTCGGTTTCTTTTCAGTACGTCTCAATGAAACGCAAAAAAGATACAGTGCTTATGATCGTGAACTTCTCGCGGCATATTCGGGAATAAAACACTTTCGATATCTTCTCGAAGGTCGTACTTTTACGCTTTATACCGATCATAAGCCACTTGTCTACGCTTTTAATCAGAATCCCGAAAAAGCATCTCCTCGTCAATTTCGACACCTAGATTTCATCGGTCAATTCACAACCGATATCCAGCACATCTCTGGACTGGATAACATTGTTGTAGATACTTTTTCGCACGCATTAATCAAATTTCTATTCCCGAAAGTATTGATTATGCTATCATCGCAGATGCTCAGACCAATGACGAGGAA
Source organism: Nephrotoma appendiculata (assembly GCA_947310385.1). Classification (NCBI taxonomy): domain Eukaryota; kingdom Metazoa; phylum Arthropoda; class Insecta; order Diptera; family Tipulidae; genus Nephrotoma; species Nephrotoma appendiculata. The sequence continues at coordinate 276,074,190 of OX371224.1, forward strand.
CTTCAAGAAATTTTAAGGAGTAACTCTGTTCTCAAATTTGAGAAATTTCCTGTTTCTTTCAATTCAAAAAAAATAATTTATTGCGATATTTCTACTACTACACCTAGGCCATTCATTCCCTTTAATTTCCGAAAACAAGTTTTCGATGCTTTTCATAACCTTTCACATCCTGGCGTCAAAGCTTCCATCAAACTTTTGACTCAGAATGTCATCTGGTCATCAATTAAAAAAGACGTTCAGAAAATGGCTCAAAATTGTGTAGCTTGCCAAAAGGCTAAAATCTCACGACATACAAAATCTCCGATTGGTAACTATAAATTAACTTCTCAACGCTTTTCGATTATTCATCTCGACATCATCGGTCCTTTGCCAGTTCCTGATAATCAGCGGTATTGCGTAACATTGATTGATAGATACACTCGCTGGTCTGAGGCGGTTCCAGTTCCGGATATAACTGCTGCAACCGTCGCTTTCGCTGTCTACTCACAGTGGATAGCTCGCTTTGGTGTGCCAGAGTTCATTGTCACGGACCAAGGCATGCAATTCGAATCACAACTTTTTCACGAACTGGCTAACTTACTTGGTTTTGAGCGCAGGAGAACAACTAGCTACAATCCCAAATGTAATGGCATGATCGAGAGATGGCATCGAGTCATCAAATCTGCTATTATGTGCTATAATCGTGCTGATTGGACTAGTGTTCTTCCTGCAATCTTACTTGGACTACGAACGACTTACAGTGACGAACTAAAAGCTACTCCAGCTGAACTGGTTTACGGATGTACAACTCGAGTTCCTGGAACATTTTTAGATGCGACGAACGAACAAATTTCACAATCAGACTTCATTACTAATTTAAGACGACACTTTGACGAAATTCGACCTTTACCGGCTTCTCGACATACTACGGACAAAATTTTTATTAGTAAAGATTTGCAGACTTGCTCGCTCGTTTTCTTACGAACTGACGCAGTACGCAAATCACTGCAACCACCGTATACTGGACCGTATTTGGTTATCGACCGTACAGACAAATTTTACACTTTGGATCTAAACGGACGACACGCCAAAATTTCCATCGACCGACTCAAACCATGTTACTCGGACAATCAACAACAAACTACGGACGCACCAACTTTGCAAACTGGATTACTTGTATCGACTGACCGACCAGAACCTATTATTTCGGCTGACGGACCTAAATCATCTACCGTGGAACCGAAAGTTCGCAAACAGGTTCGTTTTGATCTCTCGTCGAGGCCTGTTTTGATTACAAGTTCGGGTCGTGAGTCCAGGACTCCAACCAGATATAGAGATTGAAGCGATAGATCTGCGATCACTCTGGGAGGGGAGTATTGTGGCGTCCTTCACACCTTGCTCAACCAAATCATGTAATAAATTATAAATAAATTTCCTAAATTGTCAAGCACCGTAAATGGTTAGTTGGGTACAGAAAACCCTTTTTCTGGTTCAAAAGAGGTTTTTTTGTATGTACGTAAAAAGAGAAGCAAGCCAAAAAATAAAAACAATATTATTAAGATTTTGAATGGTGAAAAAAAAAGATTGAAATAAAAAGCTCTAAAGCATGAATTAAAAATAAAATAAATAAAGAGTGAAAAATTAATATAAAATAAAGTGATTACATTTATTAATCAAGTGAATCGCAAAGAAAACACAAAATAATTTACCACGACACTAAAAAGTCATTTGAAAACAACTATTAAATTTTCTTATTTTTTTCAAAAATAATTTGGACTCTGTATGGTGTTGCCATCCATTAGCGTTTTCAGTGGCTCTGGTGGTGGGTTCAATGTAGGTAAAACCACTTTGCCTGATGAACAACACATCCCTGCGGTTTCATTTTTAAATTTCAGAGCGTGGCAATGAGTGCATTCTCTATCCATGTAAATGTAACCAATTGAATTTTTTGAATGTTGTAACGCATACGTTTGCGTTACTATAGTTTACAAACTCTGACCGACCGATCCATTTACGAACATTAAAACTGGATTTGTTATTATCCATGGGTTTTGTCTTTTTTTTTTTACGAGAGAGACAAAACGAATTTGAAAAATTTTCTTGGTTGACGTTGGATTAGAAAAGCGATGAGTTGTGGATTACATTCGGACATATCAATTTCAAATAAAATATAGATGATATGTACTTGTGCTTTTAAAACAAAATAAGTTAATATTAATTAAAATATAAGTTAAATTCATTTATAAAATGTGAACTATACAAACTATGTATATTAGTAGAATTTATAAATGATAGCCTAATGAATAACTAAAAGTAACGAAACGTGTATGTGAAAATTAAAACTTTGTGTAAAAGAATAAACTGTACCAAAAACAAATACTAATATAGTAAAATTAATACTAAGCTAAAAACTTTAAGTTGGGCATAATTTGTGCAAATGATAAATATCGGAAGTGTTCATAATAGTTTTCGTAAAAGTAAAATAAATAATAATAATAAACTCAAAAATAATAAATTTAAAATATTAAGTTAAAAAGAAATATAAAATATAAGCATACAGTTATTGCCCGTACTGCATACAAAACGCTGTATAAAAACTCGAGTGCCTAGAACAGTACACCTGTTTCGTACCTTATTAATCATTCCTAATAATAAGTTTAATATTTATGATAAACTATACAAATTAATAATATATAAAATAATACAAATAGTAAAATAAATAAAATAATACTAATTTGCAGGCATTAACAAAATCACGAACACGTAACCTAAATCGCATGGTTAAAAAAAATTTTTTATACGTTTATAGAAATATTCTAAATTGCTACGAATATACGATTAATAAATCTATAAATTATACGACGACCGTCATCATTCAATAACGGGTCTTCGATAGATTCCACGGATTCATTCACTATTTAATTAAGGTTTATATTTTTTTTTATCTTATATTATATTTTAATTCACGAATATTTGTTTTTATATATGTATATATTTTTTTTCTTATTCTTATTATATCAATTACATATAATTTTGGGTTTCCGGTGTTAATAATTAGTTATTTCAACGTTATTTTTTTTTTTTTTGTTTTGAAATCGGTTATAATTTTATAAATAATTAATTATTACATCCGAAATTATGACGTCATTAGCAGTTAAGTTTATTTTCATTGACCATAAGTAAATACCATATATATTTTATTATAAATTTATATCGTGATACAGAAATTCACAGAATTGAGATGTTCTAAAATTATTATTATATATATTTTTTTTGTTAATTTTTCATTTTACAAATGTTTCACAATACAAATTTTTCGAATCAAATTTTATTTTCTTTTTATTTACGATTTGTTTGACTCCGCTGCTATGTTCATTCGCTTCTTTCATTGAAAAGTGTTTTTGTTTCATAATGAGTTAAGAGCAAAATAAAGTTAGGCATGTGGTTTCAGGTGGGTTTCGAATCACTTCCCATTTTCCTCCAAGTTTAGTTGAAAATTCGTTTCCTTCCCTCTTCCTAAATTTCCTCTCATTTCCATTAGTTGTTATCCCTTAAAACTAGGCACGGTCAGGACCAAGTAATTAGATGGATAGTTGTAAACAATAAAAAAAAAAAAAGAAAAGCGGTCTAGCAAGATGGTGTCTCTCTCTCTCTCTCTCTGGCACTATACATCCCATCAAGGGATTTGGCCGCCTCAAATGAGGTTTCATAATCATATTTTCATTTCGGATAATGAGTGATTAATTCATTGATCCTGAACCAGCCGTGAAATTTTTCCTTGTCACCACCGGGAATCGAACCCGGGACCTCCGGTCGCTGGAGCAAGCATGCTAACCACTTTGCCACCGGAGCGGCAAGATGGTGTCACAGCTTGAAAACCCCACCCCCTCACCTTGAGTATTTAGCCGCGCAGAGTAGGACCGCTCAAGTTATGTGACCCTATGAGAATAAATTCCTGATGACGAAAGGACATACGTGAAACCTTAACATTTTAATCAATGATACGGAATATAAATGATCCCCAACCATTTCGTTACAATGTGTGTAATATTCGATGTCTGGATCATATTCAAATGAGTTGCGACTGAATGAAGACAGTGTTAGTGTTCTTGTTGCTGGCATGCGTACTCGATTATTCAGTTGCACTACACTTCTGTTTGAATCCGTCACACGTTTGCGTGATCTTTGAGTTGTAATTCTCATTTGTGCATGACGTCTTATTCTGTGTACATCACTTTTTAATGTGCGGGTGGTTGAAATGAGCAATCGTGCATCCTCTCTTGTCGCTTTTTGTTGTTGTGGTGTTAAATTCGTTCTTATTCGTTGCCTATTGCGAATTTGTCGGTCACTACGACCAATGTTTGAATGGCGCCGTCCAGGCATTTTTCGCGGTCTTATTTCACAACAATTTGGGGGGTCGCATCTATGTATGCTAAAATGTATACTTTTCGGGTCTATGTATGCTTAAAAGGAAAATTTTCGTTTGTTATGTTATTTGTGCATTTAATCGAATTGTGTTAGTTATTACATTAATATCACTATAAAATTTACATACCACTTCACGATAACTTTAAAAATATTTGTATTTATAGTATATTGTAGACAATCAATATTGTTTTGAAATTTCGTATCAAAAATTCACCTATTTAAAATTGATTGAAAGTTTATGATGAAAGTTAATTGAATTGGAAGTTCCAAATGATTGAAATTTTCGTCAAACTTATTTCTAAACAATTGTACAGCACAATGAAATATCTAATACTGAAATGGCAAATGAAAAACCATTTTGATTTTGTTTTTTCAATAAACACCATTTTGTAATATATTTAAGGTTACTACGATCTATAGTTTTACTTTTAACATTATTTGCAGCATTCACTTGGCGAATGTGTATATTAAATTTGAAAAACAAAAAAAAATCATAAAAATGCATTAAAGACAACCAACGCCACCTATCGGATTATTGTGGTTACATTTACGCCCCTATTCTCATAGTCGCATCACTTCATGTGATGTGATAGATCACATCACATGAAGTGATGCGACTATAAAATTACTATTCTCTTAGTCGATTCATGTGACGTGATACGGCGAATGACATAACCTGTACTTATCTGGCAACACTAGATTTTTTTCTTACAGTTGATGTTGATTTGACATATTCAAAATATTATTTTTATTTTGTCTTGTGTTCAGAGAGTGTAGTTGTACCGCAGTTTTATTGTGTTATTTAAAATAAATAATTTTTCCATTAATAAATTATTAAAAGAAATATGAGTAGTGTCGAGTTTTTTTATACCGACGATAGTGAAGAGGAGGAAAATGTACACGAGATAGCTGTTAAGCGTCGAAAATTAAGAGACGCTTGTAATCCATTAGAACTTCCAAATAATTTGTAAGTTTTTGCAATTTCTATATGTATCTTTAAATATACTTATCAGTTTTCATTGTTTCTTTCAGATTTATCCAATATTTTCGAATAGACAAAGATTCATTTAGAAATATTCTTTCGATAATTGAAAGTAAATTGGAAAGAACCACTAGGTACGGTTCTGTGCTCCCAATCATAAAGCTAGCGGCAGTATTGAGATTTTTTGCACAAGGAAAGCTATCAAACGGGTACGGGTAATGAATTTTTAGTTGGAATAGCTCAGTCGACCTTTTCAAAAATTTTGAGCGAAATTTGCGTGATCTTAGAAGAAGAACTATGTCCGCAATGTACATATTATATTTCCAACAACCGATGCGGAGAAGGAGCGGATCAAATTATCATTTTTTGAAAAATTTGGTTTTCCTGGTGTGATTGGGTGTGTCGACGGAACCCATATAAAAATAATAACACCAGAAAAACGTCAAAAACATTTATATATGAACCGGAAAGGTTTCTATAGCTTAAATGTTATGATAGTTAGTATTCATAGTTTTAAAGTTATTTATAAAATTGCTAATTTAAATTCCATTTATTAGGTTTGTGATGATCAACAAAAAATTACATATGTGGACAGTCATCACCCAGGATCCTGTCACGATGCTTTTATATTTAATTCTAGTGACTTGGATACTGAGCTGAAAAATAATTATGAGAACGGCCAGATAAATACATGATTATTAGGTAATGTGAAAAATCATCTATAACATTGTTTATAATTTTGTTTTATGTAAGCAGATTTATTCTAGGTGATGCCGGTTATACTCTCAAGCCGTACCTAATAACGCCATTTAGAGCAACTGCAGCAGATTCGCCAGAAAGGAGGTTTAATGTAAAACTTTCAAAAGCTAGGAATGTTATTGAAAGGACAATTGGATTGTTAAAAAGCCGATTTCGCTGTCTATTGGGTGCAAGACGGCTGCATTATTCACCGCAGAAAGCCGCACAATTTATTAATGTGTGTTGTGCTCTACACAACTTGTGTATTGATCATAATTTAAATATGGAAATGCAAGAGACAACAATTCAAGATAATGATGAATTAAATGATATGGTGGAAGAAGAAATCTCTGACATCGGACAAAGAATAAGAGGCCAACTAATGAGTTCAATTTGTTAACCCTCATGTTAGTAAAGGAAAAATATCTGAATATGAGTGAACAATGTATTTTGTATGTAAATAAAGAGATTTTCTATTTTTATATAAATTTTGATATGTCTAATGGGTTTTAATAATTCAATTTTAAATATACTTATATGTATAATACCGAATCGAACGACAATTGCTATATGCATTTATCCTATGGCATAAAAAAAAATATTTGTACCTAAAAATGAATTTCGGAACCATTTTCGGATGTATACCAATACTATATGTATAGTTATTTGTATAATGTATAGTTATTTAATAACCATTTAAATGAATTGATTGCAATAATAAGTGATATATCATTATTAACGAAAATCAAATAAATAAATGTTAGTAAACATTTTCCTATTTTTTATTTGGACAATAATTAATTAACTAATTAATAGTTATGCTTGACGACGCAGAAGAATGTGATTCTCCACTTGAGTTAGCTGAAGCTGAAGCATCCGATGCTGAGCAAGTTCCAATTCAGATTAGAACTAAACATATCCAGATGTCAGCGACCAAAAACGAAGTTTGAAATCATTAACCAAAAATCAACTGGATTTCTTTTAAAATTTATTTTGGGTATGTGATGGAACAAAATTCGTTACCGTTTCCACAAGTTAACAATTTGCATGACCGTTCATATTTCTACGTGAATTGGCACTTGACTTTGTAGACTAAATATTAAAATTTGTCGCCGTTCCTGCCCGAGCAAATGTTACTCCATCTAACGCTATTAAAAAAAGCAACGTGTCATCAACGTATATCAGTTTACCTGAAATAAATAAAAATATAAACGTAAATTTGTTGAAATATATTACCAGAAATACATATACGTGAAATGCAATGAAACAAAAAAACAAAACTTAAAATTATTGTCATATTATTTATTTCGAATACTATGGAAAACAAATGAATTTACCCGGGCACCTTTGTTACTGTAATCATCTTTCCGCTTTCACGTTTTTCCCAGTTGCAAAATTTGGCAAAACAGTGTATTCGTATTATGTTAATTGAAATAGAAGTTCTCATTCGATCAAACTTTTATTACGAGTGGAACATAAAAAAATAAACAATGAAAAGTGCAAAAGGTACCTAGATACCTCGTCGCTCACATAAGATTTCTAAATAAAAAAACTTTATATTGTTGTTTATTTAGTTTAATTCATAATTAAATATTTTAATTTAATTCATAATTTCATTTTGGTTTTTTTAATTTTATTAAAATTTAATTCATAACTTCAATAGGATATTTAAACTTATAACTAAGATATAAAAAATATATGATTCTAATTCAGCCTTATTAATAAATTTATGATCAATGAATGTATCACATCACATTTTGGTTTTTCACATCACATCGGTTTTTATCCCTAATAGTATTTGTTGGACTGTTGTTCTTTTAACGCCAGTTTTTGCTCCTTGTATTGCAAATTTTTTAATTTGAATTCTAGACTCTGCTGGCGAAACTTTCTTTCTTCATTTTGACAATCTGTCCACATTTTCATTTTTTTTTCCTTTAATTCAAAAATTTTTCGGGAATACCGAGCACATTCTTTAAGATATTTTGTTTGCTCCTCTATATTTTTTGTTTGCCTCTCAAGAAGATGTCTTCTTTCTTCTTGGAAGTTCGAGGAAAAAGAACGTTTCCGCCAATTTTGGTTTGGTACGGTTTGAATCAATTTATTATTGTTTTCTGTTGTTGTTGTTTCAAAAAATGTTGGCGATATATCATTTTCGATGCAAATATCGTCAGTTCTTACTGGGTCTATTTCTAAACTAATCAAATCGGCACAAGATTGTTCTTCACTATTTTTAACACGTATGGATGAGCTGTTGTTGTTGGATGTTGATAACATTTGACTATTCCTTATTAACCCAAATGTGTTGTTGGAAACAGGGCAGGTTTTATCTAATGAAAGTAGACTAATTACGCTCTCTTCTAGTTGAGAAAAATTGTATAGTGTATTTGAGCCACCTCCAGTGGCTGAAATTTTCTTTTTATTATGCCCTAATTTTTTTTTAATTTTATTTTTTAGATCGTTCCAAACCTGAAAAAATTAATTACTATGTTATGCCTTAAGTCTCATATACAAGAACAGAATCATTACCTTTTGCCAGCCCGTTCCGTCTATTAATGGAGGGCCTAAGCTATGTAATTGTATGGCAAAGCTATCCCACGATTCTTTATATTTTTCTTTTGAATCTCCAAACGTGAAAAATCCCTTGGATATCTCAACATTTTTTTCCATGAGCTCTACCAATCGTTCGAACTGTTTGACGTTTGTAATGTTTTTCCTAAATAACATAAATTTATTATTTTTTTAATATTAAAATATTTATTATTATTTATTTATAATAATATATAAAAGTATATATGTATATATATATATATATATATATATATATATATATATATATATATATATATATATATATATATATATATATATATATAAATACATATATAAATATATAATACCTATATAATATATAAATAATCGTAAACTTACGTTTTATTAACATCCATCTTGCTTGTTATTATTCGTATCACTTAAAAATACTACGTGATGAAATATATCATTTCAAGTGACGTTTATCGCTTCATACGACTAAGAGAATATGGCGTCAAGTGATAGTTATTACACCAAACGATAAACGTCACTTCAATCGACTAACAGAATACGAAAATGCGATTATCACATCATGTGATAGTTATCACTTGTATGAGAATAGAGCTGTTAAATTTAATATTGTTGAAATTGAAAATTATATACCGGAAAATATGAATTTTCGAAAAAGCAACCTCCTCCTCCACACTTTACACAAACAAAAACTATTCGAAGCACCACACGAACATATGGTGTCAATATAAGTTGGAAAGCTTTAGCGGTTCATTTCTAATGGTCGGTCATACATATGCACCAACGTTTTTATATAATTTTCGTAAATATCTCCACTTCAGCGCCACCTATCGGGTCCAAATTTTGCCAAAGACTTTGATTTTATTTAATTATTATATGGTGTGAATTTGTGCCAAACCGGTCCATAAATAAGAATTGCGAAAAAAGCGACCCCCACCGCCACCAAGGGGGTCTTACACAAACAAAAACCATCCGGAGTACTATACGCACATATGGTGTGCATATAAGTTAGATAGCTTTAGAAGTTCAGGCGTGATTGTCGGTCATACATACGCACCAATGTTTTTATATACATATTAAGATTTGAAATTCTTTATGGTTTTCTCCTTTTTCTAAATCGCTTTTTTAATTCATAATTTTAAGTTAAAAATATGAATTAAAATAAGTCGGTGGTGTTCATACAAAAATCAACTTTTTTGCTTCATTTTTGGAGAACTTTCTTGATTCGGACTTTTTTAGTTCGGTACCCCTTTATCAGGTGTTTATTATTAATACTATATTATTCATTGCAGTTCCTGATTAAGCTAATTTATTTAGTTCTAATGAACATTTTTGATTACAGAAGAATTTTGAAGCCGTAATGACTACATTTTTATTATTTGCAGCTTTATTATTTTGTAAGCGTCGAGGAATAAATACTCCTTATAGATTCCAGATTGACTATTTTTGAAACCAGATGTCTTTGTTTCATTTTTATTTTTATTAATAAACATATTGGTTTGTTAGGGATTGTAGGGTTATCCGTTGAAGAGGGGATCCATCCGTTTGATACAACAATATTTGGATTTGATTTATTTTATTTTATTTGTTTTACGACAATCGAGTTATAATTAATTTAGTTATAATAATCATTACATTGCATTACATTTATTCTATTCAAGAATAATTTAGGTGTATCGTACAAAATAATGATTCTCTAACGAATAATAATGACATTTTATTTCAGGAAACTTACTCGTACCATTTAGATGCCAACATTATTGATTATCAATTTTTTTAAAATGATATAGTAAAGGTGTGTGGAGGGTCTGGCATCGCGTTGTTGTAGATTGATGTGGGGAAGTGGTATTAAATAAAATTTCATCACTCATAGTAATGAAATTTAGTTTCAGGACATTTACTAATTGCTCACTTACTTTTTAGGATGTTGCTTGCTGATTGTTTGTATCCCGAAGAACAAAAATAATTGTGCCGTCTTGTGCTTGACTATAACTATTGACTACTTAGGTGTCTGTAACCGGGTCAAGTCTATCATACCTAACAACCTTTCCTATCCCTCCATCTTGTTGTATGTAGGGGGTGGGGTGTACGATTGCCCTGGCGTGTCCGGGATCCTTGCTTGGTCTTGGCCGTACATTCTAATCAATATAATTTAACTCATAATAATGACATTTTATTTCAGGAAATTTACTGCAACTTAACTAATTATAAATTTTAATTATAAAAATCAATTTTTTTTAGGATGCTGATTATATCCAAAATAATCAAAAATAATTGTGTTGTCTCGTGCTAACCGTCTTATATTACATTTCAACTAACAATTTACTAACTATTGACTACTTAGGTGTCTGAAACCGGGTCAATTTCCATAATAATTAACTAACCTTTCCTATCCTTCCATCTTGTTATATGTAAAAGAGTGTGCGGATGGGCCCGGCGTCAACCGGGAATCTTACTTAGGTTTGGTCGCACATTCCAATCAATCAATCAATCAAATATTAAGATTTGAAATTCTTTATATTTTTTTAAATTTTATTTTGCTTAAAAAAAATCGTGTTTATATATTTAGCGTGTTTTATAGCACAACACATTTGACATTTCTGCACTATAAAATGTGAATTTTGTATGAGTGAATGAAATACGAATAAGTATTTTTTTATTCACACCAAAAAGAGTGTTCACTCAAGTGTGTTCACTCAGAGTGAACAATCAGTTTTTATTCACTCCCCCCATTGTCTACGCATAAATGAATTATCTAAGGTATTTTCGGCACCAATGATTAAGGTTTTATGAAAATTTTGAACGATGTTTTGGCTCGTCGGTATTCTGAAGAAGGCATTCATATAATTTAGCCCTCATTCAATGGTCGTTTAACAGACTGAAATACACTTTCTGTTTATCGCTTCACACACTTCAATGAAAATCCAACTTATTGTAAATGCATCGCTAACATCTTAGTAATGCAACACGCCTTTACTCGTAATCTGCACTAGTTAATATAAAAATAACAGCCCCAATCTATAGTCTAAAATTGTAAATATTCTATTTAGAAAAATCTTGATCTTGGACACGAGATTATTGCCATTAAAATATTAATTGCGAGAAACAAATCAATGTCGCAATTTAAACTCACATAAAAAGTACAACAAAAAGTAATACAACGATCACACGTGATTAATTGGTATACGAACTAAAATAAAGAATTTCCCATTTTCTTGTGAAAAATCATTGAGGAAGAGAACAGCAACAACAGCAAAAAATTTAATTTGCATGAAATAATTCATATCCATGTGTGTAATACATCATTCCTATCGTTGTTGTTGTTTTACGTATTTAAAGAAAAAAAATTATCTTGTGTATATAAAATTGGAAAATGCAATTTGTTAAAAATTTAAAAATAAACATTTTTAATAGCAATGTGTATTTAATGATAATTGTTGTAGAAAGTGTCAAAACGAAATACTTAAAATTTGTCATTTAATTGCGGGTGATTTATTATTAAATTGCGAACGAGATTTTTGCACACACAGGGTCGAACCAAAATCCTATATATAACGCACACTCACACATGTTTAACCTTAAAAGATTTTCTACCATATACGAGTATATCTTTATATTCTAATCGTGTCTAGCCCGTAAATATTTCCTTTATCATATATTCCTAATCAATGCGGCTCATTTAAAACATAAGGCAACAGCACCACATTGAAATTTTTTGTACCGAAAAATTCGATTTTAACGAGTCATTCTTCTTCATTCCCATAACACTTAGTATGTCTGTACATAAGTGAAATTTAAATATATCAGACAAAAACCATATACGGAGAACTAAACACAAAAAAAAATCCAAATAATAAATTTTAACGGCTTTTATTTGTATAGAAAGCTTTAAGCTCAACTAAAAAAAAAACACTTTTCGTAAATTTTCAATTTTGTTAACATATTATTTTCTCTCTATACACACATAACAATGACGGCTATAATTGCATTGCATATTTTTTTGGTGTATGGTGTTCTCTGGTTGTTTATTGCGAACATCCAAAAAGTCCAGAATATAATTGAATTTATTGTTCTCGTTGATTTTGTAACAAAACTATAAAATGTCTCAGTATATCGTCGAGCATAGACTATGTGCACCATATCTATCTCTCTCTATAGATAACGTTGGTTTACATAAATTTTAATGAGACATCTTGAATGATACGATCATTATGACGTATGGGGTTGGGGCTATTATATTAAATTGTTTAACAAGCTTTTACGCTTTACGATATATCTGTTGTGTTAAATCTAGATATATCTGTGATGCAGCATATCTCACTGGTGATAAAATCACCTCGCAAATACAGTACACATAATATACCACCGCATGCACAAACAATAAGTGTAACGAGTACAATGAATTTTTTTTGGCAATAACCATAAATTGGATTGATTTTTCTTGCTGGTTTTTGTAAATTTTTGAATGGAACAACAGTCAACCTTATTATACTGCTAAAAAAAAATTGTGGATTGATGTAGTTGGATTTGGTAAATGGAGTGTTTTTTGTAAAAAGTCATTGGCCAGTCTTTCGAAATAGCAAAACTTGCATATGAATGCTTTATTGTGCAGACCGTCATGTCTAAGCTTTTGCATAATTGTTGAAACAATTACAGCCGATTATGCAAATCTTAATTTAATGAATCATACATTTAAACGATATTTTGTTGGATTGACCTTGTTGACTAACGTAAGAAAGAGATTCATGTGAAGTATTTCCTAAAATTCGAAAAACTTTTCCTACGATTTTTTTTAGGAACAAAATTCACGCGTCTGGGCAGAGTCGTGAAATTTTTTCTATTCCTAGATAATTATATATGTGTTAGTGCCAATAATATAACAATTGCATATTAACCAATTTTAAGGAATTGTTCGGTTATTGCGTTACGTAGCAATTTATTATAAAAAAAATTGATGAAATACTTTTGCCTGATAGAAACTAAGCGCATGGTTTGTGCCATTGATTTTACTGGGTGATCATAAAGTAAGCCTAAATAAATAACCAAGATAAATATTATTCTCGTTGAAATTAACTCTTGAAGCCTCTGCTGCTGCTCTTGAAACGTATGCTGGATTTTTATTGACTCAATTGTAAAAAAAACTTTAAAGTGTGAATAAGAAAATTCTCTTTAATACAGAAACTAATTGTTACGGAAAACAATAGAAGTTCTCTAGGGTAGGGTAGGTTTAGTAACATGTAATAAAGTACCTTATGGAAAAACTCGATTTTCATACCTTATTTTTGAATTTTGCGTGGTCTGTCGAACTGAATTGAATTTTACTCCATAGTGTACTTGACTGTATTTTGTTAAACCAGTTTAACTTATCCGTCGTTTATCCTGGGCTGTGATGTTGTACCATCAATATTTTCAACTTTCGACTTAGTTTATGTTTTATTTTTGACGAGTATAATTACAGTCTATTTCTTTCTAAAAATACGTTTTTATTATTGTGTTTTTAGCTTGCCCAAGGAAAGATCATGCTATATCTATTTTACTATTACTAAGAATACAAGATTAATGACTTTAGTTATCACGAAATAGAAACCATAATTATATCAACACGTGGAAATTACGATGTAATACGCGTAATTGTTTATTCGAAATGGAATATTCATTTATTCCTGCAAATTGAGACATAAACTAAGACAAAAATGAAAATAGGAATGACACAAAATCCAGACTATTTCAAATGATTTCCTGACTATCGCAGATTTCAAGTAATCGCAATCAATTCCTATATTCTAAGCAGATGCCCTTGTCTGTTCAAAAATAAGTTTATCATACATAATCAGCGTCGCGCCGTATTGTCTACATCGCATAATTAATACATTGTCTACACGTGTAGACAATGTATGTCGAAAATTAAAAACTGACGTCGACAATGTCGAAAATTAATTATAATCATTAGATATTAACAAAATAACAACAATGTTTATTAATTATTTTTTGGTTTTCTTGTTTATTGCAAAATCTTTAAATATAAATAATGCCTAATTAAAAATAATAGTAGCTTTCCAATCCATTTTTGATTCAAAATGTGTCTAGATTTAATTTCAACCACCAGATTATGAAAGTTGTAAAGGATGCTTCGACAAGTTCAGATCACTTTACAGAATGTCTTAATTGCGCTTAGAACGGAAGTTATGATGATTTCTGGTGATTTCCAGTAATAACAATACTCTATAGGAATAAAGACAAAATTTAGTGGTAATTGAAACAGTTACACATAACTATATCAGTCAAATTTATCAGGTAGGTAAAATAAATTCTATGTTCTTTATAGTCAACGATTTCAGATTTTCCGTATATAGGTCAATGCTCTATTTATTTCATAATATCCAAATTTAGATCACACGGCATCAGCTGATTGAAATAAACATTATTCCATTGTGTATAGTCTCTTTTCTCTGACTTATGGCATGTGCAACAGCTCATCCTTTTCCATTAGTTAGAACATTTTTTATATAGCACCCACACACACACACACACATATATTAGATTAAATAGTAAAAACTGCAGGTAGAAAATAATTTGATTTTTTCAGTTTTATTGTTGCCATCTAGCACGTGTCAAGGGGTCCATTTCACGCAATGGAGAGCTCGTTCATAGAGATCCAATTCACACTATACCACACATACCATTCATATGGAAAATCCGTGCCAAGGGGGTCCATTTGACCCAACGGAGAGCCGGTTTATATTTATTTCGTTTATATTGACTTGCAAAATAGACAAATATTATCTTTAAAAGATAAAAAAATTTCGCAATCGCTATGAATTTTTCGTTTGCAATTAAACCAACTGTTGCACTTGTTTTTTTCTAACGCCCCGAAACAGTAGATTTAGGTGCTCTTCCATATTTTCTGAGTTCTGCTAGCTTCTTTTTAATTTCTCTGCGAAAATCTTGAAGTGCTGATTGATTTGATTTTCTTCTTCTGAGTGAATTTCATTGATTATTCTCCCATTCACTATCAATTCGGCGGCATAGATAACAAACACCCTACAATTGTACCCATCTATTTGCTGCGGTAATCCTTTATTATTACCAGGAACGATTTTAAAAATTTTTGGTGGTGCATTGTGGTATTTTAAAACCTCACTTGCGCAATTTATCTCGCATTTTATAGAGAGATTTATTTGGGTTCAGCGGGTCGTAAGTAGTTATTTCATTTTTTTTTCAAAATTAATTATACCTACGGTCCAGTGACTATTGTGGTAATACGGAACAATAACATGTTTACTATTATACTGTTTATATTGGAGGTTGAACCTAGGTTCAACCTGGGTTGAACCTTCAACATAAACACCAAAGGTTAACTTGGAGTTAACTCGACTCAATCCAAAAAATTTCTTAGGTCGAGTTAACTCTGGTTAATATAAACGCCCAGAGTCGAGTCGAAAAACAACAACAAAAAATAATCAGTAAAGTAAAAAAATAAAAATGGCGATTTTTCATATTTTTCTTGTACGAGCACGTCTGTATCTAAATTCGGCAGCATATTCTTGTGATTTTTGCGATTTTTTATTTTTTGAAAGTTCGAAAGAAAATGTTAGAATGATTTTTTGCAAGAAAAAAATTTGAATGATTTTGTCAGTTATAACCTGGTTTCGACTCAACCTCAAGATAACTCTCCAATATAAACACTAGAAGTTAACTTCAAGGTTAACCTAAAGATAACTACAAGTTGACTCGACCTGGGTTCAACCTCCAACATAAACAGTATATATTTATGCAGAGGTCAAATTCTCTCTGTTGACTTGAATTTTTCGCTCTGTATATTTTTTTTTTTCGTTAAAAATGTTTAGGGCCACGTAGTGGTCTAAGCAAACACTGTTTGTGTCTTTTATAAAAATTGATATTGCATTGCATACAATATCACAACTTAAAAATTATATACACAAGTTTCCCAAAGGCCGTTGTAACGAAATTTAAAAATTACAATGTGGAAGTTTAATTTACCAATAATGTCGAAATATTCTTGCGGCATTCTCGTTAAATGTATAGTATTTTAGGTAAGTATTTTTCCCAAGCCGTTTTGCTGGCGAACTTTGACAGAGAGCGACCCTTTGTTTTTTTTCGCCAGTTTTCTTCATTTCGATCTTCGGGGTTTCTTTCATCGTCTCTTATATTGGGTGGAGTTGAGTATGGTGAACACTTCTCGTTATTTCTCAATTTTTTACAAATTTTGGCATTTTGGCTTGTTGATTAGCAATCTATCGCTTTAAGCAATAAATCAGTTTTTCCTTTCAAACTATCGACAAATCTTCCTAATTTCAATTGGAGCTCATTTATTAAGTTGTGCTTCAATAAATTAAGGGGACATAGCACCTTTCAAATTTTCAAAAAATCGAATTTTGTTTATTATAGGTACGAATGCAGCCACATTTCATGAATAATGCACCCCCTGGTTCTTTAGGCGTGTGCAATGAATCTGGTTGGATGAATGCAGAAACTTTCATTAAATGGTTAGAACACTTCATAAAAAACGTAAGACCTAGTGAAGATAACCAAGTTCTTCTATTAATGGATAACCATTCTTCTCATGTAACACTTCAAGCTGTAAATTAATTGTAACAATAATAATAATTATAATAATAATTGTAACAATAATAAGTGAAGCTTCTCGCAAAATATTTGCTTCGGGTGAAGTCAATCGCATCACAGAGACAGAAGTGTCAATCAGCTGCAATGGTAATTTAAATCCGCCGTGAACTGTTCGACCACCCTTCAGCAAAGTAGCTGCGATTCCCATTGTTACAAATGGAAGCACAATTTTTCCTTTTCCTTTTGGTCCATCACGTAAGAAATTTTGGCTGGATACATTTTCATTATCCGCTGCAGCAGAAATATATGTGGATATCGTGGAAAACCAAATTTTTTGCTACATATTTTCAATATGGTGTCGGCTGTAATCGAGTCATGTCCTCTGAATATTTCATCCAGAGATCAAGAGGTTTTGGAGGTTCACAAAAGCAACAAATATAAGCGAAGGTCTCTCGAAGCTGTCTTGGCATTTGAAAGACTGCTGTTTCTTTTAAGAGTGATCCCATTCATCATCGTTGACCAGAAGGTCCCGTGCAGCGGCAGCTTCTTTGAAGGTTTTGTAAATAACACCACCGAATGTTCGTACAAAATCAAAGCTGGTGGCACCACGAATATGTAGCAAAAGCAGCCGCAGGAAGAAAAGCTCCTCATGTCACAAGCAGGCTCAATCAAGCTGACTGGAGGAGTAATTTAACAAACTATTTCAGATGCTAAAGGAACCTGAAACCACATCTCTGGTGCGGCGTGTTAATCGCATTTTAACATAACGCAAAAAATCCGTAACAAATTTGCCTTCCTATTTAGGGTGTTCTAATTGGGCAATATATCCTGTTTAAGGTGCTAACACAACCGGAGTCCAAATCTCTGGCAAGGCGTGTTAAAGGCCGTTTACCATTTTTGCTCAAACTCCAAATAGAAATAAAAAAATTTGTAGAAAATTTACTGTTTTGATTCGGAAGTTTCATTCAGGCTGACTGAATGAACAATTAAACAACCTATTCCAAATGCTCATGGAATCTTAGCCCACATCTCTGGGAAGGCGTATTACTTGTTTCTTCTCTTGTTGCGAAGTTATGAAGAACCAAAAAATAGTATTGTTTTTTTCTTAGGTCTTCCACTTTAGAAACACTCCGCTGAAAAAAATATACAGTAAACGCTCGATTTAACGGACCCCGATTTAACGAACGCTCGATTTAACGGACGCTCGATTTAACGAACGCTCGATTTAACAGACGATTTTTGGAAGAAATTCTGGAATTGGTCATTTGGGATGGAACTCGATCAATTCTTAACCGATTATGATGGGATTGGGTATATTGGATGGAAATGGGATTATTGAACGATTTTTGGAAGAAGTTCTGGAATATGGCCACCTGGGACGGAACTCGACCAATTCTTAACTGATTATGATGGGATTGGGTATGTTAGATGGAAATGGGATTATTGAACGATTTTTGGAAGAAGTTCTGGAATATGGCCACCTGGGACGGAACTCGACCAATTCTTAACTGATTATGATGAGATTGGGTATGTTGGATGGAAATGGGATTATTGAACGATTTTTGGAAGAAGTTCTGGAATATGGCCACCTGGGACGGAACTCGACCAATTCTTAACTGATTATGATGGGATTGGGTATGTTGGATGGAAATGGGATTATTTAATGATTTTTGGAAGAAGTTCTGGAATATGGCCACCTGGGACGGAACTCGACCAATTCTTAACTGATTATGATGAGATTGGGTATGTTGGATGGAAATGGGATTATTGAACGATTTTTGGAAGAAGTTCTGGAATATGGCCACCTGGGACGGAACTCGACCAATTCTTAACTGATTATGATGGGATTGGGTATGTTGGATGGAAATGGGATTATTTAATGATTTTTGGAAGAAGTTCTGGAATATGGCCACCTGGAACGGAACTCGACCAATTCTTAACTGATTATGATGGGATTGGGAATGTTGGATGGAAATGGGATTATTGAACGATTTTTGGAAGAAGTTCTGGAATATGGCCATCTGGGACGGAACTCGACCAATTCTTAACTGATTATGATGGGATTGGGTATGTTGGATGGAAATGGGATTATTGAACGATTTTTGGAAGAAGTTCTGGAATATGGCCATCTGGGACGGAACTCGACCAATTCTTAACTGATAATGATGGGATTGGGTATGATGGATGGAAATGGGATTATTGGACGATTTTTGGAAGAAGTTCTGGAATATGGCCACCTGGGACGGAACTCGACCAATTCTTAACTGATTATGATGGGATTGGGTATGTTGGATGGAAATGGGATTATTGAACGATTTTTGGAAGAAGTTCTGGAATATGGCCACCTGGGACGGAACTCGACCAATTCTTAACTGATTATGATGGGATTGGGTATGTTGGATGGAAATGGGATTATTTAATGATTTTTGGAAGAAGTTCTGGAATATGGCCACCTGGGACGGAACTCGACCAATTCTTAACTGATTATGATGAGATTGGGTATGTTGGATGGAAATGGGATTATTGAACGATTTTTGGAAGAAGTTCTGGAATATGGCCACCTGGGACGGAACTCGACCAATTCTTAACTGATTATGATGGGATTGGGTATGTTGGATGGAAATGGGATTATTTAATGATTTTTGGAAGAAGTTCTGGAATATGGCCACCTGGGACGGAACTCGACCAATTCTTAACTGATTATGATGGGATTGGGTATGTTGGATGGAAATGGGATTATTTAATGATTTTTGGAAGAAGTTCTGGAATATGGCCACCTGGGACGGAACTCGACCAATTCTTAACTGATTATGATGAGATTGGGTATGTTGGATGGAAATGGGATTATTGAACGATTTTTGGAAGAAGTTCTGGAATATGGCCACCTGGGACGGAACTCGACCAATTCTTAACTGATTATGATGGGATTGGGTATGTTGGATGGAAATGGGATTATTTAATGATTTTTGGAAGAAGTTCTGGAATATGGCCACCTGGAACGGAACTCGACCAATTCTTAACTGATTATGATGGGATTGGGAATGTTGGATGGAAATGGGATTATTGAACGATTTTTGGAAGAAGTTCTGGAATATGGCCATCTGGGACGGAACTCGACCAATTCTTAACTGATTATGATGGGATTGGGTATGTTGGATGGAAATGGGATTATTGAACGATTTTTGGAAGAAGTTCTGGAATATGGCCATCTGGGACGGAACTCGACCAATTCTTAACTGATAATGATGGGATTGGGTATGATGGATGGAAATGGGATTATTGGACGATTTTTGGAAGAAGTTCTGGAATATGGCCACCTGGGACGGAACTCGACCAATTCTTAACTGATTATGATGGGATTGGGTATGTTGGATGGAAATGGGATTATTGAACGATTTTTGGAAGAAGTTCTGGAATATGGTCACCTTGGACAGAACTTGTTCAATTCTTAACCGATTATGATGGGATTAGGTATGTTGGATGGAAATGGGATTTTTGAACGATTTTTGGAAAAAGTTCTGGAATATGGCCATATGGCCGTATTGCAAATATCTCGGGATTGTGTAAATTTCCGCTTGGTTCGAAAGTTTCTGAAGATCTCAAGGTCTTAGAAAACGTCATATTCCATGTTACCGTGAACAGTTTTTGAGGTCGTTTTTGATAAGAATACAGTAAACTCGATTTAATGGATACCGGTGTGAAGTTTTTAACGAAAAGTGTAGCTACACAAATTAATGAAAAGTGTAGCTACACTAATTAACGAAAAGTGTAGCTACACAAATTAATGAAACGTGTAGCTACACAAATTAACGAAAAGTGTAGCAATTAAAAGTGTAAATAAAACACTTCAGAGAACTCAGAGATGTTATCAAGTGTGGGCATATGGAATCGGCCATAGTGTAGCAGGTATTTTGACCAATATTAGAATATTCATTAAATTTACCAATACATAAATTCCCGTGAAGCAACCCCAGGTCTTTTTATTTTGATGTGGTTAACTGTTTCGAACAGGACGGTTCATCCACTTTTCGAAAATATATGCCCACACTTGATAAACATCTCTGAGTTTTCTGGGATCGGCCATAGTGTAGCAGGTATTTTGACCAATATAAGAAAATTCATTAAATTTACCAATACATAAATTCCCGTGAAGCAACCTCAGGTCTTTTAATTTTCTCCATGTTATTAATTTTATTTAATTTCTCAGGTAGTTAAATTTTTCCAGGTCTTTTTTATTTTTTTTAAGGTGTTTTATTTACACTTTTAATTGCTACACTTTTCGTTAATTTGTGTAGCTACACGTTTCATTAATTTGTGTAGCTACACTTTTCGTTAATTAGTGTAGCTACACTTTTCATTAATTTGTGTAGCTACACTTTTCGTTAAAAACTTCACACCGGTATCCATTAAATCGAGTTTACTGTATTCTTATCAAAAACGACCTCAAAAACTGTTCACGGTAACATGGAATATGACGTTTTCTAAGACCTTGAGATCTTCAGAAACTATCGAACCAAGCGGAAATTTATACAATCCCGAGATATTTGCAATACGGCCATATGGCCATATTCCAGAACTTTTTCCAAAAATCGTTCAATAATCCCATTTCCATCCAACATACCCAATCCCATCATAATCGGTTAAGAATTGGTCGAGTTCCGTCCTAGGTGGCCATATTCCAGAACTTCTTCCAAAAATCGTTCAACAATCCCATTTCCATCCAACATACCCAATCCCATCATAATCAGTTAAGAATTGGTCGAGTTCCGTCCCAGATGGCCATATTCCAGAACTTCTTCCAAAAATCGTTCAATAATCCCATTTCCATCCAACATACCCAATCCCATCATAATCAGTTAAGAATTGGTCGAGTTCCGTCCTAGGTGGCCATATTCCAGAACTTCTTCCAAAAATCGTTCAACAATCCCATTTCCATCCAACATACCCAATCCCATCATAATCAGTTAATAATTGGTCGAGTTCCGTCCCAGATGGCCATATTCCAGAACTTCTTCCAAAAATCGTTCAATAATCCCATTTCCATCCAACATACCCAATCCCATCATAATCGGTTAAGAATTGGTCGAGTTCCGTCCCAGGTGGCCATATTCCAGAACTTCTTCCAAAAATCGTTCAATAATCCCATTTCCATCCAACATACCCAATCCCATCATAATCGGTTAAGAATTGGTCGAGTTCCGTCCTAGGTGGCCATATTCCAGAACTTCTTCCAAAAATCGTTCAACAATCCCATTTCCATCCAACATACCCAATCCCATCATAATCAGTTAAGAATTGGTCGAGTTCTATCCCAGGTGGCCATATTCCAGAACTTCTTCCAAAAATCGTTCAATAATCCCATTTCCATCCAACATACCTAATCCCATCATAATCAGTTAAGAATTGGTCGAGTTCCGTCCTAGGTGGCCATATTCCAGAACTTCTTCCAAAAATCGTTCAACAATCCCATTTCCATCCAACATACCCAATCCCATCATAATCAGTTAAGAATTGGTCGAGTTCCGTCCCAGATGGCCATATTCCAGAACTTCTTCCAAAAATCGTTCAATAATCCCATTTCCATCCAACATACCCAATCCCATCATAATCGGTTAAGAATTGGTCGAGTTCCGTCCCAGGTGGCCATATTCCAGAACTTCTTCCAAAAATCGTTCAATAATCCCATTTCCATCCAACATACCCAATCCCATCATAATCGGTTAAGAATTGGTCGAGTTCCGTCCTAGGTGGCCATATTCCAGAACTTCTTCCAAAAATCGTTCAACAATCCCATTTCCATCCAACATACCCAATCCCATCATAATCAGTTAAGAATTGGTCGAGTTCCGTCCCAGGTGGCCATATTCCAGAACTTCTTCCAAAAATCGTTCAATAATCCCATTTCCATCCAACATACCCAATCCCATCATAATCAGTTAAGAATTGGTCGAGTTCCGTCCCAGATGGCCATATTCCAGAACTTCTTCCAAAAATCGTTCAATAATCCCATTTCCATTCAACATACCCAATCCCATCATAATCAGTTAAGAATTGGTCGAGTTCCGTCCCAGATGGCCATATTCCAGAACTTCTTCCAAAAATCATTAAATAATCGCATTTCAATCCAACATACCCAATCCCATCATAATCGGTTAAGAAACTACTGACTTCCGTCTCAGATGGCCATATTCCAGAACTTCTTCCAAAAACTGTTTATGAATCTCATTACCATCCAACAAACAAAATCCCATCATAATCGGTTAAGAGATAAACGAGTTCTGTCCTAGGTGACCATATTTCAGAACAAGTGTAAAATCTTTAGTTGATTAAATTTAAAAATTTTCCATTCGGATTTAACAGACATTCGGATTTAACAGACACCCCCAATTAGTCTGTTAAATCGAGCGTTTACTGTATTTTTATCCTTATGGTATATGCCAATTGGATTTGTTATTAATTTTGTCTAATGAAATTCCCAAATAAACGACGAACCTGATTTTATTGAATTAATACAATTTTGCGTTTGTTTTTTCGCAATAAACGATTAACTAACAATATTTGATATACACGGTAAGATTTTCGTTCAATGAGATGTTACCCGGATTTTTTTTTTATCTACCGATCCCGAGCAAACGATGACCAAACGAATTCAATCATCATTTTTGTCAAAAGCTTTAGATGATGTGCTAAAACGGCGGAAATTTTTGTGAAATTTATTTTTTGTTTGATTCCTGTAATTGCTTGTGTTTTATTCTCTTCTCTAGCGAACTTATTTTCCGGTTTCTCGTTCATGTTTCTACCATTCATGTTTCTGTATGCAGCTCTCAGTTGTTGGGTCGTTTTATCTCCTGAGAAGGTCTGCGCTTTATATTATATTTTAAATTTTGAAATTTTAACTGTAATTTGACTAAATCGATTTCTTTAAATAAATAAATAGCCAGAATGAGAAGCATCGATGACTTCTCAATTCGCTGTTGAGCGTTTACAATGTAAAAACCGTTTTTTACATTTTTTTATAATTAACGTAAATTACATAAAAATTAGTATGATTTATAAAAAAACATGTAAAAAAAATGGAAACTCTGAAAACTATCTTAAAATATTGTATAATTGATACAAATGTTTGACGGTCAATCATAATTATTTTTAACTATTATAGTTATCTACAGTCAGATGAAAATATTGATTTAAGCATCTACACTGCCATCTGTTTTCGTCTTGAACAAGCTTCAAATAAACGTTTACAAATATCTACCTACATTTGGAAAAAAATTTAAATAGTGCAAATTATGTTTTAGCGGCACAATTACATGCTATCTATTATCAAATAATTTGAAGAACAAAAATCTTTGATAACTCGGAATCTGTCGGAAGTGCTTATTACGTGAAGGAAATAAACTCAATGCGGTTTTCAAAGAGCGAGATATTAGTATATAATGGGGCACTGCCATCACGGGGAAGCCGTCGTTACTTATTTAGATCAGACAATGAACGTTTCTAGCTTGACGTTATCTATACCGACTTCACAAAGGCTTTCGATTTGATTGATGCTATTTTTATTAGCAAGTTGGAGAGTCTCGATTGTCATTTCATTCCCATCGTCTGATTGCGTTCTTACCTCTCAGATCGCTATAGCACAGCTTTAGGATTCTGGATTGTTCTCCCTATTATTTCAGGCGTCATCCGGCGTGCCTCAGGGTAGTCATATCGGGCTACTGTTATGTTCATTATTTATTAACGACGTTGTAAAATGTTTTGCCAACTGCAAATTGTTACAAGATGACCGCGTCTTCAATTAACAACGTACTCCCTTTAAAAGTGAAATGCAAAACTCTTTTTTTCTACGTAGCCGGTCGCCCGTTTTTTATCAATATCAAACTGTACAACGAAACCATTGATCGGGTTGAGTTCATTTCGGATCTTGGCATGATCTTTGAATCTGACGGTACAATTACCAGACATGTTAACGCCATTATTTCAAAGTCGTACATTATGCTTGGTTTCATTAAACGAAACTGATGTAATTTTTTGAAGCTGCAACGTCTAGATATTCGCCGAGAAGTAGCTTCAGCGCTGTTTGTGCGTGATATCATTAATTCCCGTGTCGATTGTATCGAGTTACTAGCACGTATCAACTTGTATGCTCCTGATGCGTCATTGCAATGGAACTTTATTCATCGACCGTTTTTCTGATCCTATTCCGAGGTATCGCGAGTATTTAATATGGTCTACGAAGCTTTTGATTATCACTTGTGGAGATATTCATTTAAGAAAGCTTTATATAATCTGTTGTTGTCGAGTTTATGTGCCGCAATTTTTTACCAATTGTGTTGTTGTGCCGATTGTAGTCACTGTAGGCACCATTTATAAATAATAAATAAATGATTGTAGTAAAAAAAAACATTTGGGTGTAAATATATTTTAAAAATAATTTCAAAAATACCACGCATCACATACTTTCTTAATTTAAATATTTATTTTAATTAATCCATCGTACCAGCACGTCCAAAATACAAAAAAAAATATTTAACAATTAGTAATGTGATGTAACAATACGCCCGTGGACAAAATTAACGCATATTTTTTATTTTGCAATAAAAAAAATCCCGCTGGCCGATTTTAGTGGAACTGGTATCAAATGATCCTAAATTTATAATTTTCTCAAAAGGGGCACACATGTGGCGTTATGGAACTATTGTGGCTATTTATCATTGCAAAATGTTAAAATGTGCCGAACTATTTTTTTTTGTTTAATTTTCAAAAGCGGTTTATAAACTTTGAAATTAGCTTTATTACAATATAGTTTGATTAATTTAGTAATGAGTATTTCCACCCGTGCCCTTATTACAGCTTCCGTCGTTCTGGGCATAGTAAGTAGAATGTTTTGTATCATTTCTTGCTGAATGGGATTCCACTCTCCTTACGCTTTAACAGCTCTGCTATCGAATCTGGTGCGGGATTTCTAGCTCTAATACGGTGTTTTAGAATGTAGTATATGTGTTTGATCGGTTTTAGATCTGGGCTCATTGATAGCCACATTAGTGCACGAATTTCGATGTCTTGGCGATATTGATGTATACCATTGCAATTACGTATACTGCAGGGTTATCACAAAACTAACATAACCTATGAAGCCCACATATGACAAAAAGTGATCGCCATGAATGTTGCGAACATACCAGTCTGCATTCATCCTCAAACCAATCTCCACCAGCGCCGTACCCAGATGATTGCATCCAAAAACATTATTGAACCTCTACCAAAGCTTACATTTTGCACTATTTTACATGATACGTAGCGTTCTCCAACTCTTCTGTATACAAGATTACGTCCATCTAATTTCTATATTTGGATTATGGTCTCATCTGAAAAGAGAACAGTGTCCCATTGACCAGTTCCTCAATTTGCATGAGTATGAGTAAATTCTAAACGGCTGGATTTGTATCGGGCAGAAGCCGTGGAACAGCACTTTTTAAACGTTGAAACGTGACCCAGAATTCTGATTCGGTTTGATTTAATGAATCCAATGTGATTTATCTCATGGTTCATACGAATCCTATATACGTTTCCCGCAACTTTAATTGGACTAAATATCATACGAATGACCTTCCTTTCGATAGTAGGTAACATTCTACAATCGTTAGAGGTCAGAGTCCAGCCTTCCCTGCCGAAGGCCAGCACAGGTCTAGTGGGTACTTTATAAAGTGCGACCTTACACGACTGCGACATATGTTTAGATCGTAATAAACTTGATTTTGTTTCTACTTGCATTCCATTTGATATTGTCATTGGTGACCCGAGGTATTTGAAGTCTACGACACTATCAAATTTATAGTGGCCGTAATACGAGATTGCCGATGGGTTTAGAGCTCAAATTCAAAAACCTAAAATTTAATTTTCTTCTTTAATAATGTTACGGTTAGCTATTATATTTTCTATCAAAAAACTAACGGGAATTCGTCAATAAAACATAAAACATTTATTATTCATTCAAATTTATTGTATCGTCTTCAAAGTACGACCCTTCTGAAATAATACACGTATGACAACGAATAATCCAATCATCAAAACATTTTCAAACGCGAGAAAAGTCACCCGGACCAATATCAGGTGAATACGGTAGTTGTTCGATGCTGACCTTTTTCGACGAATTTGTTCTCTCAAACACCGCAAACGCTCAGATAACATTCTTTATTTACTTCCTGACCTTCTGGCAAGAATTTCGAATGAACAACACCGCGATAATTAAAGAAAACAGTCAACAGTTGACTGGTTTGCATGTCAAACTCATAAAACTATGCCTCTTCACCAGTTATAAAGCGTTTTATGAATGTGGGACCGGAATTAACTCGTTCTAGCATATCCTCAGCAACGTTTACGCGATTTGGAGCTAGTCGCGCGGCAACGCGTTTCATGCCTAAGCAATCGCGTACAATATTACGAATTGATTCGTGAAACACAAAAAGTTTAGCGGCTATTTCTCAAACCAAAATGACGATTTTGTGTCACCATTTCTTTCACTTTATTGATGGTAACTTCAGTTGAGGCCAAATTTTGCAATACAAAGTTTTCACCCAATCCAGCTAGTTACGCAAATCGGGGAATTTGACCGAGTAAACTTCTAAAATATACAATTTGGTGGAATGGTTCAGAGATGTTGAA
The DNA here is from genome assembly GCA_947310385.1 of Nephrotoma appendiculata. Lineage (NCBI taxonomy): Eukaryota > Metazoa > Arthropoda > Insecta > Diptera > Tipulidae > Nephrotoma > Nephrotoma appendiculata. The sequence continues at coordinate 276,102,124 of OX371224.1, forward strand.
GATGTCTCAAACTGAATGGCGCATTCACACGAAGGTGCCAATTGAGTCTACAATTGCGAGAAGAGGTAAATCAGCTAGAACTATCAAAATAGAAGAGGCAAATACATTAACTGAAGTACATGTGGTCGTGAAAATTTCTTCTTATAAGTCAGTTCTCAGGGTTTTAGCAAATTGCATCCGATTAGCCTAATCATGTGAAGAAATCATCATTCATCACATGTGAGCAACTGAGAAAGGGTGAATAGATTCTGATTAAATGGGCACAAATGATTGTTTAGGAAACGACATACAACAGCTTTCACCGGACAAGTGGTGCAGTGGTTAAATATTTGACACTTGGACCGGGAGGTGCTGGGTTCGAATCCCATCAGAGGCAGGATGCAAAGCGAATTTTCTTCAACGATTATGATCGGTGATGTTAATAAATACAACTGAGACTCTCTGTTGGAGTGCAGAATTCAGCGCCAACCCACCGTCCATGTCAGTATGCAGGTTGACATGGAGCTTGCAATGTGCAGGTGGTATACTGTAGTTGCGTGAGTAGGTGAATGGGTGTATGAGTGCGTGAATGAAAAGGGGGGTATTAATTGACCTTAAAAAGACGTTAAACCCATTGGATAATTATTACTTTCTTATTTCCTTCTATAAAAAAACAGCTGCAGAAACGCGCATCGATGAAAGAGGGCAGCAGACTGAGAGTATAACCAACTCAGTAGACAACGATTCAGACGATTTGCAGAAACCTACACCACGTCATTTTATGTTTGGCAAAACATTTAGGGGCCTAGTTTTGGGTTCATGTTATACACTACGTTAAATGTTAAGTGTTGCGTTAAATTGTTGCGTTGATTACGTGACATTTTAACGTAAAATGTTCTACAACAGAAAACCCCCGATTTAACGGACTAATTGGGGAGAATTTGGGATTGGGTATCCAATTGAGATGGAAATGGGATTCTTAAAAGATTTCTGGAATATGGCCACCTGGGACGGAACTTGAGCAATTCTTAACCATTAATGTTGGGATGGGACATGATGGATGGAATTGAGATTCTTAAATAATTTTGGGAAGAACTTCTATAGCCACCTGCGACGGATTGGGTATGTTGGATTGAAATGGGATTCCTAAACGATTTTTGAAAGAAGTTGTGGAATATCGCTACCTGAACCATATGGATTTTGAGGATCCCTGGAAAAATAACAACCTATCTGCTATTTCTAGGCTTAATAGAGGCTAAAACGAATACATCCCAACAATTAAAAAGTTATATGTCCCTAATCATTTTCCCGCTTGAAAATATTGCATTCAACTTTTGTCAACCCAGCGGTTCTATTATGAAAATATGAACGTGACGTAAAAAATTATTCCGGTGTCATTTTGGTTTGTGACATATATGTAGGCCAGATTAGAATGTAACTTTAAATTATTTATTTACTTTTTGACAATGCCAATATCATAATTCAAAATAACGCTTCTATTTCATAATATAATCAGTACCATCGCTGTTTTTTTCGGTGATACCAAATTTTTGCAAACTCGTGTAAATATTAATCCAAATATGATCTTCGAATTTTTAAGACATCACCATCCTCTAGAGATGTATGTATATACTGCGCGAACAAACTTACATAAATCGTATATCCAATTTTAATCTAATATTGGCGAGTGAAAATTCTAATGTGTATCTGATACAACGTTGAATGCTTTAAGAAGAATATAATAGGAAGCAGAGATATACGCTTTAAGATACAAATCGGATGTCTGTGGGTTACGAAGCCAAAAAATAATAACACTGACAGAAAAATATTTTCCCATTATTTTTCGTTTATTGGAAAAATACTGTATAAAAAGTATAAACTAGATGAAAAACAAATCGGAAAATATAAAGAAAGAAAAATAAGGTTAAAACGAAAATCCGACAAATATTAAAATTCCTTTAAGAATATTGTATATAACATTCTTATAAGAAGTCAACGAAGAAGTCAAATTGATTTAAGAGATTTTCTTACCAATTCGATATTTGTATAAAATGCAACAAGTTGTCTTTGCGGTTTCGATTCAGACACCGAGAATGCAGGATTTTCTTACATAACCGCAGCGAGAATAAATAATCAATAGAGGTAAATGTAATTTTTAATTAAATTTACATTTTTAAAATTGTTTCGTATATGCTTCGATTTCATCTTATTCTCCATGGTGAATAAAGAACATCGATTTAAATATAAGATAACATCGACCCGAGTTAGAAAAAATAAAATATTTTTAACTATAATTACAGTTCTTAACATATAACACAGTAAAGTGTGTCATATATAGATAAATAATGGACGGAATCCAATAAACGGTATTTAATACGTTTTGCCAAAAAAGTTTCGTTGTATTCCGATCTAAAAGCATAATTGCCATATAAACATAATAAAATCGAGAAAATTATAATTTTCCGAATAAATGTTTTCCGCATTTACCTCAAGTTTATACGTTACATGTTTTTGTGTATTAGGGATGTGGTTTGAGATTATAGTAAAATCAATGATGTAAAAAAATTAAATTACATTTTCCTATTTTTTTTACCTGTACATGAATATTCGATAATTCAAAATGTACAAAAGGAAAACTGAACCAATTTTCCACAAAAAATTGAAACCAACAATAAGCTTTTATATAATTTAATGATAGGTAATATTGACCCAAATATAGAAATTTTATTTTATGTTAGTCGAAATGAAAACTGTGGATAATGATGTTTTCCTTGCAATATTTAAGTTTTGCGCGAATTAGGTTGGACGCTGAAAAACGCGAAATAATTGATCGCAGAACCGAACTTAAGATTGAGGAAGTACGGGGTGATACTGAGGAAGGAACACTTTAAGATTTTGAAGTTAACTCTGTTTGTTTTTACGTCGTGTCCACACAAGCGTTGAACGATGTACGGTTGCAACTTTGCAAGTGTTCAACTTTAATCTCTTGGTTTGGTATACTACTGTGGGCAAAAAATAGTAAGACTTTTTAATTTAAATTTCGCGCAAAAAACCATTCGTCGAAATCTATGAAATTAAAAAAATTCAACAAACTTTGATTTAACTTCAAGTTTATTTTGATCACGTTATTGTTTCTCTGCTGTGTCCTCATTCTGGTTTTCCCCGGTAAAAGGGAATTGAGAATTAGTTTTCCAGCAGTTGGGAATTTTTTATTCCCCAAAATGTATTCTGACGTTACGAATTTTTTTTTTTATTGGGAAAAAATAATTCCATTTTATAGCAGTTTGACGTTAATTTTTTCCCATTATTTTTTTGGGGTATTGTGAGTCGAAGACTTTTAAAATTTAAAACATTATTTTTGCTAATGAATATAATATACAGTAAAACCTGGTTATAACGAAACTCTCGGGATAGCAAAATTTATTCATTATATCCAATGTTTTTTATAAAGAGGGTTCGTTATAAAAAGTCTGATAATTTATTGTTCGTTATAAGGAAGAATTATTTGAACCATTATAATAAAGTTTGGTTTATTTGAACGATATTATATTTCAACAGTTATGCATTAATTGAAGTTAACGCGCATCCCCAATAGAAAACTAATGACTTTTACCTTACAGAAAAGTATGAAAAAAATTTTGTTCGTTGGGTTGGTATTTTCCTTATGAAAGGAGTAAAAAGCAAAAGTCATTAGGAAAATTTTTGTAAATCGGTAATTTATTTGTTTAAAAGTTGCATGTCTTATTTGACCCAGTTTTCTTTTCCTATTATTAACAAATTGAAGTTCAATTTGACAACCCGGATTGCAGCTTAATGACAAGTTCTTTCCAAAAATCAAAAATAAATTGATTTTTTTGTGTGGCAAAGAACACGATACCCGATTGATTTTTTTTGTAATGAATCTGTGAAAAATTGACATTCGATTTTCAAAAAATTTATATTGACAGTTTATTGTCAACAAATTATCAACACAATTTTTTGTCACCACAATTATTTCAACACAGTGAAAACGAAACAATTATTTTAATGCAAAAATAAAATTATTTCGTATGTCAAATTCTCACGGCTGACTAGTCAAAAAGTTATAATGTTTATGTTTATATTTTTGACGGTGTTTGTAAACGTCAAAAAGAATCTAATGAAATGTTGAGATTTTTCAAAATTGATTGCGATAAAAACAAAATCAATTTTTTTACTTGGAAATAACGTACCACGGTATTTCGATCAAAAATTTTTGATCTCAAATCAATTTTTTTGAGGAAAGAAATTGCTATAAGATTTAAATGTTTATCTATGTCTTTCATCGAGGGCACTTCCATGTCATTGTCATTATCATCATCAACATTTTCATCCGAATTAGTTTTCATCGACCTGAAATTCACTTTATCGCTATCGTCTGTAACGATAACATTTTCATCTACAGGCAAATATTCGGGCAAATCAACATTTTCATTTAGTGTTTGCATTAATGAATTTTGCCAATAAAATTCATTCATTTCAAGCCAAACACTGTTGAAGTTTTCTTCAATGCTTGTAGACGTCTCGTCATCGCTAGTTCAAGGATTTTTAAAGCAGTTAGAAATAGTGTTTGACTGTACTAAATCCCATGCAAATTTTATCATCACACAGCCATCGAATACATAAAAATGAGGCAGGATACTGTTGTTGTCGAGACTCTATATAATTTTTTTGAACAAAAGTTTTCAGTAAAAAACTTTTAAGTTTTGTATAATACCCTGGTTTATTTAGCTTGTAGAAATTGGAGATAAGCACTTAACTGTTATAAGTTGTAAACCTCCAACTTATAAATGCGACGGACAATTATCCACTATCAACAAAATTTGCGTTTTTGGGCCAAGAATGACTTATCAATATGACGAAGATAAATTTCCCACTCCTGGAAAGTCGCAATCTTTCAAATTTGATTTATATAAAACCGGTAGAGTACGAATATTTTTGATACATCTTGGGTTTTTATATTTATCAATAACTAGTACCGGTAATTTATCCTTTCGAGTAATATTTGCCCCTAAGAGCACAGTAAGTCGATCTTTGCTCCGTTTACCTCTAAAACAAGGATTGTTTTTAAAAGCCATGGTTTTATCCGGTATCAATTTATAATATTATAACATAACATTTGTATTGTTTTTAAGTTATAAATATTTGAAGGGTAATCCATATTTATTATGTATTGTGATACAAAAACGCTTAATAAATTACAAAACAAAAATTTAAAACACTCGAGTAAAGGAGACGAGACAAAATACATGAACGAAAAAGTTCGTTCGTTATAACCAATACAAAATACAAGTGTTTTATTAATTTGAACAGAAATTTTGTTCATTATATCGTTATAACGAGGTTCGTTATATTGAGGGTAATTTTTATTAAGTTATATAGGAAAAAAATTGGGACCGAGAGAATTGAACGTTATAACGAGGTTTTCGTAATATCCGAGGATTTTATAACCAGGTTTTACATTTAAAAATAAATTAAGCATGTAATAAGTTAATGTTTTTTTTTATGGCTACAATCACTAATTTACGCACAAAATTTTTACTTAAGTGTTGCAGCCCCTTTTAAAACATTTTTTTCGGCTACAACAATTTTGGTGAAAATTATAGAAAAAATGTTTTAAATTGTCATATAACTGATTGCATTGAATCGTGATTTCGAAAGTTTTATCAAGACACAGAAATCATTGTAATGAGTGTTCTTATTTCAGAAAATTATTTTTAGAGGTCCTGTGGTGAGACTTGGATTTTTAAAACCAAGTTTCATGTTGTTTTCTGGATCGCCTTTTCTTGGCTATGAAGGGTTTCTATAAATTAATTGGAATTGTTCTGCGGCGAGGCTGCTATGTTGCAATATTTTGAGCCGTAATGCCAGAGCCTCCTTAATATAAGAGCCGTAACATTCCGCCATTTTTTTCCATGAGCTTTCCATATAGGGGAAGCTTTTTGTTCTTTTTCATACCAATCAGTGTATTTTAATATTTTTTTAGAAGCTTTTTTGTATATAAAAACATTAATGTTTCGTTTCAATTTTTAATTTGAATGCTTAGTTCAATATTCAGGAAAAGCATATTTTAAAATTGAGTCAGATTATGTCGAATTAACGCAAAAATATTTAAATTAGTCTACCACAAATTTTTTTTTTATTGTAGAAATAAGAATTTGTTTATATGTGAATGTAAGAAATTAATATAGAGTGTTCCATCAAAAATTTCAGCATTTCTTTCCCAAAACAAACGTTGGTTAAAAAATGCTTTTTGAGTAGCTATGTAATATGGGGTTTATTGTGCTCTGGATTCTATTACAACATTGTTGATGAACAAACTTCGAACACTCTTTTTTCGTTATTTGTTAAAAATTTGATTTTTCATCGCAACAAATTTGCAGCCTATATTGTTTCATCCTGTAGTATAAACAAACTGGAGCTTCATAAAATAAAAACATTATATTATAGAGCTTTTCGCAATAAAAAACCAATCAAAAGATGTCGCTAAGTATAAATTAAAGCTAAATATTAAAACCTAAACGTTTGTTAACTTAACTTTAACAATTTATTATGTATACTGCCTGGTTCAATAGATTATTGAAATCTCCTGGAACTGAAAATAACCGAAAACGAGCGAATTGAAATAAGAAAAGAAAAAATTTGGAAAAAATGTGACATTTTTCTATTATTGTTTTTCAGCGCGCAGCAACTACGATGATAAATATTTTGCGATGAAAAGCTTTATTTATGCTAACCGTTTTATAAATAAAAATTATAATTGTTTTGAGTTTTATTAATTATATTAAATTATTATATTAAAGATTTCGCGCTTAACTTACAATAATAATGGTTTATTTTCGCAAATAGTTATTTAATTATTTTACAATTTTCTGAAATTTCAGGTAAATTTATTACAGAGACATCTGTAAACGGATTTTCAAATTACAGAAAGCTCGGTTTTGCAATCGAATAAAATTGAAGCTTTTTACGTTTGTTCTGTTTTTTAATAATATTTAATTAAGAAAACCATGACAACGTTGATTTTTTGTATACAAAAATAATTTTCGTAAATAGATTTTGACGTAAAATTTTTATTATATGAATAATATTATTGTTTCTACGTTGTGATTCATAAAATTTCGTTTCAGCTCACATTTTCTCTTTAATTTTGTTATAAATGGAGAATGTTTAGATTGCTATAAAGTGCATCGTTCATCTCAAAAATTCTGAGGTGCATGTGACCAGAATTTACCAAATAAGTTTAATTTTTTTAAAACTAAATTTTAAATTGGATGTAAGAGGAATCCGCGGCACCACCCTTTATTATCTTACTTTATAAACCTACACAACTAAACGGAAAGCTCATTTTTATAGAAAATTAATAAATTTATGGTCCGCTTTAGTTTAAATTTACTAAATAAATACTACATTATGATGGCTGATTTTCAAATATGTGTTCTTTGAATAGTTTATTAAAAATATGAAATTAAAATTTAGATGATTTGTTTAATTTTTTATTCATAAATTCATGTTCAAAAATTTTCCAATTACTACGGTTTCTTATAGTAATTCAATAAAAGCTTCCCCTCTACTGAAAGCTCTCTTTTTAATATTACGGCTCTTCAAAATCATAGATGGCTCTGGTAATGCATGATGTTGCAACTTGTTGTATGGAGTTACGTGGTCAAACAGTTTCTCATGCGATTAGAATAGATCAACAACAATCCAACATAGTTGTGAACGTGGCTCACTAAATGATCTAGCTAACCCCGTCTCCAACTAAGCTATTTTTTAATGTTGCTACCGATATAAGTTCTTATTGTGGTTCTAAAAATAACTTTTTAAATGGAATTAAGTAATTTTAGAAATGATTATGATGAAATTCAATTCTTATGATGAAAATGGCTATCGAAAACGTGTAAAACACATTTCCCTCCCCATTCCTTCCTTCTTAAATGATTTTTTTCAGAATGAACTTTTCAACAGTCCAAACTAAAAAAAAATACTAGAATTTTAATTTTATTTAAGTCTTTCGGCATTCGGCAAAGTAGAACCAAAATGTTTAGTATTTGTCAACAGAATACTATTTTTCACATTGTTGCTACATTTTCCGGGCATACGCAGTTTAACACAAACAAAATTGACTACTACCTATATATTATTGTTATGTACATACATAAACATATACATAGATAGATACATACACAGATTAGTTTTACGATCGCAACAAAAAATATTGTTTTTCGCACGACAAGGAAGCTAATAAATCATGAAAATTTTTATTTCCAATTTTCTTTTTTATTGCCACAGGAAGTATATATGTATATAATAAATAGGCCTATAAATAGTAAAATTGCTAAAGCTATCTGATTTCCATTTTAATGGAATTACATAATAAAATTAAAAATTATTTTTTAACTTTTGTTTTTAGAAACGTGCCATAACATTATTCCGCTCCATACGTGTAGACGCTGAATAAATTGGATGTTAGTATTGACGAATAATTGCGTAAAGTTAGATAAATTAGTATTATGCATAATATGTCCTTAAATCTCAACCTTGTTCATTTCCCGTAGAAAATAATTTATCTCTGGTGAGAGTAATTTTAAATGTCATAGTTCTTGCGAGCTTAATACAGGCTACCAAATGTACTATATGTAAAAAGACTACATCGGTCTCGCCTCTGGTAAGCCTAGTAAACATATTAGGCCATATATTAGTAGTTAACGTCCGAGCAGGAAAATAAATGATGATACACTAATGACTCTCCAGCGATAGTCATTAACAATTTTTAGCAAATGAGATAAATTTTTGCTTGTGACATATCCGAATGAACCGTTTATGACATGTCTGAGATGAATCGTGTGTGAGAAGTCATTTGAGATCTATCCGAGATGAATCCTATATGACAGGCCTGAGATAAATTTATATATGTATCTATATGGACATACATATATAATGAATATTTTTAATTTAGATGAAAAATAATATTCCAAATTTATTTTAAAAATGTTGTAAAGTACATAAAATTAGGCTGTTGCGCAGATGTGTTGTGTTCCGATGTGATCCATATTTTACATTTTCGTTGACTATAAAAAGAATTTTAAAAATTTATTATGTTAAAATTTTCCACATAGAATTATAAAATGTCAATTTACCTATTCGACAAACAAAATGCTAATACCGTACCTAATAATTAAAATAATAATAATAAAAACTAGGACATTCTAGAAACGTCGAAGACATGTCATACATGTCAAGGCATTGTTATGAATTAAGGGTGGTATATGACATGCCACAGAACACGAACGTGGACAGTTATTGGGAAACTAATGTGGCTTGTCATAAATTAGTCATTTAGTCAACATACCATCAAAAATACCTTTGTGAAGATAGCCCAAATTTCTATCCCCGAAAATCGAAAAAGTTGCTTATGGCAATACTATACAAGTTTATGTATACTATTGCGACATTTAATTAACAATTATAGCAATAAATCTAAATTCGGGTATAAATATTTCCGAATAACAGCTAAATAACAAATAAAAATATTATGAGTTTAATTAAAACAATAAAAAGTTCTGATAAAATGTGTAAATAAACAAAAACAACTAAATTCTACTCTCCAAGAAATATACTGACATCGAAAATCAAAAATTACTTTGAATCTTCCTCATTCACAAAAGGCAATACTTTTCTCTCAGCCCAGAAAAATGTTTGTGTAGGGATAGTTTTAGCTATCATGACAGTAAATATTTTCGGGGCTGAGAGTCAAAAACTTGATATACAAGTATAAAATTTTATAAATAAAAAAAAAAATTGTTTTGTAAATTTTTTTTACGAAATTGTATAAATAAAACTAGACGCATATATCATTTAAACAATGAACAACCTTCTTAGATTATAAATAATTTACAGTAAACAACAAAATTACTGTTAAATATTGTAACATAGTATATAACTTTAGTATATGATATATAAAAGTCTCGAGACATATTTGATGAAAGTTTCTATGATTTTTGAATTCAAAAAGAGCTGAGATATAGTCCATAGAAATCAAGAAATATTCGTTGGCCCAACTAGCGGTGCACATCGTTTGATAGGTGAATGTTTAAGGAGCGTATATGATTTTTTTTAGAATTTTTCTATGTATAGTAGTTGAGATATAGTCCATAGAAGTTATGAAATATTCGTTGTCCCAACTAGCGGTGCACATCGTTTGATAGGTGAATGCTTAAGGAGCATGTATGAATTTTTAGACTTTTTCTATGTATAGTAGTTGAGATATAGTCCATAGAAGTTAGAAAATATTCGTAGGTCCAACCAGCGGTGCACATCGTTTGATAGGTGAATGTTTAAGGAGCGTATATGATTTTTTTTAGTTTTTCTATGTATAGTAGTTGAGATATAGTCCACAGAAGTAAGGAAATATTCGTTGGCCCAACTAGCGGTGCACATCGTTTGATAGGTGAATGTTTAAGGATCGTATTTGATTTTCTTTAGAATTTTTCTCTGTATAGTAGTTGAGATATAGTCCATATAAAATATAAAATATTCGTTGGCCCAACTAGTGGGACACATCGTTTGATAGGTGAATGTTTAAGGAGCATGTATGAATTTTTTTAGAATTTTTCTATGCATAGTAGTTGAGATATAGTCCATAGAAGTTAGAAAATATTCGTTGGCCCAACTAGCGGGACACATCGTTTGATAGGTGAATGTTTAAGGAGCGTAAATGAATTTATTTAGAATTTCTCTATGTATAGTAGTTGAGATATAGTCCATAGAAGTAAGGAAATATTCGTTGGCCCAACTAGCGGTGCACATCGTTTGATAGGTGAATGTTTAAGGAGCTTATATGAATTTTTTTAGAATTTTTCTATGTATAGTAGTTGAGATATAGTCCATAGAAGTAAGGAAATATTTGTTGGCCCAATTAGCGGTGCACATCGTTTGATAGGTGAATGTTTAAGGAGCATATATGAATTTTTTTAGAATTTTTCTATGTATAGTAGTTGAGATACAGTCCATAGAAGTCAGGAAATATTCGTTGGCCCAACTAGCGGTGCACATCGTTTGATAGGTGAATGTTTAAGGAGCGTATATGAAGTTTTTTTAGAATTTTTCTATGTAGTTGAGATATAGTCCATAGAAAATAGAAAATATTCGTTGGCCCAATTAGTGGGACACATCGTTTGATAGGTGAATGTTTAAGGAGCGTATATGAATTTATTTAGAATTTCTCTATATATAGTAGTTGAAATATAGTCCATAGAAGTTAGAAAATATTCGTTGGCCCAACTAGTGGGACACATCGTTTGATAGGTGAATGTTTAAGGAGCTTATATGAATTTTTTTAGAATTTTTCTATGTATAGTAGTTGAGATATAGTCCATAGAAGTAAGGAAATATTCGTTGGCCCAATTAGCGGTGCACATCGTTTGATAGGTGAATGTTTAAGGAGCATGTATGAATTTTTTTAGATTTTTTCTATGTATAGTAGTTGAGATATAGTCCATAGAAGTAAGAAAATATTCGTTGGCCCAACTAGTGGGACACATCGTTTGATAGGTGAATGTTTAAGGAGCTTATATGAATTTTTTTAGAATTTTTCTATGTATAGTAGTTGAGATATAGTCCATAGAAGTAAGGAAATATTCGTTGGCCCAATTAGCGGTGCACATCGTTTGATAGGTGAATGTTTAAGGAGCATGTATGAATTTTTTTAGAATTTTTCTATGTATAGTAGTTGAGATACAGTCCATAGAAGTCAGGAAATATTCGTTGGCCCAACTAGCGGTGCACATCGTTTGATAGGTGAATGTTTAAGGAGCGTATATGAATTTTTTTTAGAATTTTTCTATGTAGTTGAGATATAGTCCATAGAAAATAGAAAATATTCGTTGGCCCAACTAGTGGGACACATCGTTTGATAGGTGAATGTTTAAGGAGCGTAAATGAATTTATTTAGAATTTCTCTATGTATAGTAGTTGAGATATAGTCCATAGAAGTAAGGAAATATTCGTTGGCCCAATTAGCGGTGCACATCGTTTGATAGGTAAATGTTTAAGGAGCATGTATGAATCTTTTTAGATTTTTTCTATGTATAGTAGTTGAGATATAGTCCATAGAAGTTAGGTAATATTCGTTGGCCCAACTAGTGGGACACATCGTTTGATAGGTGAATGTTTAAGGAGCATGTATGAATTTTTTTAGAATTTTTCTATGTATAGTAGTTGAGATACAGTCCATAGAAGTTAGAAAATATTCGTTGGCCCAACTAGCGGTGCACATCGTTTGATAGGTGAATGTTTAAGGAGCGTATATGAATTTTTTTTAGAATTTTTCTTTGTATAGTAGTTGAGATATAGTCCATAGAAGTTAGAAAATATTCGTTGGCCCAACTAGTGGGACACATCGTTTGATAGGTGAATGTTTAAGGAGCTTATATGAATTTATTTAGAATTTTTCTATGTATAGTAGTTGAAATATAGTCCATAGAAGTAAGAAAATATTCGTTGGCCCAACTAGTGGGACACATCGTTTGATAGGTGAATGTTTAAGGAGCTTATATGAATTTTTTTAGAATTTTTCTATGTATAGTAGTTGAGATATAGTCCATAGAAGTAAGGAAATATTCGTTGGCCCAACTAGCGGTGCACATCGTTTGATAGGTGAATGTTTAAGGAGCGTAAATGAATTTATTTAGAAGTTTTCTATGTATAGTAGTTGAAATATAGTCCATAGAAGTCAAGAAATATTCATTGGCCCAACTAGTGGGACACATCGTTTGATAGGTGAATGTTTAAGGAGCTTATATGAATTTTTTTAGAATTTTTCTATGTATAGTAGTTGAGATATAGTCCATAGAAGTTAGAAAATATTCGTTGGCCCAACTAGCGGTGCACATCGTTTGATAAGTGAATGTTTAAGGAGCATGTATGAATTTTTTTAGACTTTTTCTATGTATAGTAGTTGAGATACAGTCCATAGAAGTCAGGAAATATTCGTTGGCCCAACTAGCGGTGCACATCGTTTGATATGTGAATGTTTAAGGAGCGTATATGATTTTTTTTAGAATTTTTCTATGTATAGTAGTTGAGATATAGTCCATAGAAGTTAGAAAATATTCGTTGGCCCAACTAGCGGTGCACATCGTTTGATAAGTGAATGTTTAAGGAGCATGTATGAATTTTTTTAAAATTTTTCTGTGTATAGTAGTTGAGATATAGTCCATAGAAGTTAGAAAATATTCGTTGGCCCAACTAGTGGGACACATCGTTTGATAGGTGAATGTTTAAGGAGCTTATATGAATTTTTTTAGAATTTTTCTATGTATAGTAGTTGAGATATAGTCCATAGAAGTTAGAAAATATTCGTTGGCCCAACTAGCGGTGCACATCGTTTGATAGGTGAATGTTTAAGGATCGTATATGATTTTTTTTAGTTTTGCTATGTATAGTAGTTGAGATATAGTCCATAGAAGTCAGGAAATATTCGTTGGCCCAACTAGCGGTGCACATCGTTTGATAGGTGATGTTAATGGAGCGTATATGATTTTTTTTAGAATTTTTCTATGTATAGTCCTTCTTTAGGGGAAGTTTATTATCAGGTAGGTACATTGCCATAATTATGGCTCATTTAAAAAGACGGTACATTATTAGCAAAATAACAATCTTAAAGGTAATATAAATCACTGGTATAGATAAGTAGATGACGTAATACTATTATTTAATGGCAAGACATAAATAACTTACAACCCATTATAAAGTTTACCTTTGAAACAGAAAACAATAAACACATATGGACTTCACCATTGAAAATGAAAACCAGTGCAGAGAAAGAATTCATTAGCGTATAATACAATAAAATGACTACAAAATAATAGAAAAGATTTTCAAAAAAATTGAGCAACATGATGACCCTACAAAAACAGTAATAAATTAGAACAGAAACCCAAAATTTAAAACGCCCCAAAAAATAGACGCAGCAGTATACAAACTAACATGTTACGAATACCCAAAATTTTACATCGGACAAACAGGTAGAAGTTTTCCAGAGAGGTGCAAAGAACATATCAACGACATAACAAAAACAGAACCGAGAGCAAATTTTGCACTACATATTAAAAACGAAAAAATCGCAAATACCCCTTTCCTGACCCGCATACACAATTGTGTATGTAAATTTCGTTTACGACAAACGAAGATGTCAAACATAGAATTAGGTGGTAATTGAAGACCAGTGTACACATTTGTGTAAACCACCTAATTTTGTTTTCGTCCGAAAGATAACAGTAACTATAATAATGATAAAATAATTAATTGTTATCAGGAACAAATAAATTATATGTTATATAATTAATTTGTTAACAATCTATCATGGTTTTTTCAAAAAGAATTACGATTTAACTAGGATCCGTTAAAATACGGAAGACATTACAACCAGGCATAATTAACATACACATTTGTGTATGGTGAACTTAAATTGAACCAAAAAAAATTTTTTTTTGAACTCGGCATGGATACACTGACATAAATACAAAGTTAACAATATAATACAAAATCTCACATATCCCTTTTAGAACGAAGAAAACAAAATTGGCTCAACTTAAGTTCAAACCACACAAATGTGTGACTAAAAAATAATAGTACATTTGTAATGGCGTTTTTGATAAAAAATTTCGCTTCATTTGAAGTACAACCAACACAATTGTGTGTTTAGTTATAGTAATTTCTTTCGGACGCAAATAACTTAAACATTCACCTATCAAACGATGTGCACCGCTAGTTGGGCCAACGAATATTTCCTGACTTCTATGGATTATATCTCAACTCCCATACATAGACAAATTCTAAAAAAAATCATACATGCCCCTTAAACATTCACCTATCAAACGATGTGCACCGCTTGTAGGACCAACGAATATTTTCTAACTTCTATGGACTATATCTCAACTACTATACATAGAAAAATTCTAAAAAAAATCATATATGCTCCTTAAACATTCACCTATCAAACGATGTGCACCGCTAGTTGGGCCAACGAATATTTCCTGACTTCTATGGACTATATCTCAACTACTATACATAGAAAAATTCTAAAAAAAATCATATATGCTCCTTAAACATTCATCTATCAAACGATGTGCACCGCTAGTTGAGCCAACGAATATTTCCTGACTTCTATGGACTATATCTCAACTACTATACATAGAAAAATTCTAAAAAAAATCATATACGCTCCTTAAACATTCACCTATCAAACGATGTGCATCGCTAGTTGGGCCAACGAATATTTTCTAACTTCTATGGACTATATCTCAACTACTATACATAGAAAAATTCTAAAAAAAAATCATATACGCTCCTTAAACATTCACCTATCAAACGATGTGCACCGCTAGTTGGGCCAACGAATATTTTCTAACTTCTATGGACTATATCTCAACTACTATACATAGAAAAATTCTAAAGAAAATCAAATACGATCCTTAAACATTCACCTATCAAACGATGTGCACCGCTAGTTGGGCCAACGAATATTTCCTGACTTCTATGGACTATATCTCAACTACTATACATAGAAAAATTCTAAAAAAAATCATATACGCTCCTTAAACATTCACCTATCAAACGATGTGCACCGCTAATTGGGCCAACGAATATTTCCTAACTTCTATGGACTATATCTCAACTACTATACATAGAAAAATTCTAAAAAAATTCATACATGCTCCTTTAACATTCACCTATCAAACGATGTGCACCGCTGGTTGGACCAACGAATATTTTCTAACTTCTATGGACTATATCTCAACTACTATACATAGAAAAATTCTAAAAAAATTCATATAAGCTCCTTAAACATTCACCTATCAAACGATGTGTCCCACTAGTTGGGCCAACGAATATTTTCTTACTTCTATGGACTATATTTCAACTACTATACATAGAAAAATTCTAAATAAATTCATATACGCTCCTTAAACATTCACCTATCAAACGATGTGCACCGCTAGTTGGGCCAACGAATATTTCCTAACTTCTATGGACTATATTTCAACTACTATACAGAGAAAAATTCTAAAGAAAATCAAATACGATCCTTAAACATTCACCTATCAAACGATGTGCACCGCTAGTTGGGCCAACGAATATTTCCTTACTTCTGTGGACTATATCTCAACTACTATACATAGAAAAACTAAAAAAAAATCATATACGCTCCTTAAACATTCACCTATCAAACGATATGCACCGCTAGTTGGGCTAACGAATATTTCCTAACTTCTATGGACTATATTTCAACTACTATACATAGAAAAATTCTAAAAAAATTCATATACGCTCCTTAAACATTCACCTATCAAACGATGTGCACCGCTAGTTGGGCCAACGAATATTTTCTAACTTCTATGGACTATATCTGAACTACTATACATAGAAAAATTCTAAAAAAATTCATACATGCTCCTTAAACATTCACCTATCAAACGATGTGCACCGCTGGTTGGACCAACGAATATTTTCTAACTTCTATGGACTATATTTCAACTACTATACATAGAAAAATTCTAAAAAAATTCATATTCGCTCCTTAAACATTCACCTATCAAACGATGTGCACCGCTAGTTGGGCCAACGAATATTTTCTAACTTCTATGGACTATATCTGAACTACTATACATAGAAAAATTCTAAAAAAATTCATACATGCTCCTTAAACATTCACCTATCAAACGATGTGCACCGCTGGTTGGACCAACGAATATTTTCTAACTTCTATGGACTATATTTCAACTACTATACATAGAAAAATTCTAAAAAAATTCATATTCGCTCCTTAAACATTCACCTATCAAACGATGTGCACCGCTAGTTGGGTCAGCGAATATTTCATGACTTCTATGGACTATATCTCAACTCCTATACATAGAGAAATTCTAAAAAAATGAATACACGCTCCTTTAACATTCACAGTATTATTTCTAATAAATAATACTGTGCCCTGAAAATTTCAACTGTCACGACATTTTTTAGTTCATAGAAAATTCTAAAAAAAAATCATACATGCTTCTTAAACATTCACAATATTATTTTTACTCTCAGCCCCGAAAATTTCAACTGTCATGACATTTTTTAACTATCATGATAGCAAATATTTTCGGGGCTGAGAGTAAAAATGTCGAGATTTTTTGGGCTGAGAGTAGAAAATGTCATGATAGGAATAATTAGTGTTGCCATCGCATTTTTCGGGGATGGAATTTGGGCTATCTTCACATACATATCAAAAATCATCAAAAAACTAATTTTTTGTACTCATACAGAGTTAGAAAAAAATCTGCATAGTTGATAGGTTACCTTAAATTCACACTGATACCGATATTGTCATTTGATAGGCCTTAATGCCTGTTAAATTTATCTCAATTATAAATAAAATCTTACGGAGCTACGGAGGTGTATTTTGACATGATCCCGATAGTTAGATTTCACAGGGTTTAATGACTATTAACTCTAGCTCGATTATGAAGTAATTGCGATGGGGCTACTGTGGATTTAAATTAAGATAGAGCACCGGACCATACAATGCATTTGCAAGAAATTGAGCTATCGACATTTTGTCAACACCGCCGTAGCCACATCAGAATTTTTTCACAATTGGGGTAGAATGAATAGGAATTAAGGCCTAGCAAATGTCTATCGTGACATCAATGCTGATTTAGGATTATCTAACTATCGAAATGTTTTCAAATTACACCACATACCTCCATCAGAATTTCTTCACAATTTCGCTATATTCTACAGGCATTATGATCTATCAAATTACCATAGTGGCATCAAATGTGGGTATAGATTAACCTAAAGCGCCAAACGAGTCAATTAACTCGCAATAAATTGAACCATGGCAATCTGGCCTAGTTACACCTCCGAAGCCCCATCGAAATTTTTCGCAAACGGGCTTAAGTTAACAGGCATAAGGGCCTCTGATGTGGTCATAGTTCTTTCCAATTGTGTACAATCAATCTAAAAGACATTAAGGCCTATCAGATAATTTTTTTTTTATGATTTAATCTTTGCGATCGGTTCTGAGGCCGAAGCACTCCCAACTCTTATGCAGTTCGCTTTTCACGTTCTACCTTATGTATTGCCTGCCAAATCGAGTTCTATCGGGATTCGAACCCGGGACCTCCCGATCCAAATGAAAGCGCTTTAACCACGGTGCCATTTGGGCGATCTATCAGATAATTAGATATGATAATAAGAAAATCAAAATATAACCTTAGAAACACTTTTTAATGAAATCAAATACAGTTAATGTCAATGATTAATAATAAAAAAATTGATAACCGGATTACAATTTTGGAAAAGGCGTTAGAAAAAATTGATCAGCTGTCATCTGAAATTAAGTGTCTTCGTTTGCAACTATCTAAAACGCAGAGAAAGGTAGTGTTTTCTTAGAGCAGCAACAGTATTCTAATTTCTTAGACATTTTGGGAGTTGAAGTAACTGATAGTGAAGATCTTAGCACTATAGTGACGAACATAACCAACACAGCATTAAAATTGGATGTCAATACATCTTGTATTGATTATGTTTTCCGAAAAAAAACAACATTGTACATGTAAAATTCTGTAGCCGGCAAGTGAGAAATGCCATTCTTCAAGCATTCAAGAAAAGGATTAAAGTCACTGGAGTGAATTGCGGCTTTAGTAGTAACAGCAAAAAATTTTATTAATGAAAGTATGAGCTTCGTCGTAAGACAATCATATTTTAATGCTAAGAACACTAAAATTGCCAAAAATTATAATCATTTATGGTTCCAGGATGGTAAAATTTTGATGAGGAACGATGATGGTGGAAAGGTCTGGTTGATAAATGATGTGAGTGATCTTGATAAACTAATTTGAAAAGTTTTTTTTTTATTTCATAATTATGATTTGATATAATGATTAATAATTCTAGTACAGATCTAGACCACTCTATTTTATTTGTTAATAGCACCTCTCCTTCAGGTTCCTTTAGGCATGTTAATAATTATTTTTCAATTGTCCATCAAAATGCGCATAGCTTACGTAAAAATAGTGATTCTTTGTTTGCTCCCTTTAGTGCATACAATTCATTGCCAGATATATTTTTTTTTCTAAAATTTGGATAAACAGTGACGAAGTGCTTTCTTACCAACTCAAAGGATATCCTTTGATCGATGGCTGTAACTACAAGTACTCAGCTGGTGGAGTAGTTGGCTATGTTAAAGCGGGTCTCAATGACTAAAAATCTATGTACCGCAGATATTGTGCAATTAAATCTAAGTCTTCGAAGTAAACTGTTTTGCATATGCGTTTATCGGTTTAATTTTTGATCAATTGATGATTTTATTGAAGAATTTTCTTTCTACTTAAACGGAATTCAAACCAAAAATGTATTTATACTTGGCGATTTCAATATAGACATCTTAAAATTCTCTGTTATGACTAGGTAAAAAATTATCTAACAATGATGTCTAATTTCGGTTTAAAAAGTCTAATTAATACTCCTCTACTCGTGTAACTTCCTCTACCTCATCATGTATTGATCATATTTTTGTTCGTATGAAACCTCATTCAAATTATGAGCTCGTAGGGGAATCATTTGATTACAAGCTCTCTGATCATCATTTGATGTCACTTGGAATTAAGCGTATGCCAAAATATGTCAAGCAGACAGCTGAAGGACGTCCGATTACAAAAATAGATTTTCCCAAGTTAAATTCTCTTTAAATGCTTGATCAGTGGACTTGACTTCAAGAGACTGATCCAAATACTTTAATGAATAACTTTACTGCGATGTTTACTTCAAAAATAAAGCAATCTTCATTCGAATTTAAACCCGCCCCCAGATTTAGGACAATTAAATCCTGGATGAGTATTGATTTAATGAAAATAATTAGACTTAAACATAAATTACTGAAACTTTTGCTGAAGCAACCGAATAATGCTAATCTATGCAAAAGAGTTTTTTTTTTTTTTTTTTTTTTTTGATTTAATTAACTTTATTTACAATAAAATTATAATGTCAATTCCCCAATGGATTTACTGTCCTTTAAAGGGAAATTAACATTATAATAAACATATTTCTAAATACATGTGTCAGATATTTACATATATGTATTTCCAAGTTATACAATTTACAAAATGTAATTATTTACCAATTCTCTATAATAGATCTTTAATTGTTTCTTGAATTGATGAATATTCATTACGGTTTTCAATGACTCAGGCAATCTGTTGTAAATTTGGGGACCGGAAAATCGGATTGATCTGCGTTCAAATTCGTTTGTAATAGATCCGCATGATATGTTATTAGCAAATCTGGTTCCATATTTATGATTACTATTACTAAATTCTAAATTAGATAAGGTAGAAGAGACATTTAATGTCCTGTACATATACAATGAAACTTGGTAATCATACAGCGCACCCAACGGCAAAATTCCTTTGGATTCAATTTCATATAAATACAATGATCATACTCGAAAAGGGAGCTTCAAGAAAGCTTTCCCACTTTTGTTTTGCATGATTTGAAGAAACAATAATTCCATAAAGAATTCTGGGATGAATAAATGCAAAGTACATCAGTCTCAATACATAACTAGGCACAAAATACGAGAGTTTCCTTACCAATCCTACTAAAGGAGCCATTTTAGTACAAACGGATTTAATGTGTTCAACCCAAGACATGTGCGTATCAAAAGTCACTCCTAAGTACTTGAAATATTCAACTCTATCAACTACAACGTTATTTATATTAAGATATGGCAAATCAATTGGAGTTTTTTGTGGTGAATGAAAGATCATAAATTTTGTTTTATTTAAATTCAATGAGATTACATTCGATTTGAAGTATTCCAGTAAGATAATCATATCATGCTCCATGCTATTCTGTATTGTAGAAGGGACTTTAGTTTCATAAAATATTGCAGTATCGTCTGCAAAAATTTGAATTTTGCCAATCAAGGGCAAATTCGAGATGTCATTGATAAATATCAGGAACAGTAATGGTCCCAACACACTGCCTTGAGGAACCCCACATTTAACAGTTAAAATATTACTGCTAATTCCATTAATCATAACATATTGCTGGCGATTAGTTAAGTAACTATTAATCAATTTATAGGCTACACCACGAAATCCATAACCATATAGTTTATCGAGAAGCAGCTTGTGATCAATAGTATCAAAAGCTTTTTTTAGAACTAGAAAGAGGGCTGCAACATACTCCTTTCGATCCAAAGCATTGTAAATCATGTTAGTCATTTCAACAAGAGCCACATCAGTGCCCGCACCTTCTCTAAACCCATACTGATATGCGTAGAAAAAGTTCGATTCATTTAAGAAACTCCTGAATCGCGAACTTATAACTTTTTCAATAATTTTATCAAATACAGATAGAGTACAAATAGGTCTATAGTTAGAAATTAGATTTTTCTCACCACTTTTGAAAACTGGGACAACTTTGGTAATTTTTAATTGGTTAGGATATTCACCGGTTTGAAAAATTGTATTTATTAACTTCGCAATAATATCAGAGAAGAAGGCTACATTACGCTTCAGAACCTGATTACGAATATTATCTGGTCCACTACCTTTACCATTATCTAGAGAACAAATAATATTACAAATCTCCGCAGGAGTAGTGGGCGATAGAAATATAGAGTCAGGATTCGAACGCAATGATTAAATTTATTAATATCTCTATCATTTCCAATTGCTTCTCCCAGCGAATTACCTATACGTACAAAGTAATCGTTAAATATATCAACTATATCAGATATATTACTATATTTATCATCGTTAACGACAATAGTTTGAATATCGGAGTTATAATTATTTCTATTTAAAAACTGGTTGATATTTTTCCATAAGTGTGTTTGGTTCACATTACTAAACATAATTTCATAAAACTGTTTCATCGCATAATATTTCTCCGATGATATCTTTTTATTTAAATTACACAATTGTTCACGAATTACCATGTTATTGGAGTCTAATTTGTGTTTCTTTAATAATCTATTGCGTTTCCCAATGAGTTTCCACAAATTGTAAGTCATCCAGGGACAAGAGTTGCTCTTCAATTTAGCAACAACACTTTTAATTACTGTAAATTTTTCAACTAACTTATTATATTTCTCAATAATCAGTTTAAAAGTTGTATCAGGATCATTAGTAACAAAATGCGTGCTTTCGAGAAAATCAACAAAACATGAGTCAACTTTATCAAAGTTAATAACTCTTTTTTGCAGTTTTCGTCGAAAGAATTTCCCTTTGAAGTTAACCGACGTAAAGACAAAATTATGATCACTAATATTAGAGAAAATGGTGGAATTTTGAACTGTGCCAATATTAACAAAACTAGATACAACATGATCAAGAATATTGTTACTAATTGACCTTGTAGCTAACGTGTTAGTAACAATCATTCCTGAGCTCATCAGAATATTTTTATAGTCATAAACTAAATTCGATTTTTAATTTACAGGTATATTTATGTCGCCAATAATAATAGTATCAGTTTTGCCCATATTAAAGCCATCCAAAAATTCTAAAAATAAGTTTACATCTGAATTTGGTGGTCTATAAACAGCTAATAATTTGGTCGATGTGTAATCAGTAAGCTCAATACATATAAAATGAAAGGGAAACTGATTATCATCGCACATAACAGTGTTAAAATTCAGATTATTTTTAACAAATATAGCTAAACCACCACCTCTGCCTTCATCCCGACAAGAGAAAATACTCCGAAAATTATTTAGTTGGAATGAAATGGCGTTTTGACTATGAACCCAAATTTCACCAAGTACCAAGTATCAATGTTTTCATTCAGATTTTCACTAAATAAAATAACATCATCATACGTATTCATATTATTCATGCCGCGTAGTGCGTACATTATATTGCAGAATGTTTAATTTTTTTGAAGTGGAATCAATTGTTGTTTTGCTCAATGCGTAATCATCAACGCTCAAGAAACAACTATTTACACAATTTTTTTCTAGTGTCTTACTGAATTTGCTCATAAAAATCAATTTTATAATTATAGATACAACACATACGTAAGGTTAAACCATAGACAAATTATAAATAAGACTGCTAAACCAATGGAAAATTTATGTTTAAATCAAATTCTCGATGTCGTTACAAATGGAAAAAAATTTCTAGCGGCTGTTAGTAGAAATATTAGTTAATACTCAAACCCTATTTTGGTCTACATTATGAGCGCAATACATATTTCTCGCTCAATATATTTTTTCAATACGCGCGCGACAAATAAAATTTTTTATATTTGTGTATACAGTAAAAAAGAAACAAACGAAAAAATAACAAATTCAACTTATTTTTTATTTTCGTTTGAAAGTATCCTTTCTCTTATTTGTATGATTTATATTTTAATAAAACAGAATGAAATGAAACTAAAACGCACGTATTATCTATATACATACTCGTATATACATATGTACTATTTAAAATAATGTTTATGCACGATCGATAATTTCTTGTTTAGATATATAGAATTTAAACACGTGGTGACCATGAAAAGGAAGAGGATCTATTTTAGATGTAAGTATGTAGCTACGATGATTGTTTTGGTGTGCTGCATGAAATATAATTTAAAAAACGAATATTTGGAGGATATGATAAGAAACATCAAAAATTTATGAACGAAAGGGAAAAATATTATAATTAAATGGTTTTTTAATGATCGCAGAAAACAATTACATATACATATTACATATTTGTGTTTGGTTACATTATGTATATGTTACATGCCTATCTATACTGGTTTGTCCAAATTAAATACATTCATGACTAAATTTTCCCTAAGTATACTATTAAGGATGATGCATGATTTAAATTCGATAATTTTAAAATACCTAATAATTTTATAAACGATTTTATTTTTGAGAAAATGAATAAAATCAGCTTACACCGGAAAGATGTCTTTGGGAAAATATACCATGTATTGGGATTTGCCTCCAAAAAAATTGGTCAAGCATACAAATTTTTGTTAACGTTTTCCCCTTATTCCATATTATCTGAAGCATGGTATAGGTATTATAGGACTTGATTTGTTTCAACTGGCTTTTGCAAACATTTTAAGACGTCGAAAATAAAAATTAGTTTTTGATTTTAACTAAATTTGCAAAAACATTGATATTTCGATTGCGGTTGTGGTATATACATATATAGAATTATGAGTATACACAATATCCGTGCAATTCCATTTTTAACCTGCTAACCCCAAATTAAAATCATCCTAAGGTTTAAAATGGCAATATATAAATATTTCGTTGTTCGTTGTTGTCAATTGATTTACAACCTCACATTAAAAGTACACTGCAATTTTTCAGATACCAACCACCCCTTATCATGAAAACTACCCCAAATTTCTCTAGAATAACTGACCACTTCTTTGAAAATTTCAAAAATAGACTATTCAATATCGGATAATGGGTATCGCTTTATAATCCACATCAGAAATGCAATTCGATTGTTAAGTTGTAACTTTAAATCATGGACACAAATTTATTTAGCCACCCACTTTATTTATTAGGTGTATAACAATTTCTACAGATTTTTTCTTCGCGCTTAAAATTATATTTAAAATAGGAATATTTTCACGGTATTTTTTGATTTTTACAGGATCATGATTTACATAACCTCTCAGAATAGCAGAGTTTACAATGGCAACTGATAAACAGCACATTCGGCACTGCATTCTATACGAATTCCAATAAGGAAAAAAAGCTTCTAAAGCACGGGAATCAATTTGTAGTGTTCTTGGTGCCGACCTTGTGTCTTATGAAATTTGTAATTATTGGTACAAACATTTTAGAAGTGGTGATTTCGATCTTAGCGACCTCCTCGATAGTTTGAAGATGTGCGAGCTAACCTGTAATCTACAACAGCAACAGGCATAACTCAGAAAAAACCTAATACCTAAATAAAATAATGTGTAATAA
Organism: Nephrotoma appendiculata; assembly: GCA_947310385.1. Taxonomy (NCBI): domain Eukaryota; kingdom Metazoa; phylum Arthropoda; class Insecta; order Diptera; family Tipulidae; genus Nephrotoma; species Nephrotoma appendiculata. The sequence goes on from OX371224.1 coordinate 276,127,106, forward strand.
TTGGATTCACATTAGTTTTCAATTCCTATAAAAATGATAAACATTTGATAGTTTAAATTCTCCTAAACTTCTGAAAATTTAAATGAATTGTAAGAAATATGTACTATGGACTTGAAGGATATAAAAATTAACTAAATAGAGTAAAATATTTTCTGGACAGTTATTTTTCAGTAAGTATCTTCTCCTGTACTAAATATTAATTTATTGCATTAATATGCCCAGTACCAAGTGAATTTTCTAAAACTGGTTATGTAACTGTATTTAATTAATGTGTAGTAATCCATCACCATTAGTCATACATACTTTAATCGTATATAGTCCAATGAGTTGTCACAGATTTTTAGTGAGGCCTCATTAAACCTTATATGAAACATGTCTTTGTTTTCGGTAAGACTTCAATGGGCTGAACTTGCTCGACATGTTTAAAGAGTTCGTAGTATAAATATTTTTTGTATATAAAATCAATAAGGACTTCTGCCTGATGACCTAAATCAAGGACAGGATCACGAACGCCGCACGGAAGTCCCAGAAAATATTCGAACCCAATTCAAACAAAATTAATTATAAACGGAACACGCAATCTAAATTTAATAAAATAAAAAACATTTCGCGCTAACATAAAAGGTGTTTTTTAGAGGTTCACAATTTAGAATTAAAATAGAACAAAGAAAAATATTTTGAATATCAGTGAAACTAGCTTTATTGGATAGATAATTTTATGCCATTAATGCTTGAATATGATTTCGGCCATGTGGCCACAGCGTCTGGCGCGTAGATGGCGCAATCTGGATGTTCAATTTTTATACACTTTTTGCAGCAATTCACAATTTTTCTTTTCGCCGAATGTTGTGTTCCAAGAGTTCAATCGTCTCTGGTTTACCAGCGTTGACAAGTGACTTAACATATCCCCAAAGAAAATAATCTAATGGAGTTAGATCACACGATCTCGGTGACCAATTAACAGGACCATTACGTGAATTTTATCAAATATTCCGCACTGTGTGGCATGTGGCACCGTCTTGTTCGAGCCACATATCAGCAATATTTATGGCAGCCAATTGGGGCACAACAAAGTTAGAAATCATGTCCCTATACCGTTCACTGTAACATTCTGCCCTTCATCGTTTTTGAAGACATGTAGACCAATGAATCCGACAGCCCATAAAGCGCACCAAATAGTGATTGTCTATGGATGTAATGATGTTTCGGCAAAGGCTTGTGGATTACAATTACAATTTTTACAGAAATTATAATGTAAACATTTGTTTTTAGCTTACCAAAATATGGAGAATTAAAAAAGCAATGGTTGAAAGCAATTGGCTTCGGTGAACAAGATGTACTAAGTGCATGATTATTCCATGCCACAGACAAAAGAGAATCAGAGGAGTTTTTTAAGAAAATCAGCCATTCTCATCTTGTTCATTTACGAATCAACGTGTGGATTTGACGTCATTGAAAATTATCTTAATAATACATGCCCCCCAATATTAATCAAACCGTAATTTCATATCATACTGAAAAAACATGGTTGTTTGAAAATTTGTTTCCCAAGACGTTTATTCAACTTCTATAAATGATGCTAACGATATTATTGGGGCCAATTTAGAAGTTTCTTCTCAAGTTGAGGAAGATCCAATCTATGCGTTGAACTTATTAAATGATTTGGCAATCAAGTCGTTGCGTTTAAATAAAACTAATAAAGACCATGACCAGGATTATTTACCACCAATTGACCAGGATTATTTACCACGAAGTACCTGAACTGATGGTATTCGGAACTAATATAGATTTTATCATCGTGAATTGATAAAAAAATTTAATGACGATAATATATCCAATTTAAACAAAGGTCCTTTGAAATTGCAAACCATTACAAAAATCTCAAATAATTCACCTCTTGGTGCTAGCAATCGTAGTGGTACTACGTCTTCTTATTTTGTTAATAAAAGTATAAAACCTTCTTACATATACAAAAAATTTAATAAAATAACGTTAAAGCGAGCAATGGCCTCATCACGTGCTGATCTTTCTACGAGTTCAAGAAGGACTTCTTTAAGGACTAAATACAACAAACACAAAATAATAAGAATCTACGACAAACAAGTATGAGATAAAGAAGAAAAAAATATTATTTTGGGCCACCTGATAGACGAACTTGAAGAAAAAATTTTTATTAGTTCTTGCCAGAAGGATAATTTTTTAAACCATTCTGACCCAAATACAATTTTTTGAGGTAAAATTAAAAATCAAAAGTTAGGCAGAAAATATTCAGAAGAAATACGGAAGTTTGCTTTAAATTTAAACTTTTATTATTCGAAGGCATAGGCCATATGTTCGAAACCAATTTAAAAACTGCTTGCCTCATTCTCATACACTTGCTTATTGGTATAAAGTAGTAAATGGACATCCAGGTTTTACTTCAGAATCTTTTCATACTTTAAAGTTGCTGGTCCGATCAAAAAAGGAAACAGATGAGGTTGTTATTAAAAATGTATGCTTGGATGAGTTGTCCATTCATTCAAAATGCGAGCATGATTTCCACACCAATAGAATACAGGTAACCCTCCAAGAACACGGCGTTCAAAGAACATGGTTTCGAAGAACACGGATACCCATTTCCTCAAATTTCACGGTTTCAAATAACTCGATTTTCGTTATTCTCTTTTATTTTGTGTTTTGTATATCCCTTTTTCAACCAAGAAATCAAAAAAATTGGCTTAATTTTTGTCCAACCCACACAAATGTGTAAGAAAAGGCCATAGTATGTAATGGCGTTGTTGATAAAAAATTTCGGTTGATTTGCAGTAAAACCAACATGTGTGTATAGATATAGTGTTTTTTTCTTACGAAAATAAAAGGAATTCACAAATGTGTAAGTTGTTTGAAAACACGTACAAAAATAATTTTTTTACATGGTACTTTTGCCCGTCCCGCACAATTGTGTTAGTAAAACACAAAAGGGATATCATAACAAAAAATAAAACGTAACGTGTTTTTTATTTTATTTTTTGTAGTATTGAACAACACGATTTCAAAGAACACGGAACGAATTAATCGTGTTCTTGGAGGGGTTCCAGTATCATGATACGCCTAGTTTGAAGGTAGCGACCCAAATGATAATACTTTAGCTACTCAAGTAATTGTGTTTATGTTTGTCAGTTGTACTGCTCAATGGAAAATTACTCTTGGATATTTCCCTATTAGTAGCTTAACATCTGTACAAAAGAAAAATATGATAATGAAAAATATGAAAAATATGTTTCATTTGCATTTATTACCCAATATTGGGGTTGTAACAACTGAAACAAGCATATTAAAGATCTATCGAGAATTTGATTTAAACATGCATTTCCCATTGGTTTTGGAGTCTGATAGAGGTATATTGTCTGTGATTATAATGAATTACAAGAAAAATAGTCAACATTTCGGAGTTTAACTTAATCAACAATTTAAATGAAATTATAAAGTTCTGTATTTTAGGAAATTTGTAATGATCTGAACTATAAATAAATTTTAATTGCAGTAAAAGAGACAATAATATTGTATACGGAAAAATACCGTAATTTGTGTGACGAAAATTTTAACAAAATAAACAAAAAATGTCATTTGACATATTCGGTTTAGTTTGCTTTTGTGTACAAAAAAAAATATAAATTTATAAAATTTGATACAGGTAAGTACTAATATAATAATTAAATAAAATATCTTAAAGTTTTTTAGATAATGATAAACAATAAGAATAACGTATGATAACTTAGCAAGAAGTCTGCTGTGTTTTTTTATTAGCGCCCGATAGCTGTATCCGGAGCAGCCAATTTTCTATGTGAAAACTTATATTTAGCGCGCTATTATTGCATTTAATTAATTTATTTAACTCTAAACTAAGATTTTTCATTCAACTTTTTAATTAAAAATCGATAAAAAAATATCTTGGCTCACTTATTTATTGGGAGCCGCTATCGGGAGCGCTATCCATTTCAATAGGAAATTTGAAAAGGCTTTTATTTTTGTAAACCCCTGAAACCATTAGAAACTAAATCTTACAATAAAAATTTAAAACGCAGCAAAATGAATTCTTGTTTATAACGTCATGTCAAAATAAATGTCAATTAATATATTTCAGGTGATAAATGTTTGTTTTATTGATGAATTTAGTTTTAATTTTTATAGTACAGCGACACCAGTGAATAATAGCTGCAGTTTCAATAGAAAATTGCCATTTGGCTCCGGATAGTGCTCCAATATTTGCTGTGTTTTTTTATTAGCGCCCGATAGCTGTATCGGAGCAGCCAATTTTCTATGTGAAAACTTATATTTACCGCGCTATTATTGCATTTAATTAATTTATTTAAATCTAAACTAAGATTTTTCATTCAACTTTTTAATTAAAAATCGATAAAAAAATATTTTGGCTCACTTATTTATCGGGAGCCGCTATCGGGAGCGCTATCCATTTCAATGGGAAATTTGAAAAGGCTTTTAATTTTGTAAACCCCTGAAACCATTAGAAACTAAATCTTACAATAAAAAATTAAAAAGCAGCAAAATGAATTTTTGTTTATAACGTCATGTCAAAATAAATGTCAATTAATATATTTCAGGTGATAAATATCTGTTTTATTGATGAATTTAGTTTTAATTTTTATAGTACAGCGACACCAGTGAATAATAGCTGCAGTTTCAATAGAAAATTGCCATTTGGCTCCGGATAGTGCTCCAATATTAAAACACAGCAGTCTTTTCAGCCCGAAAAGGCTTTTTATATTTGTGTCTTAGCTAAAAAAAAATCGAATGAAATTACAACATAAACAATATTTCATTAAATACATAAGAATAAATATTAAATTGTAAAAAAATCGTATTTATAAAATCCTCGTAGATATTACTGATATTCATATTTCACACATTTAAAAATAAAAAGTTCTATACAATTAGCAATTGATTTAATGCCACAATCATACATTTTAAACATTTCTTGTGCGAATCCCATAAATATCTGTGCGAAATAGTTCTAGAATAAATATACTATGTAATTAGTTAGGACAAACAACCGTTCAACTACCAATCAAATAACAAGGGCCTATATATTTCCTTATTCTATCAAATGAAAATTAAGCCAAAATTCTGTTAATTTGATATACAGTGGCGCCGATCTCAAAACACAATAAGCCAAATGGGTAGTAGTTTCAGTCTTCTGAATCATTAGACAACACGACCACAAAATCTCATTACGATATCATGGAGAATACTGGTAGAAATCATTTATTGAATCATTCTACCACTTGCGTATTATGAATTATTATGAACTTTAGTAAATTTGGAATTTTCTAGCTCCAATCTCAGAAATGTCTGGACCAAATGGATAGTGCTTTCAGGTTTCTGAATCATTAGACAACACGACCACCAAATCTCATTACGATATCATGGGGAATACTGGTAGAAATCATTTATTGAATCATTCTACCACTTGCGTATTATGAATTATTATGAACTTTAGTAAATTTGGAATTTTCTAGCTCCAATCTCAGAAATGTCTAGACCAAATGGATAGTGCTTTCAGGCTTCAAAATTATCAGACAACACGACCACCAAATCTCATTGCGATATCATGGAGAATACTGGTAGAAATAATTTATTGAATCATTCTACCACTTGCGTATTATGGATTATTATGAACTTTAGTAAATTTGGAATTTTCTAGCTCCAATCTCAGAAATGTCTGGACCAAATAGATAGTGCTTTCAGGTTTCTGAATCATTAGACAACACGACCACCAAATCTCATTACGATATCATGGGGAATACTGGTAGAAATAATTTTTTGAATCATTCTACCACTTGCGTATTATGAATTATTATGAACTTTAGTAAATTTGGAATTTTCTAGCTCCAATCTCAGAAATGTCTGGACCAAATAGATAGTGCTTTCAGGTTTCTGAATCATTAGACAACACGACCACCAAATCTCATTACGATATCATGGGGAATACTGGTAGAAATAATTTATTGAATCATTCTACCACTTGCGTATTATGAATTATTATGAACTTTAGTAAATTTGGAATTTTCTAGCTCCAATCTCAGAAATGTCTGGAGCAAATGGATAGTGCTTTCAGGCTTCTGAATCATTAGACAACACGACTAAACCAACATATATTTTTTTTGTTGATAATTATTTTTCTGGCTAGAATAAAAATTTCGGGATGAAACTGACATTTTGATAATTTTTTTATTTTTTTTTCGGGCTGACATATGAATTTATCATGGAAACACACCACATAATAAAAGTCTTTTCGGGATGGTTTTTTCGGGCCAATTAACAGACATATAAGAATAGGCGTACAGTACCTATTAATCCATAGAAGATGATGTATTCCCAGAAGTACGAAATCCATTCTGCAGGCGAATGATATCGTTCATTGAATATATATGATGTACCTCCGAACTGCTTGACTTGCGAAGAAACATCTTTCCATTTTTACACCACAAGAACTGGAATTTGTGATGTAGTTGAAATTTTTTAGCTTCTTTGTGTAGTCGTGATTGAAATTTTGTGAAGTGCTGGATATTGTTGAAACCGTTAACATCATTTGGTGTGGATTTTTTTTTATCATTATATTTAGTGATTATATGATTTTTATATCTGTCGATTTGAGTTCAACAATAAATGAGTTTTTTAAAGTTGATCGGCTGTTTTTGTTGTGAAACATTTTTTTAATTGAAACAATATCATCAGTTTTTATGTCAACGTCAACTTTAGTTAGAGTCTCGAGCACTATGTTACAGGCTTCTTGACCAAGAGCATCAACATTCTGAATTGGAATAATAGGCAAGCCACAGATGACAATATTGTTTTTAAATTCCCCTTGATTAAATTGGTCTAACTGAGCTTCCATCAGGTTTAATTTAGCCTCTTGTCGCAAATATTTGCATTCAAGCTCCATCAGCCTTTCATTTGCTTCTGTATTAGCCTTAGTAAGATCTTTTATGGTCGCGTTTAAACCATCTAAGCTTGTGCAAACAAACGACTGCGACTTCTCCAGATCATCCAATTTATTGAGCTTCTGCTGCATAGATCTCAAAATAGAGATAATGTCGTTTAAGTTTGCGTTCACCGGCAACTTTATCGGGTCAGTATCCTCATCACACACAATGATTGATTTGCGCACACTCGAATGACACTTATTGCACAGCCATGTTGAAGAGCCATTGGAAAGACTCTTGTACTGCTCATCAGATATATTGCCACAGTTAATGTGATAAGCTTGATCACACTTAATACAATTAACACCAGCTTTCTGGCCTCTACCGACTGGTTTGTTACACAATGTACACGGTACAATGGGCATTATCACGAGATTGATGATTGCACAAAAACAATATAATTTAGGCGCCAAAATTATTGACACCACAGAAACCAAATAATAATTTTAATTTTATTCAAGCACCCCAAAATCGTAAACTAAACAAACTATATACAACAATAGTGCGTAGTGATGTGTATAAGATTTATTTAAACTTCCACAATATTATTTAAATTGGAAGTAATATGAAATTTCACTTTTTATTTGTCGCAAAATAATTAGCACAACTTGACACCACGGTAGTTTGACATCGAAAAAAAGAGTTAAATCACTTCAGCATAAAATTAATAGTAATTATGGCTACAAAAGAACAGTATTATAGTAACAAGTTCGTGGACGTTAAGAACAGTCTAAAAATCAATGGCGAATTATTAACGAAATTGTTGGTAAGCAAAAATCTTATTATGATATTGTGTCTATTTTAGATGGAGAAGGTAAATTCGTATCGGATCCATTATGCTTCTCAGAAATATTTAATTCGTATTTTATTAATGCACCTCAACTACTGAAACGGTCCATTTTGCACAGTAGCCATGATTCGGATGGAGACACAGAGATGTAACGACGCAAGATATAATCTAATTCTCTTTTCTTTTCGGATATCACGTCGCATGAAATTCTTATCTACGAGTACATTAATAGTTAGGATAATTCAAATTCTTCTGGATGTGACAATATCAGCAATTATTTTATAAAACAAATTTCGCATTCCATTGTTTATATATTAGCTTATATCTTTAATCTCTGTTTAAAACAAGAAATTTTTCAGGATTGCCTTAAAATTGCAACTGTTATTCCCATATTCAAAAAGGGTGATAAAAATAATCAATCTAATTATAGACCGATATCATTGCTCTCAGTATTTTCGAAGCTATTCGAAATATGTCTGAAAGAGAAATTCTATTTTTGAAAGATATTTCCTTCTTTTCTGATCAGCAATATGGATTTAGGGATGGAAAAAGTACGGAGTTGCGCAAAACACGTCAATTCGAATCTTATTAAAGCGTAAGAGATTAACGTCTGCTCTACCATTGTTTTGATTGATAAAAGTTCTTCCATTGAAATATTTGTTTATTTTTAAAGTTCTCAAAATGTTTTTTTAAGGAGCGGAAATTTAAATTTTAAAACTACCATCATTTTATATATTTTTTATTTTTCAAATTAACTTTTGTCTTAATTTCTAATATTATACTACTTGCACATACAAATAAGGAGATTATTTTAATTATATGTACATTCATCTACATATATATCATATATTATTTTAATTTTAATTATTTTGGTTTATATTCCTGTACCATATTACTGTAATAACAAAAGAAAAACGAAAATTGAAAAAATTGTTGACTTTTCTTTTTTTGTTATATTAAATAAAGCACTTGATCTTAAAACTGATTAATAAATCTCAGAGATCTTCTACCTGCATCCTTCTTGTTTTATAAACATTTCAATTTTATTATATTACACCATTTATTGTAATGTTTTATATTGTACCATTTTACAAATGCTTTTTGGGTCAGAGATGGTATGGATGAATAAATAAATAAATTGGTTCAGTGAATTTATAAAAAATTGAACCTTCACAATCTGGTGAAATTACTCGGCCCCAGCCCCGTCGAAATTTGTTCACAATCTGTTAAGAGGCATTAAGGCGTCTCAAATGGATTTAATGAAATTGCAAGAAATTGAACTAGGGAAAGTCAAACTAGACCCCAACAACAGGTCGATTTTGAAATTATTATATTACAAAAAGAAATTATGAAAAATGTTTACATAACGTTTTTGTCAAAAATATCATTTTCTGACTTAGTGAAAAGTATGAGAAACATTTTTTCCGTATCTAAATTGCAAAGGAAAAATATTACCAATTTACTTTTGTTTTTGAAAAAATTTACACTACCTGGCTGACCATAGTATGAAAATACAATGAAAATATTTTTCCTAATTCCTTTTTCCTATAGGACAGCCAGAATCAACCTGCAGTAGTCCCATTCACAATTAGGCTAAGTTCATTAATGTTCCTGCAGGGGTCTGTGTCTTTCAACGAAGAACTGGACAAGTGTGTCGGATAACACCGGTCCTATACATGCAGCCTATTTACACAAAACCAGAGAGAAGAATGTGAAAGGTGTTTTTTTGTTTTTGCACACGCCGATCGCTAGGACAACACAAGACAACACAATTTAGTCTACTAGAAGGAAGTGTAAAGATTTAACATGTGTGCATGTAGTTACTGAAATACTTCTCGAATCGAAATCTATTGCGACGATCCTCGGCATAGACGTTTTTTATGAAATTGTGAAGGAGCGATAAATATCCATACTACACAATCTTCATTTAGTGGACAGCACATTAAGTTGGGTTATCGAAGGATTTTCACACGATAGCATTAACTCAGTTACTAGATGATATACACAATTCAATCGAGGGCTGACAAGGTTTATAACCTGTTACGTCATTTTTCAGTTGTGGAAGAAATTTCAGTTAAAATTCCACGCATTGATGAGGTCTGTGAAGAACATTTTCTACGACCTTATGAATATAGAAATATTCGTTCCACTGTTGAATAGTTGAGTAGCAATGAACTTTAAGACGTTTGGTAGCAGTTGAAAGCAGCAACAAAAGAGCTGCGTATGATTTTCGATGGGTCAGTTTTCTGAAAATGATAACAAACAATCAAAGATGTCCACAAATCGTAATATGTAGGCACAAAACTCAACATTTTTAACACATGCGTTATTGTTAAAACATGCGTTGTTGTATCAAACTGATAGGGTTATGAATTGGATGTTGTTGACAGATGTCAAAAGAAAACAATGGTGGTTTTTCGAAAATTACATTGACAGGTGGCTCCATTTATTGGTAAATTCCGGATTCATATTTACACACCTAGTATACTGTCAACCGTATATCCCTCAACAAACTTTACCAATTCTGCGTTCAATCAATTTTGTGGTAGCGAAAACCAAATTTTATCGTAACCGAACTGTTTTATTTAGATGCCAACTAAATTCGATTCCAATAACAACCAAACATATCTCACAATGGTTATAGGAACGATGAACGTGCTACATGGTCTATATATCTTAATACATTATACACAGATTCAATAGACAATTTTTCCAATCATTATGTTTTGGCTGTCTGCTTTTTCGCCATTTAAGTGAAAAACAATATTTACGATTTTTATCATTATATGACAGTCGACATGTATAAATGACTCAACATACGATTCAAAATCGAACAACAACAAAAATATAAAAAAAAAGTTTTTGTCTAAATAACAGAAGAATAGAACCACCCAGCGCACCCAATCCCAACCCAAACATTGCGAAAAGTGGAAAAATAATTTTAGTATTTCGTTTGGTTTAACTTTGGTTTAAAACTTTCATTGTATGTACATTTATTGGTAAGCCCCTCAAAACGTAATAAACAGATTTTATATTTTGGTGTGTCTTTGCGTACTCCCGTCGTATAAGTCTGTATAGTCTTTAAATTCGATTAGAAGTGAATATTTTTTGTGCTCTTTTATATCTGGATTATTTGGTGTTTGACTTTGGTGTCTCCTGTCTGTGAAAGATATCGCTATAAATTGCTGTGGGCGGAGAAAAATGGCGTTAAACGACCATTTATAACCAAATTTGTGATTTTGTTTTTTTCGTTAGTTAACTGTTAGAGAAATTTCAAAGTAATTGAAAATAATTGACTTCTTGCCTTGATAATTTTTTGGGGATTTTGTTTGGTTCGATTATTTTCTAGTTGGAAAACTCTAAATGTAAATTGATTGGCCATTCTTATACAGATTTAAATTTTAAGTTTTGATGATTGATTCGGTTATAAATTGGATGTAATCTGTAATGCATTAACTTTGTTACGTGAACTTTGTTTCGCAACCATAAACAATTCAACTCATCAAAACTGAGCTATCAGGTATTCGTTGATTGAATTTTGAAAATGTATACGAGCCTATAAAATAGTACTTGCTGTCGCACGATAAGTGTCTAAGAATATTATAAAATTTTTTTGAAAATAATGAATCGAAAATATTGTTTAAAAACTCGTCCATAGTTAGGCACATAATGCTAAAATTTGTTGAAGGTGATAAAATTTCAATAATTAAAGTTTACCGAATACATCAACGTTTAAAACTCTAATTTCTTTTAGCGATTCGCCACGATTTTACTTTATTAGAAGGAGCTGATCTAGTCAAACAGGAGCTACTTAGCCAGTTTAAAACTTCTATAGAAACTGTTTGGATACTTAGATGAATGGACATCAGAGTTAAATAGTGACGAACGGCAGTTCCTTGGGTAACATTAAAGAAACCAAATTATGGGAAGCTACAATTGGTTTTCGTATAGTTTGTTATGGCTTTTAAATTCTACCCGTTTGTCCAATCTCGGATCGTTAAATATATATTTTTTGAACTTTATATGGACCTTTTTTTCGGTAATAGCTTTCTTCTTTCGCCAGTTGCGACTCACTGTATCTCCCGGATTTAAACATTTCGGCTTTTTTCGTTTCTTATTGTAATTTTTTGTATATTTATATCTATTTCTTTCTAAATGCTCTGTCGCACTATTTTCCTCACATATGTGTCATTATTCTAGCATCCGTCTGAGCTTTTCAGTTCTTTTACTAATCTGTTTTCCTGAAAATTTCGAAATAAATATCGAAACATGATATCCGAAGAATTTTTCTTTGTCCGATCGAGGATCAGCGTTCACTGGTCAGTGGCCCTATTCTGGCTTTCCCAGGGAATTGGGAATTGGGAAAATATTTTATTGTAATTACAAATTGCACTAATACCCAAATATTTATTTCCCGTTCCCAATTGTATATTCTGGTAGACTGGGAATAATTTTGAGGGAACAATTTTTTTATTTTGGTTTTTTATAAACTAAAACACATATTGCGACCTTATTACAAGTTTAATTTATTTTTAAATATATATTTACTAGAAAAAATAATGTTTCAAAATTCGAAAATATACGAATTACAATTCCCCAAAAAAATAATGGGGACATCAATTTATAACGCTATTTTTTCTAAAAATATATTTTATTAAAATGACTTCAATGCATTTAAGCTTTTTACGATTTTATACTTTTTTCAGTTAAAAAATTTTCAATAGTGGCTTCATAGCACATAACTAATCTAAAAAGTGAAATATGGAATTTGTATGTTATTTTATGTAACATAGGCCATTATTACAAATGCAATAGATGAGCAAAATCAAATAAGCCGTTTAGTTACCTTTTATATCTCTGGTAAACAACGGAATAGAAAAAAATTGAAAAGAGAGAATTGTCCGTTATAGAGAGATTATTTCAATTGCACATTAAACTCATTATTGGCTTAAATGCACATAAGCCACTATGATTTGTTACCACAAAATTGTAAAATTTAATTTACATAATTGGATTTGTATAAATACACTCCCGAGCATTTGATTATAACCACTTTAAATTTTGCCCTAATTCTTCATGTGGTTGTTGTATTATTATAATTTATTTTTTTAATGTCTTTTTCTCTTGTTGTGTACTAGCTAATGAGGGAGAAGTTAAAATAAAACAAAGGAACGCGGTTAATTCAAATTTTATATTTTGCAAATATTTAAACATGAGTACTTGATTATAACCATTAATTGGTTTATAGATTGTAGACGATCGATTTTAATTTCTTTTATTGTTAATAATGTGTAAGTCCCCCATTCTTGAGTACAACTTTAAAAACTCTATCTGATAAAGAATTAAACAGGCTCTGCACATAATTTAATGGTATTTGCTCGAAAGCATCTTCAATTGCAGCAATCAGCCCATCCCTATTTTGAAATTGCCTTCCTTCTGCATAAATTTTGCGCGATAACCATCCCCACAAATTCTCGATTATGTTGAGATCGGGAGAAACAACTGGCCAGTCCAGAACTTCCACGTCATTGTGTGTAAACCATTTTTTAACACGTCCTGCTGAATGAATGAACGAGTTATCTTGTTGAAAAATCTATCGTTGGCCATTGAACATTTCTTGGAAATTAATTTTTTTCTGTATTTGTAATAGTTGAATGTAATTCGCTGAGGTCTGCCGACCTTCCAAAACAACCAAATCGATGGCACCATGAAATGAAATTGCAGCCCATAACATGACGGTACCAACAGCGGTATGAGGACGAGATAGAAACTGCTCAGATTTCCTCAAATCATGGACACTGAAACCTATCAGGTCCACCCAAATAAAATTTCCTTTCATCATAAAATATCACCTGATGCCATTCTTCCTTTCAATTAAAATGTGTCCGGCAGTACTCTAATCTAGCATCTTTATGACGCCGAAGTAAATGTGGTTTTTCATAAGTTTTTTCCATTTGAGATGCAGACACTGTTTAATTACTCTGCGTACTGTACAGATACTGGCTGAAGTTCCAAATTTATCTTTTATTTTGCTAGCTTTGGCAGCAGAATTTGACGCAGCGCGTAAAATTAACCTACGCTCTCGTTCTGTTGTTGCTCTTGATATGCGCCCTTAACGGGTTTTCCCATAATTTTCTTGATTATTTAGATAATTATTGATTATCATATGATTTCGACCAATTTTATTCGCTATTTACCGATTAGAATAATTTTCTTGCTTAAATGCAACAATTTTACCAATTTCTTCCTTTGTCCAACGTTTTACCCATTGTTATAAAAATGAAATTTTTTTCATTAATAATGACAGGAAATAAATCGCAGCAATAGAAAACAAACAATGGAAACAATTTTCAAGCATTTCAGTCTTTCAAAGTTTAAAAACAATTAATGGTTATAATCAAGTGCTCATATTTAAATATTCGCAAAATATAAAATTTGAATTGGCCGGGTTCCTTTGATTTATTTTAACTTCTCCCTCATCAGCTAGTACACAACAAGAGAAAAGACATAAAAAAATTATGGCAAAACAACAACCACATGAAGAATTAGGGCAAAATTTAAAGTGGTTATCAAAGCAATCAAATGCTCGGCGTATGTTCTTTTTATAAAATATTATTTTGGTCGTCCTGAAAAGAACGTTTGGGTTTTTGATGAAACTAATGATAAAATAAATAAATTTAAGCACTATTAATGTAACTTTATAGCATGAGCAATATTTTTTAAATAATTAACTTTATCAGTATTGTTTCTATTTACAACATTTAAAATCTTGCTGTTTCTTTCCACATTTTTTTAGTGGGATGCGTTCACCAGCTTTCCATTTCTCAATGCGTGTTTGCATATCATCATCTCCTTTGCCAATTTTTCGATTAACTTATAGTCCAGAACTCTAGATTGTATTGGGTTCTTCCTTGGTATCCATGAACACACCTTACATAATTTGTTTTAAACCATTTGGCAATTCCCTTGCCGTTTAGACCAAATTCCAAATCGCATCAAAACACTTGGAAACCTCTTCAGTGGCCCTATTCTGGCTTTCCCTGGGAATAGGGAATTAGAAAAATTATTTTCATAGCATTTTTGTCTAAATTGTATTTTTCTGGTCTACTGAGGGAACATGTTTGGTGCTAATATTTTCGAAACACAGTTAAATGGAAAAATATTTTTCCCTATAAAAATTGTGTGGAACAAAAGTTTCCCAATTCACTTGTTTTTGAAAATTTTTGCACTAAATTTATTCTTTCAGCAGGCCAGAAAAATACAATTTAGACAAAAATGCTACGAATTTTTTTCCCAATTCCCTATTCCCAGGGAAAGCCAGAATAGGGCCACAGAAGGTAAGAATACTAAGCTTTTCAATATGCGAATTTACATCTAAAAAGATTCATCGTTTCCAAATTTAGCCTGAAGATGTTTAGATTGTACTTTTCTCCTTAATATTTGGTCGAAATGAAAAAGGCATGCTTTGTATCAAGCCTACAGAAAATATGTTTTAGCTGCAGCTAACATATAGACTTAACGAGATGCTCAAATCACAAGCAATTTTACAAAGCTCTTAAAACCCTAATAAACTATTTTTATTATCTACAAAATCGTTCTCCGACAATACAAAGTGCTCTTCGTCAATAAACTTTAACGTTTCCGGAATGGAAATTTCAACCATCAATAATCAGCTTGTCTTTGTTTTTGTTTGTTTTGACCAATGAGATATTCGTTTTTCTCCTTTTATTATTATTTTTTTATTGTTTTGGTATTTTATAATTTTTAAAATCAAAATATTTCACACACAATTTTATACTAACACTTATTTAGTGATTTAATAAAATTTATTTTATAACAATTGGAACTCCATAGCCGTGTCGATAATACGGTTTACTAATGTCAGAAAACTAAAATCACTCCATATTTCTAAAAAAAACAAAATCTGCTTGTTATAGGTAGATTTATGTAAGTTATCATAATGTCACATGCCATTTTGGCTACACAAATGACACAACAGTGTGAGGACCATCAATAGTACAGATTCTTGTTTTGATTTTTTATTGCTTTTCATAATTTTCCAACACATTTAATAATTTTTATTATTTAGTTAGTCGTAAAAAATATTTTAAAAATTTTTCACTCAAGGGTTGTTGTCGTTTGCACGACTTTCAAAATCCCGACTTTTAAAATCCCAACTTTAAAAATCTCGATTTTCAAAAGCTCGATTTAAAAAAAAAATATGAATTTGGGGGCCCGCAGGCCGGCCTTTGAAATGCAATAATTGTAGAAACTAACGGCTTCTATTACTCTCACGGGCTTTAGATTTGAACTTCAGAGGACGTAGGAGTTGGGATCAGCAAACATGTCACACTGTGTGCCGCCGCACGTAGGAGCGGATTATATAGAACACACCTATATTATATAGAATGACACCTACTCCAGTAGACAGGTATAAAAAATATTAAGATAGAGATAAAAAAAAAATTAATATTTAGCATTTTGAGTCCCCAGGGGTATTGAAAAAACACTGTCAAAGAATACCAAACAGCGCAACCGTGCTTTATCTAAATGAGTATAAAAAGAGTTTTATTTTAGGGTTGGTATCGAAAGGCCAACAATTTTATTAGCGAAAACAAATATCCCAAAATGCCATCCCGAAAATAGTAATCCAAACAGTGAAACATCTCAAAACCGATAATACTAAAAATATATTTACCGCGCGCGCAGATTCCAGGTTCTATTTTCGGAAGATTTGAAAAAATGAAAGCATTAGATAATTTTTTTTAAAGATATTTTTTAAAATATAAAATATATATTACTACTATGTAGACTTATATTTCATTTGGGTCCCATTTGAAACGCGATATTTTAAAATGCGAATTATCAAAACGCGATATTTCAAAACGCAATATTTCAAAACGCGATATGGTACAAAACGCGATATTTTAAAATTTTAAAAATTTTAAATTTGAAAATCGATAGGAGCGGGAGTTTAGGATCGCGTTATATCAGGCAGGTCGCTGCGCGCCCGTCGCTTTGCAATGCACTATCTGTACCATGTCTTGTTTTGTCATATCTCGTTTCGAAATATCGCGTTTTGAAATATCGCGTTTCGAGCCGATCCCATTTCATTTTCATATTTTCATTTAACCCTTTCAGTCTTGGATTAAATCGGCTAACGTGAAAATAATTTTTCGCTTTTTTCTTGGTCACTGGGGTGTCAATTTTAGCGATTCCACAAAAAAAAAATTCAAAAGCTCATTCCAGTGTGCTTTTGGGAAATGTCCTATTTATAGGACAATTAATATATTTTTGAAATATATTTTTTTTCTGGTTTATACCAACGTGTGACCATTTTCTGTGAACCAATTCAAACAAAATTCGAACACAAGAACTACATTTTCACCCCGACCAACAACTTCTTCACTGTAACCACCTCGTACTTCACTGTAACATCGTATCATCTATTAAAGGTGGTTTACCAAATCGATTGACTCTTGCAGTCCCGATCGCGTTTATATTTTGTTGCTTCAAAATTTCAATCAATTGGAATGTTGTTTTTGTTTCGTATTCGACCGTGAATGTGAACTCTGGTAACCTATAGCAAAAATCTGCCTATCCTCGAATCTATATCTTTCTTATTGGCTAACAGCTTAATTCTATCCGATCTAAAATATTGAACGCAGTGCCTTTCATGTCACTCTGGCCGAAGATTCTATCACTACAGTGATACGATTGCGTCACAACAGCATACAATGGCAACAAACATAAAGGATGATGATATCGTTTTATTAGAAGCGTCATGTATACGATACAGAGGCGAAGAGAAAATGGAAGTTCCAGTATCACAGCCACATTTGAGTTAACTTTTAGTTCCAGTAGAGAGAGGGTATATGGTTCATGATTAGATTTCTGCTAAATTGCGATATTAATAACGCGTAATTTACTAGATATTCGGTTACTAGCAGAAAATCTCCCTAGTAAGGCTTCTTTCATTTCGTCCAAGAAACCGGACTATGCCATTAAATCATATAACCCAACGGAAACGTGGTGAACGTAAAAAGTGCTCGAAATTCAAAGTGACACGTGTAACATGGGGTTTACTCCAAGATGTACCATGTGACCGAAACTTAACGAAACAAGCATTTAAAATTTGACTGGAACATTAAAATGTCATAGAGTTTTTGAAAAATAATTGAATTTACCTAAAAATTTACCTAAAATTGACTCTTACCTTAAGTTTGACACACAGCCGTAGCATGTTTATATAGCTTACTTGATTTATAGGAAATTACCGGAATATTCAAAAAATTGTACGTATATTTACTGTACTCAAAGGCAAATTTGGCTGTCCTAAATACATTAAACCGCAGTTTGGACCAAAAACAATAGTTTTTCTATTAGAAAGCCTATTACTATTCTTTAGTGAGATTACGTCACTTAGCATATTGGTTTAAAGGAGATTCCCGCATAAATTCTGAAATTTTCACGTTTGTGTTCTTGTTAGGACGCCTAGGCAAATTTGGTAGCCCTTAACACCCTAAACCTACAAATAAACTTGTTTTTCTATTAGATAGGATGGCCTCTAAAAGGTGGGTTATTTCGTGGTATAGAACTTCAAATTTAAATAAATCACAGGAAAATAATTTTAATGGCCAGGAATGTGACTTTATTTAAAATATAATTGTATTCAAAAATGATTTGATTATCGGTGAGTCGATTGTGTGTGGACGCCATTGGTATTTTGAGACCAGAAACTAGTTGCAAATGAATCCTCGTGTACACACATTGATACGTGTTATTATTATTTATTATTAACTGTTCTTAATGTTTATTTAATTAGTTTATAATTTATTTAATTAAATTAATTCTCTCTAATTACACTGTG
This sequence comes from Nephrotoma appendiculata, assembly GCA_947310385.1. Taxonomy (NCBI): domain Eukaryota; kingdom Metazoa; phylum Arthropoda; class Insecta; order Diptera; family Tipulidae; genus Nephrotoma; species Nephrotoma appendiculata. Next base: position 276,145,749 of record OX371224.1, read on the forward strand.
CTTGAATTTCAAACTTTTTTTGCGTGACAAGCTGGGCACCCGAGGGGTAAACTTAATTCGACTATGCTGAATTCATTGGTGCTAGTCCCATTTCAAAGTTAGTCCCCATTTTTGAGATATCGCTTTCAACATATTTTGCCTCTGAGACAAATATTTGTCAAAATATACACTCATATTCACGTTGATAGCTCCTGAACCATTAAGATTTTCGTTATGTTTTCTTCAGCAAAGTTGTTGCGCAAGCCAAGACCAACAACTTTGCTGAACATATCAAGGCCGAAAAACGACATCTACAATCACATTTTTGTGTTATTTTATTTTTTGAAACGCAAAAAAATAAAATAACACAAAAATGTGATTGTAGATGTCGTTTTTCGGTCTTGATATGTTCAGCAAAGTTGTTGGTCTTGGCTTGCGCAACAACTTTACTGAACATGTCAAGGCCGAAAAATGACATCTACAATCACATTTTTGTGTTATTTTATTTTTTGAAACGCAAAAAAATAAAATAACACAAAAATATGATTGTAGATGTCGTTTTTCGGCCTTGCTATGTTCAGCAAAGTTGTTGCGCAAGCCAAGACCAACAATTTTGCTGAACATATCAAGACCGAAAAACGACATCTACATTCACATTTTTGTGTTATTTTTCCAAATATGTGTGTTTTACTTAGGCCAAGGTGAGCTTGGAGTGGCACTTCCGCACAATTACACCAGGAGTGCCCCGTTGTGATACCACAGGAACCTATTTCCCCTTTACCCCTGTTCAAAACCATTCGGAGCTACGTACGTACCGCAAAATATCTCGCACTCCACATTCAGCGAGATCTGAAAGGCCACACTGGACACGCCCAAATACTTATGCCTTCTGTATGATAGTGCCGGACACGAGCATAGGAAGTTATCTAAAGTCTCTTCTTCCTTTTCGTCCATGCAACTTCTACAAAATCATTCGTCTGTAAACCCAGCCTTCTCGTTGGTTCCCCAAAAAGGCAGGGTCTTGTCAGTTTTGGCAAAAGCTTCTCACAGAAGACTCCGGCTCCACCTTGCTGTTTCGAGAAACATAAGTGCACAGGTAAGGCTAAATACAACTGGAATTCGGCATACTTAGGCCAAACAAGACACTCATCTCAGATAAGATACAAAGAACACATCACAAGTACATAAAATCAAGTTTCGTACAACACATAAAAACTGAAAACCATACACTAAATTCAATAAAAATGTAACCATTTTGCACAGAATCAAAAAAGGACTGAAATTAGACAGGTGTCCCAATTTGACTCATGAGTCATGAGACATTTGTATTCTGCACGTATACGAATTACGGCCAAAATTCACACCCTGAAAATGTACAAAAACAAAAACACCCACAATTTACTTCGCGACAAAATCAACACAAAACCCCAATAAAATTTACGACCTCCATAAACTTAAAAACAAAGCAGGTACAGCAGCGCCTAGCTACAGTATATAAAGAGCTTCAAAATAGATTATGTAACAGTAGCAGAAAATAAACCGAAGAAGAGATATTCTCGAAATTGATATTTCTAAAAAAGTTAAAAAATTGGCACAAGAAGTAAGAACTAAAAACTGTAATATAAAATTAAAAATAAAAAGTTATTCATCTAAATATATAAAGTGACAAAAGAATACAAAAAATAAAGTGAAAATCGTCTTGTGAATCTGGTGAAATAAATAATATGGATAGGTGTTATAAACTCAAGTACTTTGTTATGTGTGTGGAAAATTTACAATTATGAGCAATCGCCGCAAAATAATTGATGAAACCGCTGATTTATATCGACTATACTTTTCACAAAATGTTTTTAGTGGTGTAAATTGGATGCCGTCTTTTGTTTGTATAACATGCATTTTCCATCTGCATAGATGGCAAAACACTGGAGCCGCAATGCCATTTGGTGTCCCGATGATATGGGTCGATCCACAAGGACATGATGCAGTTCAATGTTATGGGTGCATGAATTATATTTTCGGTACAAACAGAGACAAAAGTGGTTCTTTGACATACACTGCAACGAGAAATACACATCTACCGCTGCAGCATTCAGATGAAATGCCTGTTCCGGAAAGATCAAACCCAACCGAGGATTATTTACCAACAACATTTGAATCAGGTGAAACCGGAGAAACATCTGCATCAATATATCAACCATCAAATGTCACTGCGCCATGCAATCACATTGAAATCTCGCAAAGTCGTTTGGATATTATGGTACGACGGCTGAAACTATCTCAGCGGCAAGCCATTCTTTTGTCAAAGGATTTAAAACAAGTGAACATTTTAGCTCCAAATGTTCGGATATATGGAGCAATAAATCGTCATCGTCATTTTCATAATATAAACATTGAATGTCACTGAAAATACATTTTTTGCATTGTCATGTGGAAAAGTTCGCCGAACAATCACCAGCCGAATCCGATGAGCACGGCGAGCGTTTTCACCAAGTGACGGCAAGGTTCGGACATTGGTACAGCGGCAAAAAGCTAGATGCACTCTTGGGCGACATTTGTTGAAATTTGCAAGAGGACCCGAAGACGACACGAACAAATCAGAAAATTAAAATTAAAAGTTAAGAAAAATGTAAATTATTTAGGAAAAAATTGAGAAAAATCACAATAAAATCAACTGAATCAATCTAATTTTCTGTTAAATAGTTTCTTTTGTACCTATATTTGTCGATGAGGTGTTTATTCGATCAATTTAAATTCAATAAATGGACAAAAAATGATAAAAAACATGTTTTTCGTCGAGACAAATATTTGTCAAAATATACACTCATATTCACGTTGATAGCTCCTGAACCATTAAGATTTTCGTTATGATTTCTTCAGCAAAGTTGTTGCGCAAGCCAAGACCAACAACTTTGCTGAACATATCAAGACCGAAAAACGACATCTACAATCACATTTTTGTGTTATTTTATTTTTTTGCGTTTCAAAAAATAAAATAACACAAAAATGTGACTGTAGATGTCGTTTTTCGGCCTTGATATGTTCAGCAAAGTTGTTGGTCTTGGCTTGCGCAACAACTTTGCTGAAGAAAGCATAACGAAAATCTTAATGGTTCAGGAGCTATCAACGTGAATATGAGTGTATATTTTGACAAATATTTGTCTCAGAGGCAAAATATGTTGAAAGCGATATCTCAAAAATGGGGACTAACTTTGAAATGGGACTAGCACCAATGAATTCAGCATAGTCGAATTAGGTTTACCCCCCGGGTGCCCAGCTTGTTGCATTTTTCAACTAGCACAGTGAATTATTAATAATGCACGATGAAAATTTGTGCTTAATTTGCAATTTCAAATAATATAAATGAAACATATTTTTTTGTAGACTGGTTTTAAGGGGTGAGACCTTATATGTATTACGGCATGGCAAAAGGAAAATGGTTTTTTATTTTTATTTTCGTTTGTAACGACAAGTGAATCTTTGATGTGATATCCCTCGGCCTTTTAATATTGACTACTTTTTAGATTGCTTAGTGCTGGCGCTATTTTCTATAAAATAATTTATCTGGCTCAACAATATTTCGAAAAAGGTTCACAATTGCATGAGAACGTCTAAATCCTATTCAACGACTTGCCCATGCAAAAATTATGTAAGAAGCGTTCCGCATGGTCCTCACGTAAACCTTGATTTTTTTTTATTGATTGAGATGTGCGGAATAGTCTCAGTAATCTGGGTCTAGACAGTATACTGCGGAAGGTGCATACAAATTGTTTGGGTACGAATGGGGCTGAATTGCAATCATAGCAAATTTTAATTTTGGGGAAACTGAATTTGACTGGGTTATCTCTTAGTGGGTTAAGAGCAAGTTTGGTTCAGCTATGGTGAATAGAGGAACTGGATGATTCCTTGACCAATTATTTTCAGATTTATTTTGTAGAAAAATTCGAAACTTCATCCAGGATTGATGTTGGAATCTCGATTCAGTTCAACATACCAGATTCGAATAAAATTATTTAAGAAATTGAGTAGCACGACCAAATTCCAGATCTTATCTAAAACCATTTTTAAATCCCCACCCAAATCGAATTGTAGAACTTCATCAAAATAACACGTTAAAATCCCAATACAAGTTTACATTTTTTATTAGAATCCTAGCCTAGCTCTACGAACTAAATTGGAAAGTTATTGATTGGGAAACTGCCTGGTTCCTTTCATTATAGCCGAATCTCAAAATTTCGTCAAATTCGGCTCTGCACACCGAATTTCACCATCATTTCCTGAAAGATGGCCCAATTCCATTGAGGATTATGTTAGAGACCAATCAAATTCTGAGTACCATATTTGACAGTAATTGGTTGAGGAGTTGTAAAGCTCTAGATGTAGCTTTACAATAGAGCTTACATTGAATAATATTAATACAATACTTTTTTGGGAACCATTGCCTTTGGGATGCCTCACATATTTTTTGTATAAATACTAATGAATTTTAGAGTAATTTTTAGTATAATATAACTTGAGTAAATTATACTGTAAGTTGTAGGATTGCAGGAGGTTTAAATTAATAAATGTTCATATTATTTGAGAAGCCGGAAAATATTAATTTAGAATTAAATTTCACGAAGTCTGCAGATGCTTGTGAAGTGATAGCTGTTTTTCGTGGCGACCATTGATCCTGATCGGTTCAAATTTTATATAGAAAACTTGATCCAAATTTTGTTTTGAATCACAAATTTTTAAATGAGTCATATGGCAGTTTCATGAGTAAGCGTCATATGCTTGTTTCATGAAACTTGAACTGAACCGAATCGGATCGGGCTACTCCGAACCGAAGATAAGGTTAATATTTCTTTGAAATATTAATTGTTGATTGTGTAGTTAACAATTATGCTACTAACTATCGACTTATCTAGGTGTTCTTAACCGGGTAGATTCAATCAATCAATTTGATCCGGAAGCCGGAAAGTATTAATTTAGAATTACATTTTATATTTTATGGAATTTTCCAGATGTACATGAAATAATAACATTTGTTCCTTAGGTTGCTGATTTAGTGAAGTAATTGTTGAAGACTTACTCCTCTTGTAGATTAGAAGTAGATTAAAATTGTGTTGTGCCGTACGATCGCTAGGTGTCTGCAACCGGGTCGTTCCGTCTCAAAAAACCCCTTTCCTATCCTTCCTATATTGTTATGTGTAAACAGGCTATGGAATAGGCCCGGCGTTATCCGGGACACTTGTTCATTACATACTTGGTTTTACAGTTCAATCAATCAATTACGCACTAAAAACAATTTCGAACATGTGGCCGCCGCGGCTGGCGCGTACATGGCGTAATCTGGTGGTCCAATTTTCGATCACTCCTCGCCACATTTCTGGTCGTATTTGTAATGTTGACCGCCAACAAAAATAGTACAGCGGTGCGGCGAACACGGTGGTGACTAACAAGTCCGTCTTGTTGGGGCACAAAAAATTAGCAATCAAGTCTCTATACCGGTCATCTTTTTTGAACACATATGGTCCGATGATTCTTTCAGCCTAAGCTCAACAAACTGACTGTTGATGAATTATATTTTACCTTCACCAACGACCCAAAATATACATATCGTTTGAAATTAGTGAAAATATTTTTAAACTTTCCAAATGTCGTTAGGTATTCGGGAAGGCACTAACTTTAAAGTTGCATCAACGAATTTTCTATAATTTTAGTATTCCTTGCATATGTCTAACCGAAGAACTCTCAAGCAAATACAGTGTCAGCCGAACAGTAATTTTGCTTACCATTCCAAATATAATCCTTATACAAATAAATTTATTTATGAGTCCTGTAACCTCTCCGCTATGGATATATGAAAATAATCCATAGTTATAAAATTTTTAATCGCGTATGGAAGAAATAAATAAACGGTACGGTCTGCTCAACAAATCCATACCATTATAGATTTTATTTTATATATGTTTAAGTCGCGAGCGCGGGAGAGGTAAAACTTAATTGCGTGGAAATCGTATAAATTTCCCTCCCAAAATGTTAATCATGATGACAAATCAAATAATTATTTTGGAAAAGTTCAAAGTTTGACGTTAGCTCCAAATTAAATTTTTTTTTTTCTTTTGAAACACGTGCGATAAAATCTGTTATCATTTTTGGGTGTTCATAGCAACATACTTCATGTCATATTACATTGTATACAGAATTTCATGGAATCAACCACTTATTATTGTCACATAACCATTAAGATTAAATTATTTTATGTTATGGTTTAATCGTGTCGTTCTTGAACGAAAGTAAAACTTGTGTAAGCGGTACAGACGTACAAGAACAGATTTTACAACCGCTGATATTGGCTCTTGAGCTCGTACGATACTATCTTCTCGTGCATCTTTTATTGTTGTAAATTGTATTGTTTGATAGTTTTACAGCTCATGCTTTGATAATAATAGTTGATTGACCCATCATGTACATAAAGATCATTATAAAATACCCCCAAAACCATGTCGTTTTCTATGGATACCCAAACATTCTCGAAGTTGTCGTTTTTTGACAGACACAAACCCAATAAAAAACGAAAATAATTCCCCATAAAAAATATAAAATAAATTAAATTTTCTTTTTCGTTTGTTTTTCTTATTTATTAGGTTGATATTATAGTGGTGTTGTAATATTAAGCGCAATGAAAATTGTGGTCGCTCGTATAGGGTTTGGGGTGAAAATTGAAAATCTATCAGTTTGATGTTTATGATTGATTTTATAATAAAAATCCACTTTGGTTTATTTGGAAATTTGGTGTATTTCGATTGGCTTGAAACGCTTATCTGTACTTTAAGATTTTGAAGAAGCAGCATATGTTGTATACTCGATAAAATTAGAGATTTTTTTCTTCAATGCCAAAAAGTTTGCCCTTGTTTAAAGATAATTATCAAATCGATATAAAACACTCGGGTGTTTTTGCTATACACATAAGAAAACCGACAAACTGAAAAAGCACGTTAATTTAAAATTAAATTCAGGATGCTATCGTTTTGCTGCTTTTTTGCTTAACTGGCATATTTTAGTTTTAGACAATGACGTCAATCTTTTACAGCAGAAAATATTTACTAAACCGTTTTATACTCTTTAAAGATTTTTAACTGATTTCGAAAAATGGGCTGATATGTTTGGAAATGTGTAGGAAGTTCTCGCAAGATAGCATACCCCATGAATCAAAACAAAAACCATCAATCAACCCAAACTATTAAATAAGCCACTTACCTATTCCAGGGTGAAATTAGCTCAGTCTAGATTTTAATTTTTACTCCTCTCAAATGAATATTTATTTGTAAAATTAGTTTAGTTCTGGTATTTAAAACGTTCACTAAGATACCAGAAACAATCTTACCGTTAGGTACTTAGGGGAGTTGTGCCCTATGCCAGATATATTCAATTTATTGATTTCAAGTAAATCAGGTGCAATCTGGTTTCACCAGATACTGCGATTTGACGCCATTAGAAACGCTGCTGGAGTTATTCACGGCATAGAGCCCAGCCCGAAAACCTCGAAAATGTACTGAAAAATTTGGTACACAGAGTATACTATAATAGTCAAGCTAGTCGGAGCAATAAAGCAATACCCTTTAGAAAAACATTGATTAGTGTTTATTTTATTACATTTTTAAAACGGAAACGCTAACTGGCTCACCCTTAGTATTAATGTGAAATTCAACAAAATTATTTTTGGTCACCTTTTCTCTAGTTCGGGTTATTTAACTCATTGGAAACGAAATTGTGAAGAGAAATGAGTTTGATTATATAGAAAAATGAAAACAGGTTAAAGCTGGATGACGAGAGAAGCCTGGAAAGAAAATTAAAATGTCATTGTTTCTGCTTTATCTATAGGCTCGTAAAGGTTGTATTTTATAAAATGGGATTGGGTAGTTCTAGTGGTGCATCTGGTAACTGACGTCATTATACTAAAGTTTAGATGTTATATTTACTCAGAACAAAAATGGAATTATATTGTGAACATTTTCGTGTGATTATTTTTATGTGTCAAACTTAAGGTAAACCAATTACAGTTTGTCATAGTTTTTTGAAAAATAATTGAATTTACTGAAAAATGTACCTAAAATGGACTTTACCTTACGTTTAGCATACAGCCTTAATTCGACTTTTGGTACTGAAGCACCATCAATGACCAATGTTTATTGATGAAAAACATTAATGCTGTGCCTGAACTGATATGGCAAGATCGTCATGTTACTTATTATGAGATTGAGGCATTCTTATGGGCCTTAGGAGGACAATTAGTCGAAAAAACATCCTCAAAATATATGACAGCGGTGCTTCAAAACATATCCATAACCTCGTGATAGGTATGGCTGTTCCAATATGAGCCAAATCCAATGAAAAACAATCAGCAAAAGGTCACCTGTTTTTTCGGGAAAACTGAACATGTCACAATCGTACCATTGTGGGAACGGAAAACGGTTTACTCTGAATGGTACTCACGTATCTGAAGTTATTCTATCCCATAAAATAAAAATTTGTAATCGCAGGCATTACTAACATATCAATAACGATTTTGCTTTTGTGTGAAGTTAACCCAGCCCAGAAATTTTATCAAAATTAACGAAAACCGAAAACGGGCTACAAATTTCATTGACTTTTATTTGAATTTTCGTCCCGCTCGTGAAAACTAAAATGATTTCGCCAGTACCAAAATTTTCTCGGGTGAGAGCTACATGATTTTGAGATGTATACTCTAGTAGCCAATTTTAAGCCAAATTAGAAGAAAATTGTTTTGTGTCAAGTTCCCGAAAATTAACTGTAGCTCTTATCCGAGACATTTCTAGTTTTCGCGAAATAGTTTTAGTTATATCGAGCGCGGAACGAAAATAAAAAAAAAAAGACAGGAATAGTTTGGAGCCGAACTCTATAAGCATTCTTGTTTCCTATAGAGAACCACACCAAACCCAAAACACCTCATCCCAACCCCCCTCAACCTCTCATACCACCACTCCTACCACCCCCATAACCACACCACCCACACAAACTCACATCCACACGAGATATATGTTTATTCCACATTTACATGCTCTATGAAACCAAAATAGAATAGAAAAAAATTAAAAAAATTATCAATTTTAAGAAGGTGGGTTAACAAAACCCAACATATCCCCGAACACCATAAACACAGAAATGTAAAAATCAATAAGGATCTATCCCATAAATTGCTTCAACTTTTAGTGAAGAAATTAAGTTGATTACTCTACCCGTTCTCAAGTTATCGTAAACATAGACGTTTACGTTTTTTTAAACAAAAATGCTTAAAAAGTCATTGAAATCGCTAGTCAATAAATTTTCGAAATTTTGTCAAGGGACGATTTTCTTGTAATTTGGCCTAAAATGAGCAACTAGTGTATTCACCTCAAAATCGCATAGTCCTGATCCGAGACATTTTTACTTTTGGCGAAGCCATTTATCGGGTGGAACGAAAATTTAAATAAAAATCAATGAAATTTTTACCACAGGCTTCATTTTTGGGAACTTGCTAAAGAAAGGGTTTTTCTCTAACATGGCCCACAATTTTCCACTGTTATATGCATCTCAGAATCTTAGCTTTTTTGATACTTCAGTTATTTTTCGATCAGTTTTATTTAGATTGTCTGGTTTGATTTTTAGTTCTTTATTAATAAGTTTGAAAATGTTTCATTTTTTCATTAATTTTGATAAAATTCTGGGCTGGGGTAACTTCACACAAGAGGTTGTTATGTAAGTGTTGCCTGATTAAAAAAATGTTATTTTCTGGGTTAGAATGCTGGGATAACTTCATTTTCGTATTGTAGACAACCATTTGTTTTTTAGAAGTCTGCGGCGGAATATGCAAAACCAACCGCCGACGATGATGCGAGCTCTCGCTCATTGGCACAAACAACTGAATTTATGAGTGATTAAAATATAGAATTAATGAGTCATCTGCCGTTTGGTTCTGATTTGGCACTTTACGACACGAAGAAGCGGTGGATGCGTTCAAAACGCATTTTTTGGAGGTACCTCAATCGGAGTGGAAAAAGTGTGCTTCGAAAATTGGATCAAACGCATGCAAAAGTGTATTGATCTTCATGTACAATATTTAAAGCCAACAAAGCCATTTTTGATAAATAAATATTTATCAATAATATTTATCATATGTTTTTGCTCTCTAATCCCGAAATAAGAAAAGCAATATAGACAAAAAAAAGTTATAGTAATTTTTATTAATAAATTTTTCAATTTTTTTGACTACTGCCAAATCGAAGTAAGTACGGCTATAGGGCCGATTTAAGTTACCATCTGCGCATTGCATAGCCCCTGTTGGGATACGAACCCAGTATTTCCTGATTCAAACGCCAAAGATTTAACCACTGCACCATTTGGTCGGTAAATTTTTCAATTTAATTTTTTTTTTTAATTCTTTTGGGTTGCACTGGAGTTGACCATTGTATTCTCTCTTCTGACAAATGTTGCGCTCTAGTGCCCGATGTTGGGGTTGCAAATCCGTACACTGAGAGAAAAAACAACATATTATCAATGAAAATTACCTTAAATCAAACAAAAATAAATATGAAAAAAGCGCAATGATGATTTTTGTAATTTCAAATGGAAATTTTTTTATTTTCACTTATATGTATACAGAATTGATTCAAAACGTTACTCATTTGAATCAAAAATTAAAATATTTAATATTTTTTATATTTTTTTATTACTGTTTCATTATAATTATAATTATTATTTAAAGTTTTATATTATATTATTATATTTGTTATTTATTAATTAGATTTATTATAATTGTTAATTATATTTTCCCATGAAAAATTTGCAATTTTATATTTTTGGTCACGGCTGGAATCGATCTCGCATTTTCAGTTTCATATGCATCTGTCTTAACCACTCGACTACGATCTAAAACTATTTACTTTGCAAATCAAACGCAGCATCTGCCGTAAAAATCAAATAAGTGAAATACAAAAAAAAAATCAATAATTCGAAGTGTATTCGTACACAGTAAAACGAATACTAAACGAAAAGTTTAAAATTAAAATTAAGTTCGGTTTTTTGTCTCCAATTTTATCTTTCTTACATTTTTATTCTGTTTATAATAATTTTAAATCGGTGCGTGTTCAAATCAACTGAGAGCTTAAATATTTTCTTAAATCATAATTTCCCTGAGTTAAAAGAATGTAAAAACTTTATAAAATGTATGAGATTTCGATTTGATTTTTGTAATTAAATATAAAACCATTGATTTAAAACTGATATTACTTTCAATCAATAGTTTCTCTTTGAATTCAGATCAAAAACGAGATTACTACAACCAATTATGCGCTGATTTAATTTTGTAATGCAAAATTTTTCTCAGTGCACATACTTTTGTATTTTTTGTGTATTTTTGTCGTTTTGTATTTTTTGTGTTTGTGGCAGAGTTTTTGTGGGTTCATCTATTTATGTTGAATTATTTGATTCGTTTTTGTCTTGAGTTGTTTGCGGAATTTTAGATATATAGTGGAAGTGGGATGTACTATATTCTAGCTTCGACTAGTGGTTTTTCATCAACCATTATGAATCCTTTGCTTTAATTGGTATTAATTTTGTCTAGTAATTCATCACACTCTATTTAATTAATATGATTTGCAAGATCGGGAATTGACAAATCTTCAGATAGTTGCATTGGTTTAGCTCCTAATATGTTCGCTTTCCGTTCAGTTTTCTTTGAGTGCATGTCACTCCTGAAGTGCATGTTACTGCCGAAAATATATTGCAGAAGATTTGAGACTTCAAACAGATCTCGGAAAAACGGAAATTCTGAATAGTTCCAGCTTACTTTGCCAAGTAAGATATTTCTTGCAAGAAGTGACTTTGATTTAAAACCAATTCATCCATCGTACAATAACCTTGATTGGTAATAGCTTCCTCCTGTACCTTTTCAAATCTCACTAATTTTTGCTTTAATTAAAAATACAAAGTTTTGACATTGAATTTGTGAATTTGCCCTTGACGAGTCGTTCGAGATTTTGAAAATCGGTCCATTTACCACTCAACAGACAAACATGTTTTAATGCCGCTACTTGATTCTTAATGTGTTCTTATGTTTTCACAATGCGTTTGATTGCTCGCAACTCCGCCATGTGAGGCTCATATAAATTTCACAGTTTTCGAACAATAATTATTTTTATTCTTATACTATGTTCCGAATTCGCAAGAATATTTGTCAATTGCTTCGATGCACCGTTTAATGATAACGCATGTTAAATTTTAAAAACGTTAAGCGTCTACTCACCGATGTAATTATAATATTAATGTGCTCATGTGTGCAACCTTTTGCAATTTTCAAAAACATTTTTCAAACGTATTTTCCGAAATCGACTTCAGTTCTCAGTGGCAATTTGAGTTTTGGAAAGAGAAAAAAGTCAGCCGGAGCCATATATGAGAAGAACACGTTGATTGTTCGATGATATTAGTTCAGTATTTGGCCAGAAAGACTTTCACAATGATAGCGTTATGAGATGGTGCGTTGTCATTTCGAATATGTATAGTATATTAAAAACGGCATATTGTGCAGAGAATTTCTTTTAAAGCTGTATCTGGCGTCGTTGGTTTCTGAGTATCAGTGAAATCCATGAATTTTATTTATTAAAGATGTAACTCGATTCTAACCAGAATATATAAATACCGTGAATGGGTACCGTATGGGGTAACTCACCGATAGATATGCGAAAAATAAATATTGATCTAACTCCACCGAGGGTGTAAAAGCTTATGCCATAACGTTGCCTATGCAATATTAGTGAAAAATAGTTTATGTTAATGATCTTGAATTGGTAAACTATATAATTAAATTTTGTGATCGGTAATACTAGACTATACAAATGGGATCGGAATGATATACCAAAATCTCGTTCTTTTTAAATTCCTTAAAATCTAAAAAAATCCCTTTTCAATGAAACTTAACTATTCGTCAACCAATAATTGTCAAAATTGGTATGCAGCTATTCTATTTATACTTGAATTTTAAATAAAGTTTTAGGATGGAACGGTTTGCTATTCCTAAAATAAAATATTACTTTTCCAAAACCAAAACCATAATTTTTAAAGAATTTAAAATTCCACAAAATTTCATCGCTGTATTTATTTGGTTGGTATTTATTTGGTATATTTATAACAACAACTGCATGTATCTAAATTGAGAAAAAATTTAGCTAAATTTTTTTTTTTTTTTTTAGATTTACCAAAGCTAATTTAAATAGTCAAGTATCGCTTACCACTCGGGGGATTATCTCCGAGTGGTAAGCACCATAACTAAAAAATTCAATTTAGCTTTCGTAAATCTTAAAAAAATTTCAATTTAGCTTAATTTTCTCTCAATTTAGATGCGTGCAATTGTAGTTGCAAATTTACCCAATAAATACAGCTATTTTAATATTATTTGCAAAAATGTTTAATTATTGGGTTGAAGATTTGCAAAATCGAAAATTCCAAAGTCGAAAAAAAAAATTCCAGACTTTCTACGTAATAAGTTGCTGTGGAAAGCAAATTCCAATAAAACCAAATTCTAAAACTAAAATTCCAAAAAAATAAAATGCCTATACAAAATGCCAAATTTCAAAATTCCATTATATAAAATTCCAAAAAAATTTATTTTAATTTCAGATTTTCAGAATAAGGCCTTCCATATTTCCATTGCGGAACGGGTCGGTTATCCTAAAAAAAATTACCAACTGGCCTAAATTTCCAAAATCCCAATTAACAAAAATATAAAATTCCATTTTGCAGAATACCATAACATAAAAATTAAATTCAAAATTCCAATTGAGAAAATTACAAAATTTATTTATTTTAGAAAAAAAAAATTATACCAAATTCCATTATTTCTCTAGTTTAATAATATTTGCAGCATTCCGCAAAAATTCTAATTCATTTATTTCAATTATTACTTATATTTATTTTACTCAAACATGATTAACATTGTTTACCAGATTGATCAACGCTTATTATTGTGATTACCGGACAAGTGGTGCAGTGGTTAAAGCTTCGGCACTTGGACCGGGAGGTACTGGGTTGGAATCACATCAGAGGCTAGATTCAAATAGAATTTTCATCATCGATTTCAATCGGTGATGTTAATAAACACAACTAAGACCCTCTGAAGGAGTGCAGAATTCAACGCCGACCCACTGTCCAAGTCAATGTTCAGGTTGACATGGAGCTTGCAATGTGCAGGTGGTAATACTGTAGTTGTGTGAGTAGGTGAATAGGTGAATGGGTTAATGATGTGGCGTGAATGCGTGGTATCACAATGGGCCAAAAAATGGCCTAAGTGTCAACCATTGAAAGCTACCCTATTATTGTGATTCTAGAAAATAGGGTTCGGGTTTTTTTTTTGGAATATTCCCCCTTGAAACATGCTAATATATAATAAAAACTTGTGTATGGTACAGTCATTAATAAATAAGCACTGTAACGGTTTTATCAAATTATAAGATACCGTTGAATATAAACCTTAATAAATTTCCTAATTTCAAATTCAAATATTTTTGGAATTTTGTATATTCGAATTTTGAAAATGTGTATCTTGCATAGAAATTTTATTTTTTTGGAATTGTATTTTTAGGAATTGTTTTTATTGACATTTTGGTTACAGGAATTTTGTTTTTTAGAATTTTGATTTTGGAATTTTGGGTTTGGCAAATCGCACTCAACCCTTCCATGGGCATGAAATTGATTTTTTTTGGAATTTTGTACATTGTAATTTTGAAATTTGGCATTTTGTATAGGAACTTTGTTTTTATTTTTAGGAATTGTTGTTATTGGAATTTTGGTTTCTGGTATTTTTTTTTTGGAATTTTGATTTTGGAATTTTATTTCTAGAAAATCCCTTCCATGGGTAGGAAATTGATTTTTTTTGGAATTTTGTACATTGGAATTTTTAAATTTGGCATTTTGTATAGGATTTTTTTTTTGTAATTTTATTTTATTTCCATTTTATTGGCAAAATGCCAAATTTCAAAATTCCAATATATAAAATTAAAAAATAATCCATTTTAATCCGGGAACGGGTCGGTTATCCAAAAAAAAAATTCAAACTGACCTAAAATACCAAAATTTCAAATAACAAAAATATAAAATTCCATTATACAAAATACCATAATATAGAAATCAAAATTCAAAAATCCAACTGCGAAAATTCCAAAATTTATTTATTTTAGAAAAAAAAATTCCATATACAAAATTCCATTTTTTTTTTTTTTCATTATGTAGTTTAATAATATTTCCAGCATTTCGCAAAATTTATAATTGATTTATTTCAATTAATTTAATTATTACTTTTTAATTATTTCAATTAATTAAATTTAATTTAATTGTTCTTAAAAATTATTACTCAAACATGATTCCTATTGGTTACCAGAGTGATTAACGTTTGTTGAAAACAGGGTTGGGTTTTATTGGAATACCGAACCGTTCCCTACACACATACCAGTATATACTAAAAACTTGTGTATGGTACAGTCAATAATAAGTACTATAATACCTTATTTATATGCGACCAACATTTTTCTTCTGCAAATTTTTGTACGTAAATAAGAAGCATCCGCTATATAAAAATATTTAATGTGCGAGAAAGAAAGAAATATATATAGTAATGCCATAATTTTTTTTATAGGATAATTATTAATTTATTTTTAATTAATTCAAATGCGAAATTTATATTTCTATCTATGGCGTCTGTTTTTATTATGAATCCTTAACAATCATATGTAAATACGAAATATCTTTTTTTTGTGTAATTTTAAAAATGTTGCCATAAAAATACTCGGATCGAATAAATTTTATGGAAACATATATTTTCATGGCAACATTTTATAGTGGTTTTTGCGGTGTAGTGGCTTAAAAATCTTCTGCAAAATTTTGTTGGGATTTATTTCTTTTCTTGTCTCTCATGTGCAAAAAGTCAATGTTATATCTTTTTCATTTTGCAGAAGAAAAATGTTGATCGCATGTAAATGGGACATAACTGTTTTAGCAGCAATTACAAGATACAATTGAATAAACCTTAATCGAAGATTTCCTAATTATAAATTAAATAAAAATTCCAAAAATATTCCATGGCCATAAAATGGAATTTTTTTGGAATTTTGTATATTGGAATTTTGAAATTTGGTATTTTGTATAGGAATTTTGTTTTTTTGGAATTTTGTGTTTAAGAATTGTTTTTTTTGGAATTTTTGATTGTGGAATTTTGTTTTTTTTTTGAATTTTTGATTGTGGAATTTTGTTTTTTGGAATTTTGATTTTGGGATTTTGAATTTGGCGAATCGCACCCAACCACGGTTCGATATTCCAAATAAACCCAACCTTTTTTCGTAGCGTTAGGTACGATTTGCCAAATCCAAGACTATAAAAAAAAAAATTCCAAAAAATCAAAGTTCCTATACAAATGCCCAATTTCAAAATTCCAATATACAAAATTCCAAAAAAAATCCATTTTTATGGCCATGGAAACATGAAAGACGCCTTTATTATTTCCATGGCCATAAAATGGAATATTTTTGGAATTTTCATTTAACTTATAATTAGGAAATCTTCGATTATGGGTTATTGAACTAAGAACAATTAAATTTAATTTAATTAATTGAAATAATTAAATGGAATTTAATGGAAGGCAGTTCTGCAATTCAGCCGTCCTGAACTAGACCATTTCTTAACGGGAACGGGTCGGTTATCCAGAAAAAAAAATTCCAACTGGCCTTAATTTCCAAAATCCAATTAACAAAAATATAAAATTCCATTTTACAAAATACCATAACATAAAAATCAAACTTCCAATTGAGAAAATTCCAAAATTAATTTATTTTAGAAAAAAAATTCCATATACAAAATTCCATATACAAAATTCAATTTTTTTATTAGTTTAATAATATTTGCAGCATTTCGCAAAAAATTCTAATTGGTTTATTTCATTTAATTTAATTTAATTTAATTTAATTGTTCTGGAAAATTATTATTGAAGTTTATTTTATTTATTTTACACAAAAAAGATTCCCATTGTCTACCAGATTGATTAACGCTTCTTTTTGTGATTCTAGAAAACAAGGTTGCGTTTTTTTTGGAATTCCAATCCTCCCTTAAAACAGACTAATATATACTAATGTGGGATTTTATTATTTAAATCTTTAAATAAAACTATCGAAGTCTTTTCACATGCGTTCTTTTATTATTTTTCATATAAACTAACTCAGTTACTATCTGTTAAACAAAACGAAAACGGTTATTCCCTACAACAACTCAGGGATGTATAACACAATCAGGGATTCGAAACCCACACTCGTCCATCCTACTCCTCATCCGACCCGGATGATTCGAACGACGAATCCATCGAAGGCTTGATAAACTCGGCTGCTGTTGACGTTCTCTTAGGGCCCTCGTGTTCACCTACCCTTTCTACATCGTAGCGTTCATTTTCTTAAACTTTGCACACCTTGTATGGTCCGAAAAATCTTGGTTTCAATTTTAAACCTGGTCCAAATTGAGTTCTCTTTATAGCTATTAAATCTCCGACTTTGTAGGACGTAGGAGCTTTGCGGTTTTTCCTAAATGATCGTCGATTTTCAATTTGTATTTTTTCTATTTGCTTCTTTGCAGTTTCTCTTAAACTATCTCGAGAGTTTCTGAAATTTTTAATAATTTCTTCATTAATAATTTCTTGAATTCTCGTATCAGTTTTTTGATGCATTTTAGTGCCAACTAATAACTCAAACGGAGTAACACTAATGCTTCGATTCAGCGTGTTGTTAAGACTTTGTTGCGTACTTCCGATGAATCTAAACCATCGATCTGGAGCGTCTATCGATAACTTCGAGAGGACTGATATTATTGACTGATGGATTCTCTCAACATGGCAGTTACCTCTTGGCAAGCCTGTAGTTATCGCAACATGTTCGATACCTTCGACTTCGCAATGTTCCTTGAATTCGTTGCTTGTAAATGCGGTTCCCTTATCAGTCACAATGCGCATTGGATTACCAACACTCGATTGGATGTAAGTATCCTTCTTATTTACCCATTTTTCGGGTGCACAAGATACACTGAACGCAATTCTTGACACTTGTTGTAACCTTGTCAGACATCTTTTCAAACCAGAAATCTCGTTCGATCAACTCTTGCACCTTCCGTACACCGTAATGACCAATTTCGTGATTACGCTTTATAACCTCTGCTTGCATTTTACGCGGGACGACTAACAGTTGGTTACCATCTTTTATTTTGTACAAAAGATCACTCTCTACCATAAAATCTTTGTATGGGCCATTCTCAAGTAATTTTATCACTGCAGCGATGAACCCGTCACTTTGCTGAGCACACTTCCAACGTGAAACAATATCGTCGTCAACAATTAGAACAGGATTGCGTGAGAGGGCATCAACGTGTTTCATTCGGGTACCTGGTCGGTGATTAATTTGGTAGTCGAATTCTTCTAGAGACAACGCCCACCTTGCCACTCTAGTCGTCAAACTTGGTTTTTTCATCGTCATCTCGAAAGCGGCACAGTCCGTTATTATTTTAAAATGCGTGCCAATCAAATAAACGCGAAATTTTTTAAGTGCGTAAATGATGGACAACACTTCCAACTCATAGCTGCTATATTTCTTTTCTGCGTCTGTCGTCTTGCGGCTTGGGTAATAAATTGGGTAGAACTTTCCATCGTCATGCTGTTGCATCAATATGTAACCGTAGCCATGCATTGAAGCGTCTGTATGAAGCTCAGTGGGCAGCCCGTGTCTAAATAATTGAAGCACAGGATTACCCGTGAGATTTCGTTTTAGCGAATTAAACGCCATTATCTCTTCCTCTTCGAACACAAAATCCACACCCTCCCTCAACAAATCGCTTAATGGCCTGGCGATCACCGAATAATTGTATACAAATTTGCGAAAATATCCCGTCAGACCGAGAAATTGCTGAATCTGTTTCTTTGTCATGGGCTGCGGAAAATTCCTCACGACCCTCGTCTTGCTTTCCGATGGACTTATCTCCCCGTCATGAATAACTCGTCTAACAAGAAATCTGCACTTCCAGTTAATATAGAGTCCATATTCAGAAGCTAATTTCAGTACAATTTTCAAATTTTCAATCGCTGATTCATTATCGGTAGCCAGAATAATGATGTCGTCTAGATAAAGCGACATTATTCCTTTACGTATTAAATCACAAAAGATGTTATTCACGAATCTCATGAATACACCAGGACTGTTACATAGCCCAAATGGTACTTTCCTAAATTGGTACTGCCCCGTTGGTGTCACAAACGATGTATATTTGCGACTTCCTTCTTCAACAGCGACATGGAAAAATCCATTTCTTAAATCGAGCAAGCTAAATACCCGAGCTTCTTGTATTCGATCCAACTGATCCTCTATCAGCGGAAGGGGGAAGCGGTCTTTAACAATTTGGCGGTTAATCTTCCGGTAATCCACGCACAAACGTTTTGAGCCGTCTCTCTTTGAAACCAAAACATTTGGACTAGAGAACTCCGATGAATTAGGTTCAATTATTCCGCTTTTCAGCCAATCTTCCACTATTTTATCAACCAGCTCCATCTCGTAAATCGACAAACGTCTTGGATTCTGACTAATTGGCGTTTCATCCATCAAAATTATTTTGCAGTTTACATCTGAAGTTTTCGTCGGTGTTGGTGAATACTGCTGATATAATTGCTTAACGACTTGAGCATCACTTCGGTCGATAATATGCGTAACATCAATAATTTCATCTTTAACTTCTGATAGTATCGCACAAAATTCGTCGTTTTTACGGATATTCACACCGTTCTCATCGATAATCACTTTTGCTTCACAAAGCAGATCACAGCCAATCAAAAGATTTACGGGGATAACATCGTTAGGCACTACATGTACCGGCACATGGAAATTGTCACCGTTAATAACGATGTCTGCTTCAAATTTTCAAAATGTCTCAATCTTCTTACCAGCAAGTCCCGTCAATGTTGATCTGGATTTTAGAGGTTTCATAGTATTCAAATTCAAATATACGTCAGATCGGATCAAATTTACGGAACTTCCCGTATCTATCAGAGCACACACTTTCATATCGTCAATTAATACGTCAATTTTCATTCGATGTTCTTTTGTCGTACACAAGCTAACATTCGTTTTCGATAAAGTAGAACACTCGAAACTTTTGTGTCGTTTGGTTTCTGGAATTTTAATTTTTGGAATTTTGATTTTAGAATTTCATTTTTGGAATTTCGGATTTGGCAAATCGTACCCAACCCTTCTTAATAAATTATCGTTTAATTTGGTATGTAGAACTAGATTGGGATTTTAACGTGAATTTTGAGTGAATTTTTTCTATTCAACCATTCTGCACGGAATTTGGCCAATTCTTAAAATATTATTAAATTTGGAATTCAGAAGCGGATTTAAATTTTAAAACTAATTTTTGATGAAGTTCTAAACTTCGACAATGATGAATATAACTAGTTTGCTAATTACCGTCAAACTTGATTTGGAAATCTAACATTAATTTTGAATAAAGTTCTGAATTTTATGCACTGTTGAAAATTAATGATGTAAATTTCAAATTTCATATTTGATTAAAATAATATAACCGGTTTTTTAGCACGATCATAAAAACACCTTTTATTAAAGAATTTATAATCAACAAAACATTCGTATTAAACCAAAAAAAATCTATAACTAAACTGATTTAAACCGACGGTGGATTTTATTTTGTGGAATTCAAACAAAAAAAATAAATAAATAAACTATCGAGAGATAGCCGAACTATAGAAGTTTATCCGAAATTCTTGTTCAAATTTCACAACAACTTTACAAATTTGAAGATTATTGGTTGAGGAATACCTAAGTTCCATTTCCTGTAACTGAGTCTTTTACAAACAAAATTTGACCTTAATTTTTTCAGAAACGGCCCGGTTCTATTTATTTCGACTAAAATCCCAAATTTTTTCAAACGTTTATGTTAGAATTCCAATGCACCTTGTTTCCGACCAATTAATTATTTGTTGTATTTTTTACATTGTACTGTCTTAAAGTTCAAACGTTCGGAAGAAATTGTAACGATTAGCGCACATCAACGGTGACCATTTAGTACATTAATGGACGTAATCAAATTTTAGTACAGAGTGTATATACGAAAATTTCTTACAGAATCGAGTATAGCTAATGTTTTTTATCTGCCGGTATTTTGCGGGTGATGCTTGATTAAGTTTTGTTCGAATATTTCTTTCGAAATTTTTATATTTTCGAAAAGAAATTACCAAATAGTTACATGGGTGGCAATAATTGTAATTTCTGAAAAATTCTGTATTTCACTCATCCTTTAATGTATACTATGGAACATAGAGTTTATTAATGACTAAAACTAATAATTTACAACTCTCACCCCTTTATTTTGTAAAAGTTTAATGATTTCTGCCAAAATTGTCGACAACGCCAATTTGAACTACAAAACTTTAAGATAACAACCTCGTACTAAAAAAACAATCAGAACATCGGATAATTCCAAAATACGCGTAGACGCACAACGCTACTATACAGTAGCAGTAGTATATACAAAACAAACACTAAAAACCGATGATGAATTGATAGATATTGCCTCAGCATCTTCTGCTATATTCGTTGACTAATCGATGTTGATTATATTGTCTCGCCGTCAAATTATAATTTACTGTTTGCCAAAATACTAATTAAGCAAAATAATAAATATTTGTATAAAGAAATAAAAATGCTATAAAATGTAATCCTATCATGTTATATGACGTAGTGTATGTTATTATGTATATACAACAATGCTGGATACATTTGTGCACTTAAATTACCCGGCAATTTTCATAAGATTAACCTCAAGTTGAGATATCATCTTATGTTACACATGTACATAAAATAAACTTAACTTTCATACACATAAAAGAAAATTTATGACTTTCGTTTATTTTTTTATTTTTTATTTTCCAGGATGGTTAGGTGCACTCTCAACAGCTGTAGCACTATTTATATCACCGATCACAATAGCGTTTTGTAAGCGAAAATCGACACGATTAACGGCAGTAATTGGTGGCCTGGTCACGGCCCTCGGATGCCTGTTCACATCGTTTGCATCACAATTTCATCAGCTCTTCTTCAGTTATGGTAACGTATATATATATATATATATTAAAATGTACTGCACTTTTATGTTGCACGCACCCTGTACTGCATCCAAAAAAATATTTATTATGCTTTATCACATTTCAGTTAATTTATGTTTTTATTTTTGCCATATTTTAGGATCTAAATCTTATTTCTTTTGCTTTACTTTCCAACAAACTAAAATTACATAATGCATGGTATTTAAAAAGGATATCTGAAAAATGAAAAATAAATTTTTTTTTTTGCTCTTCTGTATTCCACAGGAGCCGTTGTTGGAATTGGTGTTGGTATGACAAGAGATTGTTCCACATTAATGGTGGCACAATACTTTAAGCGTCGACGTGAATTTGTTGAAATATTTATTGTGTCTGGAAGTGGATTAGGAGTAGCAATAATGTCAGCTTTTATAAAAACAGCAATTGATGGTATTGGATGGAGGTATGTTGCAATAATAATAATAATACTAAAAAAAAAATTTTTTATCTAGCAAAAAAATTTGTTTGCAGAAATTTTTAGATTTGGTTTATGTTTTTGCTCGACAAAGAGCGATGCAACAAATCATGATTATTTATCTTTATGCTATCTTTCGGATTTTACGTGCTCGTGGCGAAAATTTATTTTTCTCGCATCGTTATATTCGATTATGTACTTATTTGTATTTTGTTTGTACCTACGTGTACATATGAAAATCTATCAAGCTCCCGGTTCTCGCGATATCAGTGTATCAAACACGAAAATTAATAGTTTAAATATCTTGTCTGGAATTCTGTTAGATGCAAGAGCTCATATTTTATACAGAGCAAATATTGAATTGGAATATTTGGATGTCGTTCTCGATTTTTATTTTTCAATCGATTTAACAAATGTTAGTCAATTTATTGTGATTCAATTTTATATTTTATCGAGATTACAGCTTGCTTTTGCCATTTTTTTTTAATAAAAATAAAAGTGAAAACTCTGGTATGTATTATTTATTGTGTCTCGATTGTATTGAGTTGATTAAACACAATGGGGGGTGGTATATCGTTTTCGTTTTATTGGATCATGAATAAATTTTCGAATTTTATTGCATATAACTTTTCATTGTATCAAATTATTTGACTGATCTATTTGTGTACTCTCATAAATTTGTTCGGCAAAGAAATGGTTCTATGAGGCTAAGTAGTTTGAACCCAAGTCACAGATCCCGTAAATTTGTCGTTCAATACAAACTATAGATGAATGATTTCACTAAACAAATGTTTGAGAGAGTTTTGCAGAAACCGAAACAAATGATAGTCAGACGATGTAAGGTCCGGGCTATACGCGGATGCATCACAACTTCCTAACCAAGTCAATTTGTTCCGAGTCATCAAAGATGTGTGTAGCCGCGCATTTTCATGATGAAAACAACTCTCTTTCTGTTGGCCAATTTTGGTTGCTCTTTCTCGATAGCTTCGTTCAAAGGTCGAGTTGTGCATGTTGCAACAGCTCATAATGGACTCCCTTTGAATCCTACCAAACACTCAACATAATCTTGTTTGCCATCAACACAGGCTTTAAAGTCGTTTGTGGAGGGTAACCAGCCTTTGACTATGAGCGCTTGCGTTTGATATTCTCATATTTTTCCCATTTTTCATCATCTGTAATGGTTCGCTTCAAAAATGGTTCGATTTCGTTGCGTTTCAGTGGCATTTCACTGATAGTAATTCGGTCAAACAAATTTCTTTGCGTTAATTCAAGTGGCACTCAAACATCGAGCTTCTTGTGGGTGATCCTTAGTGCATCCGCTATTTCCTGACATTTCGTGCCGGCCTTGCTCCACCAGTTCCAAAATTTCATCGACTTTTTCAGTGCTTGGCCGACCAGAGCGAAGTGCATCTTTGACATCAAAATTTCTAGAACGGAATAGAGAAAACCACTCGGAGCCGTAATTTTGAAATCGGTCGAAATTTCTTCAATCGAAATACAGTTTCCTTAGAAATTATTTATATTATTCGAATTTTTCACCCGCTACTTTAATCATTTTTCTAAATTTCTTTGTTTTTTTTTTTAATTAAGAAAACTATTTCCCCCCCCCCCCCCCCCAATAAGGGAAAAATGCCGACTGGGTAAATCGATTCGAAATTATTCGCTTAGTAGGGAGACAAATATTAGTAAACAAATTTGAAAAAATGATTAAAGGAGCCGGCGAAAAATTCGAATAATATGAAAAATTTTCAAAGCAAATTGTATTCCGATTGGGAAAATTTCGACCGATTTCAAGAATACGATGACATTTATAGCAAATTCCTGGATCTCTTCATTAATCCTTTTAACATTTAGGTCTTTATGTAATTCTTCGTTGGTTACGTAGCGGGAAGCATTCGATATTGCACGTAGAAATTTGTTTTGACAACGTTGAATAAATAAACGATTTGAATGTTTAGTACAGCCCCAGAGTTGGATACCATATGTCCAAATTGATTTAATTATCGACTCGTACCTCAAACGCCTGAGGTAGCACAGGCTAAGCATAGAATGTCTTCCTATTATTAGCCAGTACATCTCATGTTGTTTTATTTTCATTTGCTCTGCTTTTTGTCTAACGTGGTATTTCCAATTCAATCATGAATCGAGATGCAATCCAAGATATTTAGCAGATTCAGCTTGGGGAATTTATACCCTATTGAGAAATGTATGGATGCTGCTGTTTTAGTGCCGCAACGTATATGTTACATGTACTGATTTCAACTCTTTAAGCTTTATTTCCCAATCCCCGATTCATTGGCTGATTTTATCGAGTGCTTGCTGTAAGTCCCCTCTGCCGACTCAAAATAGCTCCTAATCATAAGTGTTCATGAAGCACACAGCTGCTCGTCGTGTCTCAATTAAAACAATCGGATAAACTTTTATTATATTTATTTATAACATTATAATTTGTATCGATGATTGTATAACCTAAAAAAGACAAAATGTAATTAAAAAGGTATAAGAAAACCATATTGCAAAACTTACCTGTAAATTCTATAGATGTTATATATTATCTAAATCGAAAAGAAAGTTCAAATTAAACAACATTTAATAATTGTAAAAATGTACTTATCTGAACTTGTATATCACACGTAAATCGATCACAATGTTATTGTTTTGTATTGTTTTTGCATAAACTACCTACTGTCAAATTTAATATAGTCAAATTCGAATGAGAGTACATTATACCAATTAACTAGTGTTGTGCGATGCAAATTATTGGTATATTGGCAATAGCCGCATACACTTGCATACTCAGTACATTTTTGACTTTTACTTATTTGTGATTGTCACTCATTTTTTTTTTGATTAATAAGTTAAGAGCGCTTGATCAGTGAACAAAACCAAAAGGCATCAAATAAAGTTATAAATTATAAAGTTTATAAAGTAAAGAATTTTTAAATACAGTCCGCTAAAGCATTATATGGTCCTTCGAGCCGCATCCGGTAAATTGGTTGATTAAATCGCACATATATCCAGAACCCAGTTATCACACGAGGTAAATATACCGTATCACCGTACTTGAGAATAACATACCGTTACTCGGGTAAACCATCTTTCAAGCCTCGAACCATCTAAGCATCGTAAACTCGTGTAGTTTATTATTCAAGACCAATTATTTCGACCAAATTACTGGAAGTATTAATCACTGATCGAAGTTGAGTGTATCGTAACCGCGTGCTGATTTCGCGTAACCAACCAAATCAAGAAGCGTATTTGTTACCATCGCACGAGCAATTATTATTAATAAGGACGTGCTACATACCGTAGTACTAAGGAATAACGAAAACCGCTATAAAAACTTGGAGTTTTCATAATCACCACCAAATAAGTTACGGTTAATTAGTGAAAATATTGTGTATCAGATCAAAGTGAATTGTCGTGAATAATGCCGCCAATAGAGAGCGCCATTGAACTTCGTTCTAATATTTAGGGTTTGGTGACCAAATTATCCAATTACGCTCGAACATGTAAGGACATTGAGGCATTCCAATTGGATCTTGAATAACTGAAGGTCCGATTACGACGTGTGGAAGGACTTTTATCAGAATTTTATGAAGCCGACAATGCGATCAACGCACTGGATCCTGAAGATGAAAACCATCAAGATGACTACGAGGAAAAATATTACGCCACTGTCGCAGATTTAAACAAATTAATTCGAAAAGCAAGTTTGGTTGCCGGAAATATGTCATTTGCACTAAACGATAGTCAAGGTGAACAAACGAAAAGCGCAAATATTGAAGTCAAATTACCAAAGATCAGTATGGCTCCATTTCATGCTAGTTATACAGAGTGGCAAACATTTTATGATTTGTTTTCGTCCACGATCCATGAAAACACAAATTTAAATCCACCGCAAAAATTTCAATATTTAAAGGGATTTTTGAGAGATGAAGCCGCTAATCTTTTAAAACGTCTCCCCATTTCCGATGCGAATTATATCGAAGCGCTACATAAATTGAAATCCAGGTACGACAGGAAAAGGTATACAGTGCAGTATTTCATTAAAAGTTTTATTGACATACCATCCAGCAATTCAACATCGCAACATATTCGGAAGTTAATGGATACAACCAATGAAGTTATCCGAGGCTATCGGCCCTGAAGCCGAATCTAGAAATTCGTGGCTAGTGTTCCTACTGACCCAAAAATTAGACGAGGAAACAAGGCACAAATGGGCTACCGAGACATAGAATATTGAACTCCCAACTTGCCAATCACTAATCGACTTTTTGATGAAAAGAGCAGATGATGCAAGGAGTGGACCGCTGAGAATCGTAGAGAATTAGTCAAAACTAAAAATCGTTGCTTTAATTGTTTTGGTGAATCCCATACCGTATATCAGTATAGATCAAAGGCAAGTCATCCTTGCCGAAGAAGGCATAATTCGCTGTTACACCTAGCCAACGATGCAATGTGTCCTACAAGTAAACAACCACTACCAACCAGCAGCTTAAATGCAACCAACACATCCTCGGTAGCTGAGCTTCAACCATAAACATCATCATATCTTCAGTCCTGTAATTCGATAAATCAAGCTATATTACCAACCGCGACCGTGAGAGTGCAAGATACAAGTGGTCAGTCGCAACTATGTCGGGTTTTACTTGATTCTAGATCCCAAAATTCATTCATTACGGAAGCATTGGTACAAAATCTGTGACTAAAACGTTTATATGGAAGAATAAGCATTCAAGGCATAACTAATCAAAATCTCGTGACTACTCGAGGAATAGTAACGGTCATCGTATCGCCACATTTCAAATCCAATTTCACATCTCACATTTCTGCATATGCAGTGCCCTCCATTACCAAAATTAACCCAGTGCAAAAAAAAACGAGTGGCTGTAGAGTATCAATGTCTTTCCTCAATAACATTAGCTGGTATAAGTCCAAACTCAACATCCAAAATCAACTTACTAATCGGAGCAGACAAGTTTTTCGATAATCGGAAACCGGAGTAGATTAGAGATTCAAATAATAAAATCTGTGCTCATAATACACATCTCGGATGGATATTGACGGGAAATATACCGCACCCAAAAGACTCGAGCCAATGTAATACCATTATAGTGGATAATAATATGTTGGACAAGAATTTGAAAAGTTTCTGGGAATCGGAAGAAGTTGTTTATTCTACTCCATTATTACCAGAACACCAGATTTGCGAAGATCTTTTTAAATCCACTACCACGAAACAAGAAGACAATCACTACATGGTGAGGTTACTCTTTAAACAAGAAGTAGCACCATTGAAAGAATGATTGAGTATCGCTATCAAGCGATTACACGTTATTTAGAAGAAATTTATGAACAATCCTAATCTACTAGGCCATATAGCAGAAGTAGATCCGCCCAAACATCATTCAGATTATTTGTATCTACCACATCAGGGAGTTTGGAAGGAAACGTTCACAACCACAAAATTGCGTGTGGTATTTGACGCGTCTGCCAAAACTAGTTCGGGTTATTCGCTAAACGATAATTTGCTGACGGGGCCAATTCTACAGAATTTATTAAGTGATATTCTGTTACGTTTCCGTGTCTACAGTGGAGCACATTCAACACCTGAAACAATCAAATTAGAAGAACAAATTTCACATATATAATGGGTCAAGCTGTATTCAACCTCCGGAAATGGTCGTCGAATTCACCAGTTAGGCAAAATGAAAGCATCTGAGTCGTGCCCATCAAAACCAAAAATAATGTCAAAAGATCCCAATGAAATAAAGGTGTTGGGATTGCAATGGCAACCATCAGAAGATCAACTCACCTACCACATCACTCTAGAAGATATAATCCCTACTACGAAGCGTGCAATACTATTTGAAGCTAGTCGGATTTTTGATCCGCTGGGCCTGTTATCACCTTACATAATAAAAATTAAGAGTTTTTTTCCAGCATTGGGGCTGCTCGAATTGGGATGGAACCACAAATTACCAGTCAAAGTTCAAAATCAACGGCAAACCATTAGAGAGGAAGCATGCTATCTATAACTACAATAACCATACCAAGGTGGCTCTTCATAACCAGTGGAGAAGGATATCAATTACACGGATTTTGCGACGCCAGTGAGTTGGTATTCGCAGCCGTCGTATACGTACGCGCATACTATACAATGGCAGTTATGTTACCATTTTAATAGCTGCAAAAACCAAAGTTGCGCCAATTAAGAATATATCATTACCCAGATTAGAATTAAATGGGGCATTGTTGTTAACTCGATTAATCAAGCATATCCAAGAAGTCTTGTGTATTCCAGATTGTCAGCTATTCGGATGGACCGATTCTACTATCGTACTTGATTGGCTTTCAGAACCTCCACGCCGATGGAAAACATATGTAGCGAATAGAATGAGCGAAATTTTAGGGGTCCTTCCGAGAGGAAAATGGCAGCACATTCCATCCAAGCTTAATCCAGCAGATTGCGCTACAAGAGGTTTGTGTCCGAAGGATTTGAAGATACATACATAATGATGGAAGGGACCAGAATTTCTCAGTTTAGGAGTTGACAATTGCCCTAAGTGTCAAAAAACAGGAAAGACAAATCAGCCAGAAAGAAGAGATAAAGTTATAAATTATAAAGTTTATAAAGTAAAGAATTTTTAAATACAGTCCGCTACCGCATTATAATAAGAATATATTTGTTTCAAGGCTCACTATCTCGACGACAAATGCAGATATTCTTGCGCACATTAACTCCATTTTGAATCTGCCTGATATTAGAGTTCGCTCGAATCAAATAAAATGTAAAAATATATCTCCATATAATGGTCATGTCCCCTCCTTTAAAGTGACGGTCCCGGAAACTATGTTCGACTTACTTATATCCCCAACATCATGGCCTTAATCAACGTACCTGCAAGAATGTGTCGATCTCCGTGCTATTAACAATTACTCTACTCGTACCATTACAATACTCGTACCAATGTAAACCAAAAAACTGAATTAATGGTCCCTTTGTTACCAGAATGTAAGGGAAAACGGACAAAATCCCGCTGATTTGTGTTATACGAATAAACACATTTATATTCTGTGTTGCTATACGGCCGAGATTTTAACCTCTCGGACCTTATATGGACACAATCAGGGGACAATACCCATTACGTTGCTGAGAATGCACGATCTGCAATTGAAATTTTGATTACTGATAATTTTTCTAATTCCGGTTTGCTGCAGATCAGTGACGTCAAGAACAATCTTAACACTCAACTTGACTTAGGATTCTCTTCGGGCGCAAATAATTGCAGAGTCTTAGAAACAAATCTGATTCTCAGTACAATTGACTTGTATCACCCGCCTCTTTTAATTTCATTTTCCAGCTAACTATGTAGAGTTAACATTAATTGCGAAAATTCACCCAGTTTTAATTTGCGTAAGGTCGATTTTAAGAAACTTAATGTCTTATTAGCTAACGTCGATTTTAACTTCATTCTCTTCAATCACAACCTGGAAGCCCAAGCTCTTAATTTTTATGCCGTGATGATTGAATGCTTCCAACAGTCTACTCCTTATAGTGTACGAAGACACAAACTGATAGTTCCACCCTGGTACAACAGAGAATTGCGATCACTGCGTAATCAAAGAAACAAATACTGAAAAAAAATTCTTAAAGACGAGATTGGACATGCTGTATAAGATAGCGGAATTTTGACAGCGGAAAATAAGAGATTGCGCTACTCGCCGCAAGTGGCAGCACTGTCACTAAAGAGAATTTAATTTGTTATGTAATTACCAGCGGAAATTTTTCATTCATTATGTACCGCTTTTTTCATTAAATAAAATATCTAAATTAATTGATCTCCGAAGCAAAGGAACTCGGTTAATGAAATCTTGAAATTTAACAACAATCCGTCTATCCGCCATTTCTTCCACTAGTAACCAATACTTTCGGTTATTTTTCTAATAGCTTAGGTCATAGTGAGACTATATAGAAAATTTGGAGAAAATTCATGGACTAGAATTTTCACTAGAATTTTTTGATTTTCTGATTTTCTATTGATTACTAGTGGAAGTTTTTGAGATATTGGTCTAAAACTGAAAATCACTTATATGGCCGCAGAAAATCAAAAAACTCTAATGAAAATTCTAGTTCATGAATTTTCCCCAAATTTACCATATAGTCTCAGTATGACCTAAGCTATTAGAAAAACAACCGAAAGTATAGGTTACTAGAGGAAAAAATGGCGAATAGACGGATTATTCTTAAATTTCAATATTGTTACGATTTTGCCTTGTCACTCAAGGTTCGAATCACTGGATTGTGAATAAATACAACTGCTTCAAATTTGAACTCACACAATTTATTTACACAACTCAATTTATTATACAACACAAATTTCACAATTAATTATTACAATTATAACACACTTTTTAATTATCACTTTAATAATCTTTCTATTTAACCTTCACTATATCACGTTTAAAATAAAACTCAGCATTCCACGTCAACGCGCGCCCTTATATACCAAAATATTTGTTTCTAGAATAATCCTAAATGCGCAGCAAATATGTTAGTATAGAAATGACGCCTAAATGTTGAGTATAAATCATAAAAGCAATTGAACAATTAATGAAATTAACTTATTCTATTCTAATCTAGGTGTCACCGTAACACTTCCCCCCACCTAAGCCTGTTCGTCCCGAACAGGATCCAGGTCACCTCCTCTGTAGAGCGCCAAACGCTCTAAATGCACCACCTTTGGTTTACCTCTCCGTCCTTTCTGTATGCGATAAACCACGTCGTTCCACCTTTTAATGACAGTGTAAGGACCTTCCCATGTGGGTTGCAACTTCGGTGATAATCCCTGCTGCTGTTGCGGGTTGTGAAGCCATACCAATTGCCCTTCCTCGAAGCCTTGATTGTTTGCTCGTATGTCATATCGAGCTTTCATTCAATCACTTGATACCCGAATTTTCTCCCGTACAAATTGATGTATTTCATTAAGTTCCTCTTTCATCCGGTCGACGTAATCCTGACCGCATAGAGCTGCTGAAGGAGCAGCCCCAAACTTTAAATCTCCCGGCAATCGCAGATTGTTCCCAAATATGGTTTTAGCTGGTGTCACTCCTGTTGTGTCATGTACCGCTGATCGGTAGGCCATCAGGAACATTGGTATATGTCGATCCCAGTTGCGTTGGTTCCTTTCCACAACTTTTGCTAGATATTCCTCCAATGTGCCATTGAATCTTTCCACCATACCGTCCGATTGTGGGTGTAAAGGCGTCGTTCTTGTTTTATTGATTCCAAGCATCTGACATATCTCCTGAAATACCACCGATTCGAAATTCCTTCCTTGATCCGTGTGAATTTCCATAGGTACACCAAATCTGCTAATCCAATTGTTAACCACGGCATCAGCTATTGTTGTTGTCTTCTGATTGGGTATGGGGTACACTTTCGGCCATTTGCTGAAATAATCCATTATTACTAGCACATATTTATTTCCGCTCTCGGTGGTCGGAAATGGCCCCGCCATATCCATTGCAATTCTCTCAAATGGTGCCCCGACATTATATTGTTTCATGGTTCCACGGCTTTTTCGTGCTGGTCCCTTTACTGCCGCACATTGGTCACATCTTCGACACTATTCTACTACTGACTGTCTACATCCGGCCCAGTAGAAACCTTGGCGAATTTTGGCTAATGTTTTATTAATCCCTAGGTAACCTCCACTTGCTCCTCCATGATACTCCTTGAGGAATTCCGCTATCCGATCTTTTGGCACCACTACCAACAATTGTTTTACTTTACCATCCGTGCTTTCCCACTTTCGTTTTAAACAACCATTTTCTATGTGGAGGCTATCCCATTGAGCCCAATATGCTTTTACAATGGGAGTTTTGTCAGCTATCTCACTCCATGTGGGACGGTGTTCCTTTTCCTTATGTTGCATGATGAATGACAGGTCAGCATCCCGTAATTGCTCCTTCTTGATCATTTCATCAGTCCATTCCTCATCAGGTAGCACTTGCATAAGTCGAATATCGATGATGTTTTCCTTACCCTCCACACGCCCACAATGCTTGCATTCCACGGGACATGGCCTTCTTGATAATGCGTCGGCATTTCCATGTGCGGTTCCTTTCCGATGTTCAATTTGGAAATCGTAGCTTTGCAAACGTTCGATCCAACGTGCTACTTGTCCCTCTGGATTTTTGAATTGTAACAACCAGCGCAAAGCTCCATGATCCGTCCGTAGAAGAAATTTTTGGCCATAGAGGTACTTATGGAAGTGCTTAACACATTCCACTATAGCCAACAACTCTTTCCGTGTAACACAATAATTCCGTTCCGGTTTTGATAACATCTTGGAGTAATATGCAATAACTCGCTCCTCACCATTTGTTGCCTGTGATAATACTCCTCCTATACCGTCATTACTTGCATCGGTGTCCAAAATGAATTTAATGTTGGGTATAGGGTATGCGAGGATTGGTGCTTTGCATAATCGACGTCTTAGTTCCACAAATGCCTCTTCCTGTTCATCCTTCCATTCGAATGCCTTGTTCTTCCTGGTTAACTCGTGTAAACTCTTTGCAATATTGGCGAATCCTGGCACGAATCGTCTATAATAGGTACACAATCCAAGGAAGCTCCGTAATTCATGTAAGTTTTTAGGTCGTGGCCATTCCTTCACTGCTGCGATCTTGTCTTCATCGGTATGGATTCCATTGGTTGTTACCTTATGACCCAAATATTTTACTTCCGTTCTAAATAGTTTGCATTTCTTTGGGCTTAGCTTCAATCCGGCGGCCTGTATCCGATCCAAAACCTCTGCCAAATTCCTTAAATGCTCGTCGAAATCCTTGCCCATAACGATGATGTCGTCCAAATATACGAGGCACGTCCTCCAATGTAATCCCTTTAGCACGCGCTCCATTAGCCGTTCAAAAGTCGCAGGGGCGTTACATAATCCGAATGGCATAACGTTAAATTGCCATAATCCGTTACACACACTGAATGCCGTTTTCTCGCGATCTTCCTCCTGGACTTCCACTTGCCAATAGCCGCTTTGCAGATCTAATGTTGAAAATATTCGAGCACCCGATAATGTGCCTAACGTGTCATCGATCCTTGGCAATGGGTAACTATCCTTTTTTGTCACAGCATTTAATTTTCGGTAATCCACGCAGAATCTCATGCTACCATCCTTTTTCTCGACTAACACCACTGGTGAACTCCATGGACTGCTTCATGTTTGGATTACCCCTGCTGCTTGCATATCTTTTACCATTCGATCCACTTCTCCTTGCTTTGCCAATGGTAATCTTCTGGGTGGTTGGCGAATCGGCATTTCTGCTCCTGTATCTATTCGATGTTTTACCATTGTGGTTCTCCCACTATTGTCCGGTGTACTGCAGAATATTGGCATGTACCGCTCGCGCAATTGTTTTGCCAAATTTTTCTCTTCCTTAGTAAGATCTTCGGTCCATTTCTCCATGAGTTGTTCTACAACCTCTTTCTGCCCTTGCGAGTTAGTCGTATTAATCGGATTTTTCTGCTCGCACTTCACAATCGCAGATATTTCTTCGTATTTTCCGATTATTGTCCCTTTCTTGATGGTTTTCGTCTTATCCGAGAGATTTAGAGTCCTAATTGGTACTCTATTATCGCTGTCTGGTTTCACTAGGACTTTCCCGATCATAATTTCTCTGGCTCCGCTCTCCGCTTCATTGGCTTCCACAACCCACAACCTGGGTGACCCAAAACCTCCCTCCAATCTTGCCCATACTATTGTTTCCGAGTTCGGTGGCAGCTTCTCCCGATGATCCATTATAATTTGCTTGCTCGTTTCTCCTATAACGGCAATAACGTGAAGTGGCAACTCGATATTATCGTAGGTTAATACACCCCGTCCAACATCCACCACGAAGCCATTCGTTCTCATAAAGTCCATCCCCAAGATGACTTCGTCTACAATATCTGTAACCAGCACCTCGTGTTGAAAGTGATTTCGCCCAATCCTTATTTTTACGACCTTTTTCCCTTTTATTGCTGAATTTTCTCCAGTCGCCGTTCGTAACTTCATTCCATTAGCTGGTTCCATAATTCCATCGATAATATCCTCACGAACAATCGTATGAGTTGCTCCCGTATCCAGCGTGATCATGCATTTCTTCCCATCAATATCGGCTTCATTTGTTAAGCTATCACCGCTCCTTGCTATTCTCGAAACATAGATGGAGGTTATGGGGCAATCGGTTGTGGGAGTCAGCTTCTGCCCCTTCAAACTGACTCTTTTTAGTTTAACGACTCCGCTGTCGTCTGACCCTCCTTTCTGGATTCTATCTGCTCCTCCTTTGTTTTACGCTTCATAGGAGATGGCGACCTTGCTCGTTTCTTCTTCATTTCCCAACAGTCCCGTGAGATGTGACCCATTCTATCACATACCCAGCATTTAATCCTGCCACTTCCATCTCTGAACCTTGGCGTAGCCCGCGCAGTGTCTATTCTGGAATCAATCTCCACTCGACGAATTTTCATTGCTGGTTTGATGATGGTTTGCGCAGTTTCGTTTGTTAACGCACAAGCGATGGTTTCCGTGAAAGTTGCCTTAGGTGACAACATCACCGCTCTGCGCGTCTCAGGATCTCGAATACTGTCAATGAATGCATTTATTTTAATTCGCTCCATGTAATCGGCCGACATATTTGAATGTGCTAAATGTGCGAGCCGCTCAATTGCCGATGAATATTCCTGTAGCGATTCTCCTCCTCTTTGGTATCGACCCTTCAATTCCATGCGATAGATTTCTCGTTTGTGGTCACTTCCGTATTTTCGATCTAACGCCTTCATAATTCCCATGTAAACGTTCCGTTCCTGCTCGGGAATGATTTGTAGTGTTTCTGCCGCTTCGCCTTTAAGAGCCACAATTAACGCTGCAACACATTATTCTTCAGTCCACTGATTTTGCTTAATCGCGGTTTCGAACTGGAACTTAAAAATACTGAAGGATGTTGTTGCATCAAATGTTGGTGGTTTTAACTTAACTGCGTTAATTGTCTGAATAACTTGACCTGTTGTTCCATTCGTCTTGACATCTTTGAGCTCCTTCTCGAGATGTTTAAAATCTTGTTCAACCGATTCAAATTTTTGTTGAACCGTCCCTTTAACATTTTGAATTTCTGCGTGTACTTCTGTTTGCAGTTTTTCCACTTTACCGTGTAGTGTAGAAGATAATTCCAAAAACCTCTCGTCCATTTTCTTTTGGCCATCTTCTATTTGGTTTTTAATGTCCGCCCCTTGTTGCTCCATCTGCTGTTTCATGTCCCGGTTCGACAATTTCGTTTGATGTTTAATGTCCGCTTCTTGTTGCTCCATCGATTGTTTAATTCCACCCAACTGTTGTCCCATCATTTGATTCATAGCAGCCATCAACTGCGATAAATCGAAACTTCCAGATGGGTTTTGTGCTGCTCCGACCACCGTTTGCACGTCCTTTTCTTTCTGGTCAACACTGATCTCATCCGATTTTTCCTCCTCGAAATCATACTTGTCTGGATTTACACCTTCCTTCTCCATGGCCTCACGTAGTCACTCCATCAAACTAGCTTTTGTGCCTTCACTGGCCAAACCTCGTTGTTTCAGTTGCTCCTTTAATTGCGCAAGCTTTAATTCGTAGAGAATCATTTTTCTTATTATTCATAATCCCACCGCTGTCACCAATTGTTACGATTTTGCCTTGTCAATCAAGGTTCGAATCACTGGATTGTGAATAAATACACTGCTTCAAATTTGAACTCACACAATTTATTTACACAACACAATTTATTATACAACACAAAATTCACAATTAATTATTATAATTATAACACACTTTTTAATTATCACTTTAATAATCGCTTTAATAATCACTTTAATAATCTTTCTATTTAACCTTCACTATATCACGTTTAAAATAAAACTCAGCATTCCACGTCAACGCGCGCCCTTATATACCAAAATATTTGTTTCTAGAATAATCCTAAATGCGCAGCAAATATGTTAGTACAGAAATGACGCCTGAATGTTGAGTATAAATCATAAATGCAATTGAACAATTAATGAAATTAACTTATTCTATTCTAATCTAGGTGTCACCGTAACAATACAATTGAACAATTATTGAATAACTTATTCTATTCTATTCTAGGTGTCACCGTAACAATATTTCATATACCGAGTTCCTTTACTTCGGAGATCAATCAATTTGCCATTTTAAGGATCACTTTTAATATTTTATTCCCTGAGATATTTTATTTAATGAAAAAAGTGGTACATAATGAATTAAAAATTGCCGCTGGTAATTACTTAAGAAAATTATTACTCTTTAGTGATAGTGTTGCCACTTACGGCGAGTAGCGCAATCTCTTATTTTCCGCTGTCAAAATTCCGCTATCTTATACAGCATAGATTGGACTCGGATTACTTAAATTACGTGAACGTTTATAATGCATTTTCGATCATGTCTCATGAACTCTATAATGATTACATCAGTAGTATGCAGTCAGAAATAATCGCTCACTCCAATAACGATATCGAGCCTGATGCGGCCTACTTCAGTTACATGAATAACAGCACTCTAGCGTCTCCGGTCTCTATTCAAATCGATCTTGAAACTGTGGTAAGGAGCATCACCCCGATGGATTGCCATTTATCGTTTTAAAAAAGTGTGTTGGTAATTTAGCGCAGCCACTTACAATGCTGTTTTAATATGGAAAGACTCGTTTGATTATTCCAAGCCATAAGAAGGGAAGTAAATCAGACATCTCTAACTACAGGCCAATTGCGAAACGTCCTGTATCCCCAAGTTATTCGACAGTATTGTGTACGATTCCCTTTACTTTCAATGTAAAACATTGTTTTCAATGAATCAGCATGGCTTTCTTAGAGGACGATCCACTACAACTAATCTAACCGAATTTGCATTCGATACTTTGAACTTTATGGGAGTTGGAAAGAAAGTTGATGTTGTTACCATGGATTTCTGCAAGGCATTTGGCAGGGTTTCCCATAAGGGAATTTTCTTTAAACTCCGGGCTCTTGGTTTCGGACCTTAATTCTGACTATGGGAGGACTCTTACCTGAGGGAACGTATGTATCAGGTGATCTTTAGGTCATCCATATCTGTTCCTTTTATAGCCACTTCCGGGATACCGCAAGGCAGTCTTCTTGGGCATATTTTTTTTCATCTTATCAACGATGTCGATTTCATGATCAACAATTCGTCAATTTCCATTTATGCAGACGATATGAAAATTTACAGACAAATTTCAAGTTCCACCTTGCAGAATGGCCTGCCAATGCATAACATACTCAAGAAAACGCGCAAATTCCATTAGTCGAGAGTATACCATCAGCAGCGCTGTGGTTGTATAAGTTTTAACCATACGGGACTTAGGGGTAATTTGTAACGGCGAACTTAACTTTAGAGATCATATCGATTTTATTGTCAACAGAGCAAACTCTTCGCTAGGGTTTGTGAAACGGTGGTCTAAGGAACCCTTATGTTACGAGGGCTCTTTATATGACATTTGCTCGGCCCCTGCTCGAGTATATGCTAGTCAGGTTTGGCCTCCATCCCCATACCATGAAGTGCTTTGCTCTGCGCGGATAACCTTGGGTGGACGTTTACAATTTGCCTCCTTATCTCGACTGCTTGGAGCTTATTAACTTGAAGCCACTAAGTAAGCGACGATATGTTGCAGACATCGTTTTCATTCATCAACTTTTATTTGGTGGTTTAGTTTTTCAGCGACGTAGAAATTTGATATTCTAACAACATTTATTGGTGGAGGTGATTTATCTTTTGGTTTGGGTGGTTGTTGTTCTAGAGCTAGTTGTTTCTTGATGATTAATTGATTCCTAGAAACCTCTTTTGAAGTTGTTGGTAAATTTTCTGCAATTTCTGGTGAGTGTTGAGCTTTCCTTTTCTTACTTGGTCTTTTACTCCTTTTCAACATCCAATTTGTTTCTCTTTCTAATTCTTCTTCATCCGTATGGAATGGATTAATGTCATCATCGATTGTAGGGCTGGGTGTCTTCACAAGTTCTGCACGTGTTTCAACTGCTTTTTTGAGTTCTTCATTCTCTTTCTTTAAAATGGTAAATTTTTCTATCAATTAAGTTGTAAACTACTTTATTTCTCTCAATTGTGCAAGGAGTGCGTCGTTTTCTTTCTCATACTGAAAGATATTTCCTATTGAAGATCTTGGTGATCTTGATAATTTGTCAGTAAATATCACTGGCATTTGGTACCCGATTGCACTTTGCTGCTCCACGACGAGGACAAGGCTTCCTAGATGTTACCTAGGTATACACAGAGACAGCCGACGGTGGTATGTTGTCCGCTTTGATGTGGACTAATTGACCGGTAGCAAAAGGAATTCCGTCGACAAACTTTTCCTGAAGTGATGATATATTCTCTGCAGTTGCTGGTAGCAATTGAGACAATTCATTTTCTCGTCGAATATTGTTGTCGACTAAGATATGCCTTGTAGTGAGGGTCGTATAGGCATCAGGGTCATTTGTCATAGGACACAATGGCCGCGAGTTTAGGCACGCCTCAATCTGCCACAGCAGCGTCGTCATCTCCTCGAACGTGTACCATCGTGTTCTGCCGATACAAGAATGCTTTAGTTGACGACTTGCTCCGACGAAGTTTGGTTGTAGTAAGTTCGGGCACCAACACCAACGCCCTTTGCATAGTCTACGCCACTTTGTAGAAACGGTCTGGGTAAAGCGATGCGATGAAAGATTGACCATCAGTTGCTGGCTTGTCGTTTCGCGATGGCGAAAGCACACAACACATTTATGTACGTATTAGTGCACCAAGAGTTTGATGGTTAAAATACAATAGTGCTTCTGTAAGTGTGAACGCACACTTAAATGAGTAAATTGTAGCTAGTTGTCTTTGGGAAGGCCAAACGGATACTTTTCTGTATATGGCAGGTTTTATTCGTTGACCCGCATTCCGACCCGTGATATACCATCACTTCCGACGAAAGAGCTCAGAGATCGAAGTGGGCTCTCATCTAATAAATGTTCTCGGGTTTGACATATTGATATATCACGTCGCTGCATGCTTTGCTATCATTGAATTGATTTTTCGTTCGTCGATGTTAGTGTAAACCTCGCTCGTTCTTTTACGTGACCATTGGCCTAGATTTTTTTGTAGCCGTAGGACCTACCCACCAGAGCGGATGACTGTGTAGTAATGAAAGATCAATACCATGAGACGCGCATGCCGCGGGATTATTCTTGGTATTGACATAATTCCAATCGGTAGGATGAATGAAACTCAATATTTGCGAAGCCAAATCGCAACAAATGTCTTCCAGCGATTAGGTGAGCTGAATAACCAAACACGTACCACTTACGAGAAGGTTTTTATGTACATTTGAACCTGTGGCTGGTCGAATGACTGAACAATGGTGTGAATGAGTTCGGACGCTGGCACAAAGGTCTAGACGTGGCATGCTGACCGTTATTAGTGGTGCAACCTTGATCTTCCATGTCGCAGCTTTGTGATTTTATCGCGGATTTATCACAAACGATAGTCTTGAACTGGCAGATCTGAAGAAGGTCGCCATATAATCGGCTGATAATTTCTCTGTTCGGGCACCATCGAGATATGCCGATACATCTGTTTCATATCTGAAACGAAAACAAATTGATCTTTGCGAAAACGGAAGACTGGAAACCTATTGTACTCGAACGTAGTTAATCGTTCTTGGCAAACTGGTGTTCCGTATGTTGTAGTTGATGGGTTCTATGGGTATTTTCCGTAGTATGGCGATAGTATGTCGATTCGCAGTATCGTTCACATTCTAACTGATCGTGCATAACTTCTTGAGGTGAACGAATGTCCTCGATCCGTTTTTTATTATCATAGGGGGGGGGGGGGGTTCACTTTCCTTGAAGTTGCAGGTTACCACAGGATCATTTCCGTGGTGTTCAAAGTTTGAGGTAGATATCGATGCAAAAGTGTGATCAAGAATTTATCATTTAAAAATTCAAAGAGCCACGGGTTCAAGGTTATCAAAAGTTTTTTTCTTGAATCTCATGTTCCCGGCCTATTGAAGTTATATATTTATTATACATTTAAAGATTGTCTTAGTTCTTTTTCGCAACACGCGTCCTTCAAATAAAATTGAAGATTGTACGATTCCTTCAATATATTAATTTCAAATTTGAACGGAAATCTCGAATTTCCTTATGGACCCCGGTTAGGTTAGGTTTGGTTAGGGTGGTTGTTGAGCAAAATAATGTACACAGAAAAAAATGTTACTTTACTGATGGATGATGAAATCGTAATAAAGAAAAAATATATTTCAGTAGTATATACAGCGTTAACAATACTATTATACAATATACAGCATATACTAAATATGTGTGTGTAAGAGAATATAAAATATTATATAATGTAATGTTAGAGAATACAATACACAACAAAGTAAAATTATTTAAGGTACAGTTGGGCTTACATAATTCATGTTTGGTTTTTTTAATTTATTATCCCAACAGTGGTTGTCCTAATGGACTTGCATAGACACAATCGGGTCTGTTGTAGTGCCAATTCATTTTCTCTCCTCACCTACTTATCGAATTATCTTGAGCTTCCAACGAAGTGTAGCGCATCCTTGACGACCATTTTCCTAAGGTCCATCACGCCATTTAGGAGAGAAGCTCGTAGGAATTTCAGTCTACTAAGTGCCAAAAATTTTCAACACCGATTTTCATACTAACATGCCGCACCCATTTTGGCCAAAACTGCCTAGTTATTACTCACTTGGTACTACTGGACCATCTGTCGTTCGTTATTCGGTATTTTTTGGGATGTTCGTGTTTCTCAGAATAGATGACTGTCCTATATTGTTGCAGTTATACGCGGAGATGGAGATATTTCTTATAACTAAGCTCTCTCATTTTTTGAGGGGTGTGAGATTCAAGATAATCTCCACTGCTTGAGTATATGTGATCCTTAGAG
Source organism: Nephrotoma appendiculata (assembly GCA_947310385.1). Classification (NCBI taxonomy): domain Eukaryota; kingdom Metazoa; phylum Arthropoda; class Insecta; order Diptera; family Tipulidae; genus Nephrotoma; species Nephrotoma appendiculata. The sequence continues at coordinate 276,187,366 of OX371224.1, forward strand.
CCCCACTAATGCACAAGGCGCTATACTTTCAAGGATTTTATGTTGATCAGAATATTTAAAGCTGGCCACTACACAGTAACCCTATGCGGCGTAATTTTGTAGGAATGTGACAGAGTTCTAGGCTGCTCTTGAAGATAAGTTCCAGCCAGGGTAAGATTAAGTCAGTAGTTTGTTGGAAATCTGACGGTATAATGCAATCAGGTTCTACGGACTTTTAGAGCTTAAAACTATTTATAGCCGCACCATTTTTATCCTGCTTATAACCTGGCTTGTAATGCCTACGACTCTGTTGTCCCTAGGCCTTTGTGTACAGATTCGAAGCTAGTTGGAAATTGAGTTTACAGTAGTAGCTTGAAGGATTCTGAGCCACACGGTCGTTGGATCAGAAGACTCCTGTATTTTACTACAGTATGTTTTGAGGGCTTCTATAGTAGTCTCAGTCCTTAGCAGCTTTAGTGTTCTTGACTTTGTTAATGAGCCTCCTGCATTTTTAAGCATATCTGCATAGGTCTACTGTCAATGACGGTCACCACCAAAGGCCTATTAGATACAGTTTCCTGCATTCTAGTTCTCGTTGCATTTTCCTATAATTCCTTTTCTAATCTCTGCCTTTTGGGTAGGGTGCCTTTAGACGAACCCTCCTACTTCATTTGAATTATTATTTTTAGATCATTTTCATGTCCCTGCCCGTTTTCTCCGCCAACGGAATCGTACTGAGTATTGCTAGAGCTTTCGAGGCTCTTTTAGTTGTTTTGTTAGTTGATGCGAAGGGACATTGCATTCGAGGAGCCAGCCTTGATCGTGCTTGTCTCCCGTTTTTTCGTTTCATCATGAGGACCAGGCCTGATGGTCAAATGCCTATGTTGTTCCCGTTTTTTTCGTATGCCTTGTGGAACCGGCCTAATAACCCACGTTGATTACCAATTCCTTGAAGACCAGGTCTAAAGTCCAAAATCCGGTAAGAGACTAAGCTTTTATACACTGGGCTGGCACCCTCAGCCTGGCCGGTTATCTTCACGTTATGATTAACACTTTAATTCGACTCAATTCGTGCTATGTTTTAGACTAACACAAGTCAAATACCGTTTTGTGTTAGTTGCCTGGTGGTCACCGCAGGAGGAGTCAGTACGAACAATGTCAGAAGCTGCAGGTTACGGAGCTGACGCAAATCCCAAACTTGATTCTCCTAGACAGCAATATATTGAATTCGATTCCTTGATTTCAATTTTCTGTGAAAAAAAACAACAGAAATAATTTATTAATTTTAATATCCCCCCTCAAATTTAGCTACTGTATTCTGCATTTTATTAAAGAACGTTACTGTTTTATTTTATTTGCAGATTAGGCCTGCAGGCTGTTACCGGGGTCGTATTCCTAACATTTTTCCTCGGCACATTCTACCGCTCAGCATCGCTTTACCATCCGCAACGGCGTGCCATTCTCCATTTAAAAAATCAAAAACGCAAAATCAAAGATAAAAATAAGCATGACGATGGGCCACCATTTTTCGATTTTAAAACGCTAAAAAGTAAAACCGTTCGTATCTTGCTCGCGTCCACCCTAATAAGCGCGTTCGGCATAAATACACCGATTTTTTATCTTGCGCATCAGGTCGAACTGGACGGAATAGGCGATAAAGCGATATTGCTACAGGCATATTTAGGACTAGCATGGACCTTGGGATGCGTCGCATTTGGACTGCTCGTTGTGCATAACAGTGTTGAGTGCCGCATCGCACGTCAATATCTATGCCAAACGGCTGTGTTTATGTGCGGCCTGTGTATATTGGCACTGACCGCGGTTCACGGCAACTATCATGGGTATGTTATGTTTGTATGGATTTACGGAATTTTTTGCGGTGGTTATCATTATTCATTGAAAATGTATACGTTGGAACGGGTGCGGGCGAGAAATTTTGCGCGAGCGTGGGGATTTGTACAGTGTTCACAAGCTATACCAATAGCGTTGGGTGTGCCTCTATCCGGCTATATGAATGTAGGCGGAAATGGAAAAGCTGGATATTATTTTAGTTCCACAAGTGCATTACTAGGGAGTTTAACATTGTTTTTAATCGATTTGCATCGAAGGAATATAACGAGGCACAAACATACAAGGTAACCTTATGAACGAGCGTTAGATAGCACCGATATATAAAATATGTTTGTATTTGTGTTTAGGGCTAATGGTACGCGACACGTTTGTGTATCGGAGACATGTCCACAACGAAGGAAGCTATCGTTTTCCCAGGAGCCGGACAACGAACCAGGTATTCTAAACGGCGACGCTATAATGTTGGGCACGGACTTATTAGTTCCACCGTTTGAAGAGGATGTAAAAGATCCTATAAACAGTGGTGATAAACCAGAGCTGACTTGCATTTCTGAAGAAGGTATAGCTGATATGGATCTTCCGGATAACTTTTTGGATGATCTCGATTACGTCGGCGATTGCATAACTTCGTGTAATAAGGTAAAACAAAAATATTAAGTTCGCTTCCACAAAATAAATTAACAATTTATAATATATTTTAGGTTGAGAACTACCTAATGTTAAGCGAATTTGAAAATAATCTAAATGCAGAGCTGCCAATTCTAATGGATAAACGTATTCGTAAATTATCGATTCCAAAATTAAGACGGCTACATAAAAATCTGGATGAGATAAATATCGATGATACGGGGCAAACCGAAAACAATCATCAGCAGCAGCAGCAGCCGGAACCACAGCAGCAGCAACAAGCTGATATACCACCATCGACGTTCCAAACGAAAAACAATTTAAATAAATGGCAATCGCCAAATTATTTAAATAATCGTGTTATATCTGTGATTGATGAGGCCTCAGTTTGAGTGTGGCTCTATATATCTTACGATCTAGATTGTAAAGTGTTTTTATTTTGTTTAATTAAATTTTAATTTATTTTCTAATTTATAAAATATATAACAAAACGTCAAACAATTATTTAAGACGATGTGAGGCAAGACTCATAATATGTCAATAATAATTTATTAAATATTGTATGTACCTGATATGTGATTTGTTTAGTGTTTGGATCAAATCTTGAAATAAATTAGCAAAAAATGTAAGAAATTAAAGCTTTAAGCTTTCGCAACAAAATACGTTTTTGTTGTAAATGTTTTAAATTAAAGTTCGTCTGGCCAAATAATAATATCGGTTCTTTTGGGAACCCAAGCGTCTCAATCTAATGAACTAGTCGCCAATTACACATATAAATAATAATAAAATATTTACTGCCATATTTAATTATACTATATATTACAGTTCGGTTGCGTACTGTATTTTTAAAAACTACATATAAAATAATAAAAAAGCATTTATATATAATTTATAATATAATCAAATAAAATAAATTAATAAATAAGTATTTATTTATTTTCATAAACATAATAATTAAAAATAAAATAAGCCCGATGTTCGTTTTATAAAAACCAACTAATTTATTTTAAATTAACAATAAAAATATTTGTAAATAAATGTATTAAGCCGTCCGTTACAAACAAACAACTAAACATTTTGAAAATATTTCGTATAATTTTGCTACCAAGCCAAACACAAATTTTCAATTTTACAACCAACAAAAGTCTGAAAACAATAAGAATAATTATTTTTGTTAATTAAGTAGTATCTTACTAGGTTTCAAATTATTTCGTTAGCACTCCCTAAAAATGTAAGCGTTACAGTTCCTCAAAGGTCATATGGGGACGTACTGGGTGGTATCAGTTTAATATTTAGGGCAAATCCACACCAACAAAACAAATTTGGCTGTTTTTCCCATTCTGAAACCGGATTAAATCAAACTTCAGGAAAAAACAGGTGTTACTGCTTATGTAAAAGTAGATGGTCCTGTATCGGGCCCAAATTCAAAACCTGGTAGTCAAATTTGGTAGTTGCAGCAAGGGAGGGGGGGGGGGGAATATGTTTCTTCATTTTCACTTTTCAATACATTAACGACGATATATTCCATAATCAAAGAAGATCAAATGCCAGGGGTTCGATTTTTTCCAAAATTCGGCGGACGACACATTCGGCGGACGACTGAAATCTGTTCAGTTTTTTGGGGCTTATGTCGTTTCGTCGTTTTTTTTTGACATTTCACCAAGTATTTGAGTGGTGAGTTAACACATGCGCGGAAATGACTGCTATATCGGTCAAACAACTTTTTCGTTTTTTAACACGTTTGCGCAAACAACTTTCAGTTTTTAAGGAATAACTCGACATATTTTTCAATTCTCACAATACATTCCTTTCCGCGACGAAATATCATTGCAATTACAAAAGTTAACAAATGTGTTCCTGAGTAGCACACACATTTAGAAAGTCGCCTCAATGTGTTAAAGAAAATAATTTTTTTAACTACTCAATTTTTTTTGTTTTTTTTAATGCGATGTCGAATAAATGTTTTGTTTTCGCATAAATACAGAGGCGGAATCATGAAATACGACCGGAAACATTTAAACGGATTTGTTTTAAGAGCAATGGCTAATTTCCTACAAAAATTTTGAAATTCATTTTTCACGCCCCAGGTTCGTCGCCGTTTTATTTTATGAGATGGCATTGAAGTCTTTTGTATTTCAAAATTATAAAAATTCCGGGAATATATAATTATTTTTATGTATCCAGGGGCAAGATCATAAAATCCGACCGGAAAAATGAATTGTTAGAAAATATTTCAATGGACAAAAACAAAACAAAAATCGAAAAATGGTCAAAGTTGACGTAGATATTTTGTATGAAAACTCAAATAAATGAAAGTTTAACATAAACATTTAATTTGACAACTATTTCATAGTCGAGCAGTTTTAAACAGAAATGTTGTACCGCTAAAAAATGAATTTCGAAAATTTTGTAGGAGATTAGCCATTGCTCTTAAAATATTATAGAAATTGCATTTATACATCAGTCTGCATCCATCATGGTAAATTTGAATACTGTCTACGCCCCAGAATTAGAAATTACATTAAAACTAAAATTAAATAAAATTGATTTAATTTAAAGTATATTTGATTATAAATTTAATTTTTTATTTAAAGCATAGAAATGTCATCCAAAAAAATTAAATGGCACACATTCGCACTAACACAAACACATGTACCACTACTATGTACTTGCGGTTATAATGAAATAACCGCAAGTATATAGTAGTGGTACTATATACTTGTCGAGTTTTGAAAAAATAAAATGCAGCCCTAGATAACAAAATTGTTCTCGTTTTTTTCAAATGATATGCCACATGATTTTACCTGAGTGAGAAAAATACCTTTGCCCCTAGACTCAAAGCATATTTAATAATAAACAAATAGTTTACCACTAGCGCCAAAACGGTGGATTTGTAAAATAAGGTGAAGATTCCAAAATTTTGTTTGGTCACAAGTGGCATTTTTTTGGTTATATCTCTCTCTCTCTCTCGGGCATGATATCCCATCAAGGGATTTGGCCGCCTCAAATAAGCTTTCACTCGGTTGCTGGAGCAAGCATCCTGACCACTTTGCCACCGGGGTGGCGATTGATTATAAAGGATTGAAAAGCACACATTTGTTTCTCTCCTGCGCCTTTGCGGCATTTTTGAGTACTAATGTGACCTTTTCAATGATCACCAGCGCCAAAACGGTGGATTTGTAAAATAAAATGAAGATCACAAAATATTGTTTGGTTCAAGACCTTTTACCTCGAGTGGCATAATGATTGATTATATTGGAATGACAAAAATATAGATGTAGCGTCAGAACGGTGGTTTTATGAACTAAAATAATTCCTATTCTACGATTTGCGGCTCGATTAAATAAAATAATAAAAAAGACTGTAAAGCCAAATCATAGCATTTGTTGTATTTTATGGTCATTTTACACGAATAATTGAATACTCTACTCCATCTCAGCTTTTTAAATAACTTTGGTCTGTAATCTTGGAAACAAATGATTTAGATTCAAAATGTTACACTTTCCACTGTTTAGAAAATTGCTGAAGCCAAGAAAGCAATAAAAAATGTGTCCGTCTGGGTCAAAATGGCTGGAACGTAGAAATTGAGGAGATCGGTTAAAATCAACCGAAAAATGGTGGTAGTTTTTGAATACTAAAATAATTTAGCTAAATTTGTGATATTGTTGCCCTTGGTAAACGGCCTCAAAAGCTGTGTAATGCTATAAACTGAAAATAGTAGATTTGTAAAGATAATTCAGATGGTACGAGCCAAAACGCTTTTGGGACTTGCCATACCACATTGCTGAAAAGATCGCATAATCCCGAAAAATTACTCTTCAGTCGCTCATTATCCCCAAAAAATCGTTTGAAAGGTTTAGTATTAGATACAACAATTTCTATTCAATAATAACCGATAGTCGAGTCACGTGTCATTCTAAAGGTCTCGAAGAAAATCATAAATTTAGATAAATCACCTAATTACTCAAATTTAATACTAAGGAACTAGCGTAACATAAATGTTGTTTGCAAGATCAATGACCGGGTAACAATTTTGGTTATAGCACTTTAGTTCACAAAACCACCGTTTTCGCACTAGTGAGTAATATACACTAGGGAGCAATTGAAAGTTGACGACAACAATTTGTGACAGTCTGAAAATACATGGAGCAAAATGTAAGTTTACATTACGGTGCAAAATTAATGTTACGATGTAAAAATATCCTAAATTTTGAATTAAACACAAAAAATTTCTTACGAACATAATTTATATTAGAAAAACTTGTTGCTCAACCTTTGTTTTGTCTCACTGCTGCATAAACGTTGTGGCATACTAAGCACTACGGCTTCGATTGGTATGTTTTTCCATTCCATTGTTTCTGAAGTGCTGCCCAAAAAGTATTTTTTTTAATTTTAGCACTCAGTGGAATTTTAGAGTCTAATATTGACCACCGGTGTTCTATCAGATTTAAATCTGGTGACTGGTTTGATCAATCTAGCGTTCTGATACAACTTTCAGTAAAATAACACTGTGCTTGAATTGCAAACTTTTTTTTCGTGACAAGCTGAGCACCCGGGGGGTAAACCTAATTCGAGTACGCTGAGTTCACTGGTGCTAGTCCCATTTTAAAGTTAGTCCCCATTTTTGAAATATCGCATTCGACATGTTTTGGCTCTGAGTCAAAATATACCCTCATTTTCACGTTGATAGCTCTTGAACCATTAATATTTTTGTTATGCTTTCTTCAGCAAAGTTGTTGCGCAGGTCAAGACCAACAACTTTGCCGAACATATCAAGACCGAAAAACCACATCTGATTTTTTTTTTTGCTTTTCATTTCGACGAAAAACACTGTTTTTATCATTTTGTTTAATTTAAATCGAGTAGAATCGATCGAATAAACATCGCATCGACAAATATAGATACAATAGAAACTATTTAAAAGAAAGTTAAATCGATTCAGTTGATTTTATGGTGATTTTTCTTAAAAAAAAATCCTAAAAAATTATCATTTTTGGATAAAAATCCTGGATTTTTCCATCCCATCGTTTTAACCAATTACATCACGTAAATTATACACGTAAATTAAGAAACATCTGCATCAATATATCAACCGTCAAATGTCACTGCGCCATTCATTCCCAGAATCATACGATGGATAAAAATCTCGGATTTTTCTGTTTCAGATTATTTTTCAATTTTTTTTAACCTTTTTATATGCAAAGTGGCGTGTCTGTTGTATAATTGGAATACAAATTGTACAAAGGGCCGAATGTCGAAAGGCCGAATGTCGAAGGGCCGAATGTGTCGAAGGGCCGAATGTCGAAGGGCCGAATGTGTCGAAGAGCCAAATGTGTTGAAGGGCCGAATGTCGAAGGGCCGAATGTCGAAGGGCCGAATGTGTCGAAAGGCTGAATGTCGAAGGGCCGAATGTGTCGAAGGGCCGAATATCGAAGGGCCGAATGTCGAAAGGCCGAATGTGTTGAAGGGCCGAATTTCGAAGGGCCGAATGTGTCGAAGGGCCGAATGTGTCGAAGGGCCGAATGTCGAAGGGCCGAATGTGTCGAAGGACCGAATGGGTCGAAGGGCCAAATTTCTTTTTTGTTTTTAGAAATATAATTTTTTAAATTTGTTGTTTATAACAAAATAAAATATTTTAAGAATATTCGAATATTTTTATATTTTTTTATTTTCATTTTGTTTTTTTAATAGAATATTTTGTAATTTTTTTTATTAAACATAAATGAATTTCTTCTGAATTTATGTATTTTAATATTTTTCATCTTTGAATATTTATGATATTCCACGTATCCGGTCAGCGATACATTTTGATGAAGGAACATTTTGTCATGCGCCACCAGAGATATTCGGCCCTATTTGTCAGCCTTCTGATAATAGGTATATGGTAAAAAAAATAAAAAAAATAATTAAATTAAATAAAAAAAATATATTTCTAGAAACACAAAAAAAATCAAAAAAAATCCGCCCTTCGACCCATTCGGCCCTTCGACACATTCGGCCCTTCGACACATTCGGCCCTTCGACACATTCGGCCTTTCGACATTCGGCCCTTTGACACATTCGGCCATTTGAAATTCGGCCCTTCGACATTCGATCCTTTGATATCATACCGTATAATTTACGTGATGTAATTGGTTAAAACGATGGGATGGAAAAATTCAGAATTTTTATCCAAAAATGATAATTTTTTAGGATTTTTTTTTTAAGAAAAATCACCATAAAATCAACTGAATCGATTTAACTTTCTTTTAAATAGTTTCTATTGTATCTATATTTGTCGATGCGATGTTTATTCGATCGATTCTACTCGATTTAAATTCAACAAAATGATAAAAACAGTGTTTTTCGTCGAAATGAAAAGCAAACAAAAAATCAGATGTGGTTTTTTGGTCTTGATATGTTCGGCAAAGTTGTTGGTCTTGACCTGCGCAACAACTTTGCTGAAGAGAGCATAACAAAAATATTAATGGTTCAAGAGCTATCAACGTGAAAATGAGGGTATATTTTGACTCAGAGCCAAAACATGTCGAATGCGATATCTCAAAATTGGGGACTAACTTTAAAATGAGACTAGCACCATTGAACTCAGCGTACTCGAATTAGGTTTACCCCCCGGGTGCCAACTTGTCACATTTTGCAACTAGCAATTCGAGATGAATGCTTAGGGCCATTATCTTGCTTGAAGATAAATTGACCTAACCCTATTTTGACCACCTTTTCCACTTTTGATTTAGAGAAACATCCTCAAACCATGATAGAACCACCTCCATGTTTCACAGTTTTTTTAATGTAGTCATCTTTAAGGCGATCTTCTTTCCTGCACTCGTTTGTTTTGTTTTTTGGGTTTTCAAATTCGAACTTGGATTCGTCACTCCAAATTATTTGGTGGATTGTTTTCATGGGCCTTTGCAAAATTCACTCTCTTTGTTTTATTAACAGCGCTAATTAGTGGACGATTATTGGCAATATAGTTATTTAGACCAGACTCTTTTAATCTTCGTCGCATGCCCATACCGAAATATTTAGCTCTTTATCTTCTTTCAGCATTCGCAAAAATTTACTAGGATTCCTCCTTGCTTCAAGGTATAATCGTCGATCGTCTTGGTTGGTTGTCTTACTTTGACGCCCACCTCTATACAATTTTATTTGCATCTGTAATTTAGTTCAGAAATTTGACGCTTTTTAAAGAACTGTCAAACAGTTAAAAAATTTAATACTTATTTTGTTTATTTGTCTCACATAGTTTGAAACCCCATTTTTTTATTTTATTTACTAAATCTCTAGAATTTTAGAATGATTTTATATAAATTTGCATGCATAAAACTTCAAAGTAATTTTGCAAAAATATGGCGTCGCTGCTCCATTTACCGAGCCGTTTTTCTAAAAAAAAATCAGTTTCTTTCCATTTAAGTAATTTTTTCTCTCTTTCTCTGTTAAATTGAGGGAGAGTATTTTCAATTTTGACTAATGGCTACTTTTTTTAAGACCGCAGAATACGAAAAATGTCATAATTCAGATTAAATTCAAAACAAAGACAAAAAGTCTTACCTATAAGACCATTTTTCAATCAGTGACTGTGCTAAAAGAATCGGGGTGTTAGTCTAATACGGTTTGCTATTGGTCGAAAGATAAGGAATGCTTGGTTAAATAATGGCCACGATTTTATCCAAATTTAGCTGGGTAGAAAGGCAAACGCCTGCCCTATATTTAATTGGTATTTCCTCCTTGCTACCATCACAAGCTTCTCACGTGCTCCGCATGCAGCCAGTTTAACACGCTCATGGCACCTCTGTCTGCTAACTGCGACTGTCATATCCGGGTTCCTTCCGCTGTCACAGTTATCTGACTTATTTCAAGGACTCATTGTGCTTATGGGTGAGCTGTGCCACCATTCTAACACTATAAACCTGCAACGGATTCTAAATGTTAATTGATGATTTCCGTATCGTCGTTTCAGCGGAGGAGTTATTTGCAATCTGTCAGTTCCCAGCATTGCTCAAATCGATCATCTAACTATTCATGTCGATCGAGACACATAAATAAAATGGTTATTTGCATGGAAGTTCAAGAGTATTCGTCGATTTTGGAGCAACACTTGACAAGAAAATTATTACCTCAGCTCCTACAAGAGAAATCGCCAAGCGGTTTACTATAACCTACTTGTGCTTGTTGTGCACATTAAGCTAACATTTAAAACCCATCTCATATTTGTAGTTTTGGTACGAATGTTACGTTAAAGTTCATGGTTTAGTGATGTTCACCGTCCGCAGAAAAAAGTCTGGAGACATCAAACTGCTCGGTTGTCCATCTCGCCGAAACCATTCAGCGTTGTCCTTATCTGCATGCAAGAATGGAAAGCAAAGTCCAGATGCATTGTTTTAAAGCGGGCAATATCCGTTGGTGCAGAATTATGGAAACCCCACAATCCAGTGGTTTTTTGTTCATAAAACCACTTAGTAAAAAAACACCTCCCCGCACATTACTAAAAATTACAAAAATTGTTCGTTATTCTCAGTGAAATTTAGGACCGTTATAGTACCCAAAATGCAGTGCCAGATCATTAGGTCGAAGTTTTCACGTAACCCTCATATTGCTCTAATTCATCGACATATTGCTCTTCTTTCATATTCTTTTTTTTAATTCCAAGTTCCATGTGCTTTCATAATGGACACACAGCAGTACTAACTGAAGAATAAAATTAGGAAGGAGGAGTTCATAAGAGTGGGCGATTTAGAATAAGATGTCAGACTTCAAGAATCGTAGTTTAAAGTTTGAACATTTAGTTTGAACCTACCATCCGGGCGATGTTTAACAATCAACTCCTGTTGATCTTCTTCGTCGAATTCGTAATTATCGAAGTACTAAATCATATTGAAGTTGATTATAAATCAAGTGATTTGAAGAAGATTGAAGCTTTAGCAATTGAAGATAGTTGAAGAATCAGTTTTGCTATACCTTTTGTGGCGGCGGGAGAATGTGGAACATGATGGAAGCAATTTTACAGATGGTAGAGAAAAATATTTCTTTTGGTGAAGCAAAATAGATATGGGTTTAGATAATAATTAAAAATTGTTTTTCAACAATTGGATTATACCATCAGGTAGTTTTACAATAGATAGAAACTATTTTGTCCAAAATTTTGTAGTCGTAACGTTTTTTTATTTGTCACAGGAACATTTAAATGAATAGGGCGTTTTTCGAGAGCCGGGAAGCACTTGTGATGAAATCTTATTTCGGAAAAATTCGGTGGAACTGTTCGAGTAGGATTATGCTTTAATAATTTATATTTCCGAATGGGTTTGTGGGACAAACATTTCATTTTTAAAACTTTGCCAGTTCAAATGATTTTACAATAAATTAGTGAGTAGGAAGGTGTTCTTCTATTATAATTTATTTTGCGGAACAGTTCTAGATCAAAATTAATTTTCAAACATATTTCCCATAACGTATACTAATGACGCAAGCATTTGATTCGTTTTAGTTTTGTAAATTTTGTTTCATTGTATTTGGTAAGGGCATAAAGTGTTTTGACGCAAAATACTGAAGGTTCCCAAGTTCAGGGAATCGATTGCAAAGAGTTCGGATTTTGAGTAAATGGGCGTTTCACAGTTCTTCGGTGGGGTCTCGGTCCTTTATGAAAACCATTTGCACCTCGAGATATTTTGATAAAAATTGGTAAGAGCGAGTTTTCGAGTACCTACAAGCGATTGAGATGTGTCATAGGTTTTGAAAAAAAAAATCGAGTTAGACACAGCTGCTGTTACCGTGCCAAGTAAACTTCAAACCAAACTACTTGAACTGCGTTGATCTAGAAAACACTGTCTTCCAAATGTAGTCTTAAATTTTACTCGCTATAAATTATTTTATGCACCCCCGCTCGGTCAGGGTGAATTCATCAAATATCCATTAAAAATTCATTTCGTCGCTCCCTCAAATGTTCCTAAAATCAAAACTAAAATTTGCTATATAAATTAATTTTTTAATTCTTTATTTAACTCAAATATTTATGTATCGTATAATTTAACGAGTAAATATTAAAAAATAATAAAAATTTATAAGCTAATAAATTACAATAAATTATCCTAGATTTATATATACATATATTTAATTTATTACTATAAAAATATTTAGTTAAAATTTTTATTAAACACAAATATGAAAAAATACTTAATAAATTAAAGCAACAAAAAATAATTTTTTACTGTGTGTAGAAAATTTTTATTAGAAGACTTACATACTATGTATAATTTGAATTAATTCATAAATATAATTAATGATTAATAAAATAGGATTATTGTACTGTTGTTATACAGAAGAAGGAAAACAAATAAATTACAAAATAAATAAATTAAAATATGAAATTGAACAAAATAATGAATAAAAAAAATATATTTAAAAAAAAACTCAAAATTAAATGTTTTTAAAAATAACCTTCGGAAACCGTATCTGAAGGTACGTGTGACTAGAAACAAATGAGGTGGGTATATATTTTCATTTATAAGAAAAGTTGGAAACATATGAAAATATGTTTCTCATTATTTGTTATTAATGTTGACCGCCTAAGCACCGGAAAGAATAATTCTAACTAATTACGAAGAAAAAACTAATAAAATTTATCAAATCGTCAACGCAGGGAATATTTTGCCAATTCTCATGGTAAGACTAACCATCAGGGATTTCTGCAAAAAATTGAAAATATTTTACTGTTGGAATTCCGGCTCAAAATGATTACAGGTATTGCAAATAATATATTGAGTAAGAAATTAACGGTTGGTTGGACTTGGAAAGTGCGGTTATTCGAAATTTCGTATTTTGAAATCCGCGGTTATATTATGTCATCGAACCGGGATTGCAGGCGAATGAGGCGACATATTGATGCAATTTAAACGCTGATCTACTCAAAACTACATCGTTAACGGAATCTAACCGAAACGAACACAATCAATGTGACAACAAATTTTATCCGTTCAAAAAAAGTAAGGCTAACCATCAGGGATTTCTGCAAAAAATTGAAAATATTTTACTGTTGGAATTCCGGCTCAAAATGATTACAGGTATTGCAAATAATATATTGAGTAAGAAATTAACGGTTGTTTGCACTTGGAAAGTGCGGTTATTCGAAATTTCGTATTTTGAAATCCGCGGTTATATTATGTCATCGAACCGGGCGAATGAGGCGACATATTGATGCAATTTAAACGCTGATCTACTCAAAACTACATCGTTAACGGAATCTAACCGAAACGAACACAATCTGTGACAACAAATTTTATCCGTTCAAAAAAAGTAAGGCTAACCATCAGGGATTTCTGCAAAAAATTGAAAATATTTTACTGTTGGAATTCCGGCTCAAAATGATTACAGGTATTGCAAATAATATATTGAGTAAGAAATTAACGGTTGGTTGCACTTGGAAAGTGCGGTTATTCGAAATTTCGTATTTTGAAATCCGCGGTTATATTATGTCATCGAACCGGGATTGCAGGCGAATGAGGCGACATATTGATGCAATTTAAACGCTGATCTACTCAAAACTACATCGTTAACGGAATCTAACCGAAACGAACACAATCTGTGACAACAAATTTTATCCGTTCAAAAAAAGTAAGGCTAACCATCAGGGATTTCTGCAAAAAATTGAAAATATTTTACTGTTGGAATTCCGGCTCAAAATGATTACAGGTATTGCAAATAATATATTGAGTAAGAAATTAACGGTTGGTTGCACTTGGAAAGTGCGGTTATTGGAAATTTCGTATTTTGAAATCCGTGGTTATATTATGTCATCGAACCGGGATTGCAGGCGAATGAGGCGACATATTGATGCAATTTAAACGCTGATCTACTCAAAACTACATCTTTAACGGAATCTAACCGAAACGAACACAATCTGTGACAACAAATTTTATCCGTTCAAAAAAAGTAAGGCTAACCATCAGGGATTTCTGCAAAAAATTGAAAATATTTTACTGTTGGAATTCCGGCTCAAAATGATTACAGGTATTGCAAATAATATATTGAGTAAGAAATTAACGGTTGGTTGCACTTGGAAAGTGCGGTTATTGGAAATTTCGTATTTTGAAATCCGTGGTTATATTATGTCATCGAACCGGGATTGCAGGCGAATGAGGCGACATATTGATGCAATTTAAACGCTGATCTACTCAAAACTACATCTTTAACGGAATCTAACCGAAACGAACACAATCTGTGACAACAAATTTTATCCGTTCAAAAAAAGTAAGGCTAACCATCAGGGATTTCTGCAAAAAATTGAAAATATTTTACTGTTGGAATTCCGGCTCAAAATGATTACAGGTATTGCAAATAATATATTGAGTAAGAAATTAACGGTTGGTTGCACTTGGAAAGTGCGGTTATTCGAAATTTCGTATTTTGAAATCCGCGGTTATATTATGTCATCGAACCGGGATTGCAGGCGAATGAGGCGACATATTGATGCAATTTAAACGCTGATCTACTCAAAACTACATCGTTAACGGAATCTAACCGAAACGAACACAATCTGTGACAACAAATTTTATCCGTTCAAAAAAAGTAAGGCTAACCATCAGGGATTTCTGCAAAAAATTGAAAATATTTTACTGTTGGAATTCCGGCTCAAAATGATTACAGGTATTGCAAATAATATATTGAGTAAGAAATTAACGGTTGGTTGCACTTGGAAAGTGCGGTTATTCGAAATTTCGTATTTTGAAATCCGCGGTTATATTATGTCATCGAACCGGGATTGCAGGCGAATGAGGCGACATATTGATGCAATTTAAACGCTGATCTACTCAAAACTACATCGTTAACGGAATCTAACCGAAACGAACACAATCTGTGACAACAAATTTTATCCGTTCAAAAAAAGTAAGGCTCATCAGGGATTTCTGCAAAAAATTGAAAATATTTTACTGTTGGAATTCCGGCTCAAAATGATTACAGGTATTGCAAATAATATATTGAGTAAGAAATTAACGGTTGGTTGCACTTGGAAAGTGCGGTTATTCGAAATTTCGTATTTTGAAATCCGCGGTTATATTATGTCATCGAACCGGGATTGCAGGCGAATGAGGCGACATATTGATGCAATTTAAACGCTGATCTACTCAAAACTACATCGTTAACGGAATCTAACCGAAACGAACACAATCTGTGACAACAAATTTTATCCGTTCAAAAAAAGTAAGGCTAACCATCAGGGATTTCTGCAAAAAATTGAAAATATTTTACTGTTGGAATTCCGGCTCAAAATGATTACAGGTATTGCAAATAATATATTGAGTAAGAAATTAACGGTTGTTTGCACTTGGAAAGTGCGGTTATTCGAAATTTCGTATTTTGAAATCCGCGGTTATATTATGTCATCGAACCGGGATTGCAGGCGAATGAGGCGACATATTGATGCAATTTAAACGCTGATCTACTCAAAACTACATCGTTAACGGAATCTAACCGAAACGAACACAATCTGTGACAACAAACTTTATCCGTTCAAAAAAAGTAAGGCTAACCATCAGGGATTTCTGCAAAAAATTGAAAATATTTTACTGTTGGAATTCCGGCTCAAAATGATTACAGGTATTGCAAATAATATATTGAGTAAGAAATTAACGGTTGGTTGCACTTGGAAAGTGCGGTTATTGGAAATTTCGTATTTTGAAATCCGTGGTTATATTATGTCATCGAACCGGGATTGCAGGCGAATGAGGCGACATATTGATGCAATTTAAACGCTGATCTACTCAAAACTACATCGTTAACGGAATCTAACCGAAACGAACACAATCTGTGACAACAAACTTTATCCGTTCAAAAAAAGTAAGGCTAACCATCAGGGATTTCTGCAAAAAATTGAAAATATTTTACTGTTGGAATTCCGGCTCAAAATGATTACAGGTATTGCAAATAATATATTGAGTAAGAAATTAACGGTTGCTTGCACTTGGAAAGTGCGGTTATTGGAAATTTCGTATTTTGAAATCCGTGGTTATATTATGTCATCGAACCGGGATTGCAGGCGAATGAGGCGACATATTGATGCAATTTAAACGCTGATCTACTCAAAACTACATCTTTAACGGAATCTAACCGAAACGAACACAATCTGTGACAACAAATTTTATCCGTTCAAAAAAAGTAAGGCTAACCATCAGGGATTTCTGCAAAAAATTGAAAATATTTTACTGTTGGAATTCCGGCTCAAAATGATTACAGGTATTGCAAATAATATATTGAGTAAGAAATTAACGGTTGGTTGCACTTGGAAAGTGCGGTTATTCGAAATTTCGTATTTTGAAATCCGCGGTTATATTATGTCATCGAACCGGGATTGCAGGCGAATGAGGCGACATATTGATGCAATTTAAACGCTGATCTACTCAAAACTACATCGTTAACGGAATCTAACCGAAACGAACACAATCTGTGACAACAAATTTTATCCGTTCAAAAAAAGTAAGGCTAACCATCAGGGATTTCTGCAAAAAATTGAAAATATTTTACTGTTGGAATTCCGGCTCAAAATGATTATAGGTATTGCAAATAATATATTGAGTAAGAAATTAACGGTTGGTTGCACTTGGAAAGTGCGGTTATTCGAAATTTCGTATTTTGAAATCCGCGGTTATATTAGGTCATCGAACCGGGATTGCAGGCGAATGAGGCGACATATTGATGCAATTTAAACGCTGATCTACTCAAAACTACATCGTTAACGGAATCTAACCGAAACGAACACAATCTGTGACAACAAATTTTATCCGTTCAAAAAAAGTAAGGCTAACCATCAGGGATTTCTGCAAAAAATTGAAAATATTTTACTGTTGGAATTCCGGCTCAAAATGATTACAGGTATTGCAAATAATATATTGAGTAAGAAATTAACGGTTGGTTGCACTTGGAAAGTGCGGTTATTCGAAATTTCGTATTTTGAAATCCGCGGTTATATTATGTCATCGAACCGGGATTGCAGGCGAATGAGGCGACATATTGATGCAATTTAAACGCTGATCTACTCAAAACTACATCGTTAACGGAATCTAACCGAAACGAACACAATCTGTGACAACAAATTTTATCCGTTCAAAAAAAGTAAGGCTAACCATCAGGGATTTCTGCAAAAAATTGAAAATATTTTACTGTTGGAATTCCGGCTCAAAATGATTACAGGTATTGCAAATAATATATTGAGTAAGAAATTAACGGTTGGTTGCACTTGGAAAGTGCGGTTATTCGAAATTTCGTATTTTGAAATCCGCGGTTATATTATGTCATCGAACCGGGATTGCAGGCGAATGAGGCGACATATTGATGCAATTTAAACGCTGATCTACTCAAAACTACATCGTTAACGGAATCTAACCGAAACGAACACAATCTGTGACAACAAATTTTATCCGTTCAAAAAAAGTAAGGCTAACCATCAGGGATTTCTGCAAAAAATTGAAAATATTTTACTGTTGGAATTCCGGCTCAAAATGATTACAGGTATTGCAAATAATATATTGAGTAAGAAATTAACGGTTGGTTGCACTTGGAAAGTGCGGTTATTCGAAATTTCGTATTTTGAAATCCGCGGTTATATTATGTCATCGAACCGGGATTGCAGGCGAATGAGGCGACATATTGATGCAATTTAAACGCTGATCTACTCAAAACTACATCGTTAACGGAATCTAACCGAAACGAACACAATCTGTGACAACAAATTTTATCCGTTCAAAAAAAGTAAGGCTAACCATCAGGGATTTCTCCAAAAAATTGAAAATATTTTACTGTTGGAATTCCGGCTCAAAATGATTACAGGTATTGCAAATAATATATTGAGTAAGAAATTAACGGTTGGTTGCACTTGGAAAGTGCGGTTATTCGAAATTTCGTATTTTGAAATCCGCGGTTATATTATGTCATCGAACCGGGATTGCAGGCGAATGAGGCGACATATTGATGCAATTTAAACGCTGATCTACTCAAAACTACATCGTTAACGGAATCTAACCGAAACGAACACAATCTGTGACAACAAATTTTATCCGTTCAAAAAAAGTAAGGCTAACCATCAGGGATTTCTGCAAAAAATTGAAAATATTTTACTGTTGGAATTCCGGCTCAAAATGATTACAGGTATTGCAAATAATATATTGAGTAAGAAATTAACGGTTGGTTGCACTTGGAAAGTGCGGTTATTCGAAATTTCGTATTTTGAAATCCGCGGTTATATTATGTCATCGAACCGGGATTGCAGGCGAATGAGGCGACATATTGATGCAATTTAAACGCTGATCTACTCAAAACTACATCGTTAACGGAATCTAACCGAAACGAACACAATCTGTGACAACAAATTTTATCCGTTCAAAAAAAGTAAGGCTAACCATCAGGGATTTCTGCAAAAAATTGAAAATATTTTACTGTTGGAATTCCGGCTCAAAATGATTACAGGTATTGCAAATAATATATTGAGTAAGAAATTAACGGTTGGTTGCACTTGGAAAGTGCGGTTATTCGAAATTTCGTATTTTGAAATCCGCGGTTATATTATGTCATCGAACCGGGATTGCAGGCGAATGAGGCGACATATTGATGCAATTTAAACGCTGATCTACTCAAAACTACATCGTTAACGGAATCTAACCGAAACGAACACAATCTGTGACAACAAATTTTATCCGTTCAAAAAAAGTAAGGCTAACCATCAGGGATTTCTGCAAAAAATTGAAAATATTTTACTGTTGGAATTCCGGCTCAAAATGATTACAGGTATTGCAAATAATATATTGAGTAAGAAATTAACGGTTGGTTGCACTTGGAAAGTGCGGTTATTCGAAATTTCGTATTTTGAAATCCGCGGTTATATTATGTCATCGAACCGGGATTGCAGGCGAATGAGGCGACATATTGATGCAATTTAAACGCTGATCTACTCAAAACTACATCGTTAACGGAATCTAACCGAAACGAACACAATCTGTGACAACAAATTTTATCCGTTCAAAAAAAGTAAGGCTAACCATCAGGGATTTCTGCAAAAAATTGAAAATATTTTACTGTTGGAATTCCGGCTCAAAATGATTACAGGTATTGCAAATAATATATTGAGTAAGAAATTAACGGTTGGTTGCACTTGGAAAGTGCGGTTATTCGAAATTTCGTATTTTGAAATCCGCGGTTATATTATGTCATCGAACCGGGATTGCAGGCGAATGAGGCGACATATTGATGCAATTTAAACGCTGATCTACTCAAAACTACATCGTTAACGGAATCTAACCGAAACGAACACAATCTGTGACAACAAATTTTATCCGTTCAAAAAAAGTAAGGCTAACCATCAGGGATTTCTCCAAAAAATTGAAAATATTTTACTGTTGGAATTCCGGCTCAAAATGATTACAGGTATTGCAAATAATATATTGAGTAAGAAATTAACGGTTGTTTGCACTTGGAAAGTGCGGTTATTCGAAATTTCGTATTTTGAAATCCGCGGTTATATTATGTCATCGAACCGGGATTGCAGGCGAATGAGGCGACATATTGATGCAATTTAAACGCTGATCTACTCAAAACTACATCGTTAACGGAATCTAACCGAAACGAACACAATCTGTGACAACAAACTTTATCCGTTCAAAAAAAGTAAGGCTAACCATCAGGGATTTCTGCAAAAAATTGAAAATATTTTACTGTTGGAATTCCGGCTCAAAATGATTACAGGTATTGCAAATAATATATTGAGTAAGAAATTAACGGTTGGTTGCACTTGGAAAGTGCGGTTATTGGAAATTTCGTATTTTGAAATCCGTGGTTATATTATGTCATCGAACCGGGATTGCAGGCGAATGAGGCGACATATTGATGCAATTTAAACGCTGATCTACTCAAAACCTCATCTTTAACGGAATCTAACCGAAACGAACACAATCTGTGACAACAAATTTTATCCGTTCAAAAAAAGTAAGGCTAACCATCAGGGATTTCTGCAAAAAATTGAAAATATTTTACTGTTGGAATTCCGGCTCAAAATGATTACAGGTATTGCAAATAATATATTGAGTAAGAAATTAACGGTTGGTTGCACTTGGAAAGTGCGGTTATTGGAAATTTCGTATTTTGAAATCCGTGGTTATATTATGTCATCGAACCGGGATTGCAGGCGAATGAGGCGACATATTGATGCAATTTAAACGCTGATCTACTCAAAACTACATCGTTAACGGAATCTAACCGAAACGAACACAATCTGTGACAACAAACTTTATCCGTTCAAAAAAAGTAAGGCTAACCATCAGGGATTTCTGCAAAAAATTGAAAATATTTTACTGTTGGAATTCCGGCTCAAAATGATTACAGGTATTGCAAATAATATATTGAGTAAGAAATTAACGGTTGGTTGCACTTGGAAAGTGCGGTTATTGGAAATTTCGTATTTTGAAATCCGTGGTTATATTATGTCATCGAACCGGGATTGCAGGCGAATGAGGCGACATATTGATGCAATTTAAACGCTGATCTACTCAAAACTACATCGTTAACGGAATCTAACCGAAACGAACACAATCTGTGACAACAAATTTTATCCGTTCAAAAAAAGTAAGGCTAACCATCAGGGATTTCTGCAAAAAATTGAAAATATTTTACTGTTGGAATTCCGGCTCAAAATGATTACAGGTATTGCAAATAATATATTGAGTAAGAAATTAACGGTTGGTTGCACTTGGAAAGTGCGGTTATTCGAAATTTCGTATTTTGAAATCCGCGGTTATATTATGTCATCGAACCGGGATTGCAGGCGAATGAGGCGACATATTGATGCAATTTAAACGCTGATCTACTCAAAACTACATCGTTAACGGAATCTAACCGAAACGAACACAATCTGTGACAACAAATTTTATCCGTTCAAAAAAAGTAAGGCTAACCATCAGGGATTTCTGCAAAAAATTGAAAATATTTTACTGTTGGAATTCCGGCTCAAAATGATTACAGGTATTGCAAATAATATATTGAGTAAGAAATTAACGGTTGGTTGCACTTGGAAAGTGCGGTTATTCGAAATTTCGTATTTTGAAATCCGCGGTTATATTATGTCATCGAACCGGGATTGCAGGCGAATGAGGCGACATATTGATGCAATTTAAACGCTGATCTACTCAAAACTACATCGTTAACGGAATCTAACCGAAACGAACACAATCTGTGACAACAAATTTTATCCGTTCAAAAAAAGTAAGGCTAACCATCAGGGATTTCTGCAAAAAATTGAAAATATTTTACTGTTGGAATTCCGGCTCAAAATGATTACAGGTATTGCAAATAATATATTGAGTAAGAAATTAACGGTTGGTTGCACTTGGAAAGTGCGGTTATTCGAAATTTCGTATTTTGAAATCCGCGGTTATATTATGTCATCGAACCGGGATTGCAGGCGAATGAGGCGACATATTGATGCAATTTAAACGCTGATCTACTCAAAACTACATCGTTAACGGAATCTAACCGAAACGAACACAATCTGTGACAACAAATTTTATCCGTTCAAAAAAAGTAAGGCTAACCATCAGGGATTTCTGCAAAAAATTGAAAATATTTTACTGTTGGAATTCCGGCTCAAAATGATTACAGGTATTGCAAATAATATATTGAGTAAGAAATTAACGGTTGTTTGCACTTGGAAAGTGCGGTTATTCGAAATTTCGTATTTTGAAATCCGCGGTTATATTATGTCATCGAACCGGGATTGCAGGCGAATGAGGCGACATATTGATGCAATTTAAACGCTGATCTACTCAAAACTACATCGTTAACGGAATCTAACCGAAACGAACACAATCTGTGACAACAAACTTTATCCGTTCAAAAAAAGTAAGGCTAACCATCAGGGATTTCTGCAAAAAATTGAAAATATTTTACTGTTGGAATTCCGGCTCAAAATGATTACAGGTATTGCAAATAATATATTGAGTAAGAAATTAACGGTTGGTTGCACTTGGAAAGTGCGGTTATTGGAAATTTCGTATTTTGAAATCCGTGGTTATATTATGTCATCGAACCGGGATTGCAGGCGAATGAGGCGACATATTGATGCAATTTAAACGCTGATCTACTCAAAACTACATCGTTAACGGAATCTAACCGAAACGAACACAATCTGTGACAACAAATTTTATCCGTTCAAAAAAAGTAAGGCTAACCATCAGGGATTTCTGCAAAAAATTGAAAATATTTTACTGTTGGAATTCCGGCTCAAAATGATTACAGGTATTGCAAATAATATATTGAGTAAGAAATTAACGGTTGGTTGCACTTGGAAAGTGCGGTTATTGGAAATTTCGTATTTTGAAATCCGTGGTTATATTATGTCATCGAACCGGGATTGCAGGCGAATGAGGCGACATATTGATGCAATTTAAACGCTGATCTACTCAAAACTACATCGTTAACGGAATCTAACCGAAACGAACACAATCTGTGACAACAAACTTTATCCGTTCAAAAAAAGTAAGGCTAACCATCAGGGATTTCTGCAAAAAATTGAAAATATTTTACTGTTGGAATTCCGGCTCAAAATGATTACAGGTATTGCAAATAATATATTGAGTAAGAAATTAACGGTTGGTTGCACTTGGAAAGTGCGGTTATTGGAAATTTCGTATTTTGAAATCCGTGGTTATATTATGTCATCGAACCGGGATTGCAGGCGAATGAGGCGACATATTGATGCAATTTAAACGCTGATCTACTCAAAACTACATCGTTAACGGAATCTAACCGAAACGAACACAATCTGTGACAACAAATTTTATCCGTTCAAAAAAAGTAAGGCTAACCATCAGGGATTTCTGCAAAAAATTGAAAATATTTTACTGTTGGAATTCCGGCTCAAAATGATTACAGGTATTGCAAATAATATATTGAGTAAGAAATTAACGGTTGGTTGCACTTGGAAAGTGCGGTTATTCGAAATTTCGTATTTTGAAATCCGCGGTTATATTATGTCATCGAACCGGGATTGCAGGCGAATGAGGCGACATATTGATGCAATTTAAACGCTGATCTACTCAAAACTACATCGTTAACGGAATCTAACCGAAACGAACACAATCTGTGACAACAAATTTTATCCGTTCAAAAAAAGTAAGGCTAACCATCAGGGATTTCTGCAAAAAATTGAAAATATTTTACTGTTGGAATTCCGGCTCAAAATGATTACAGGTATTGCAAATAATATATTGAGTAAGAAATTAACGGTTGGTTGCACTTGGAAAGTGCGGTTATTCGAAATTTCGTATTTTGAAATCCGCGGTTATATTATGTCATCGAACCGGGATTGCAGGCGAATGAGGCGACATATTGATGCAATTTAAACGCTGATCTACTCAAAACTACATCGTTAACGGAATCTAACCGAAACGAACACAATCTGTGACAACAAATTTTATCCGTTCAAAAAAAGTAAGGCTAACCATCAGGGATTTCTGCAAAAAATTGAAAATATTTTACTGTTGGAATTCCGGCTCAAAATGATTACAGGTATTGCAAATAATATATTGAGTAAGAAATTAACGGTTGGTTGCACTTGGAAAGTGCGGTTATTGGAAATTTCGTATTTTGAAATCCGCGGTTATATTATGTCATCGAACCGGGATTGCAGGCGAATGAGGCGACATATTGATGCAATTTAAACGCTGATCTACTCAAAACTACATCGTTAACGGAATCTAACCGAAACGAACACAATCTGTGACAACAAATTTTATCCGTTCAAAAAAAGTAAGGCTAACCATCAGGGATTTCTGCAAAAAATTGAAAATATTTTACTGTTGGAATTCCGGCTCAAAATGATTACAGGTATTGCAAATAATATATTGAGTAAGAAATTAACGGTTGTTTGCACTTGGAAAGTGCGGTTATTCGAAATTTCGTATTTTGAAATCCGCGGTTATATTATGTCATCGAACCGGGATTGCAGGCGAATGAGGCGACATATTGATGCAATTTAAACGCTGATCTACTCAAAACTACATCGTTAACGGAATCTAACCGAAACGAACACAATCTGTGACAACAAACTTTATCCGTTCAAAAAAAGTAAGGCTAACCATCAGGGATTTCTGCAAAAAATTGAAAATATTTTACTGTTGGAATTCCGGCTCAAAATGATTACAGGTATTGCAAATAATATATTGAGTAAGAAATTAACGGTTGGTTGCACTTGGAAAGTGCGGTTATTCGAAATTTCGTATTTTGAAATCCGTGGTTATATTATGTCATCGAACCGGGATTGCAGGCGAATGAGGCGACATATTGATGCAATTTAAACGCTGATCTACTCAAAACTACATCGTTAACGGAATCTAACCGAAACGAACACAATCTGTGACAACAAACTTTATCCGTTCAAAAAAAGTAAGGCTAACCATCAGGGATTTCTGCAAAAAATTGAAAATATTTTACTGTTGGAATTCCGGCTCAAAATGATTACAGGTATTGCAAATAATATATTGAGTAAGAAATTAACGGTTGGTTGCACTTGGAAAGTGCGGTTATTGGAAATTTCGTATTTTGAAATCCGTGGTTATATTATGTCATCGAACCGGGATTGCAGGCGAATGAGGCGACATATTGATGCAATTTAAACGCTGATCTACTCAAAACTACATCGTTAACGGAATCTAACCGAAACGAACACAATCTGTGACAACAAACTTTATCCGTTCAAAAAAAGTAAGGCTAACCATCAGGGATTTCTGCAAAAAATTGAAAATATTTTACTGTTGGAATTCCGGCTCAAAATGATTACAGGTATTGCAAATAATATATTGAGTAAGAAATTAACGGTTGGTTGCACTTGGAAAGTGCGGTTATTGGAAATTTCGTATTTTGAAATCCGTGGTTATATTATGTCATCGAACCGGGATTGCAGGCGAATGAGGCGACATATTGATGCAATTTAAACGCTGATCTACTCAAAACTACATCGTTAACGGAATCTAACCGAAACGAACACAATCTGTGACAACAAATTTTATCCGTTCAAAAAAAGTAAGGCTAACCATCAGGGATTTCTGCAAAAAATTGAAAATATTTTACTGTTGGAATTCCGGCTCAAAATGATTACAGGTATTGCAAATAATATATTGAGTAAGAAATTAACGGTTGGTTGCACTTGGAAAGTGCGGTTATTCGAAATTTCGTATTTTGAAATCCGCGGTTATATTATGTCATCGAACCGGGATTGCAGGCGAATGAGGCGACATATTGATGCAATTTAAACGCTGATCTACTCAAAACTACATCGTTAACGGAATCTAACCGAAACGAACACAATCTGTGACAACAAATTTTATCCGTTCAAAAAAAGTAAGGCTAACCATCAGGGATTTCTGCAAAAAATTGAAAATATTTTACTGTTGGAATTCCGGCTCAAAATGATTACAGGTATTGCAAATAATATATTGAGTAAGAAATTAACGGTTGGTTGCACTTGGAAAGTGCGGTTATTCGAAATTTCGTATTTTGAAATCCGCGGTTATATTATGTCATCGAACCGGGATTGCAGGCGAATGAGGCGACATATTGATGCAATTTAAACGCTGATCTACTCAAAACTACATCGTTAACGGAATCTAACCGAAACGAACACAATCTGTGACAACAAATTTTATCCGTTCAAAAAAAGTAAGGCTAACCATCAGGGATTTCTGCAAAAAATTGAAAATATTTTACTGTTGGAATTCCGGCTCAAAATGATTACAGGTATTGCAAATAATATATTGAGTAAGAAATTAACGGTTGGTTGCACTTGGAAAGTGCGGTTATTCGAAATTTCGTATTTTGAAATCCGCGGTTATATTATGTCATCGAACCGGGATTGCAGGCGAATGAGGCGACATATTGATGCAATTTAAACGCTGATCTACTCAAAACTACATCGTTAACGGAATCTAACCGAAACGAACACAATCTGTGACAACAAATTTTATCCGTTCAAAAAAAGTAAGGCTAACCATCAGGGATTTCTGCAAAAAATTGAAAATATTTTACTGTTGGAATTCCGGCTCAAAATGATTACAGGTATTGCAAATAATATATTGAGTAAGAAATTAACGGTTGTTTGCACTTGGAAAGTGCGGTTATTCGAAATTTCGTATTTTGAAATCCGCGGTTATATTATGTCATCGAACCGGGATTGCAGGCGAATGAGGCGACATATTGATGCAATTTAAACGCTGATCTACTCAAAACTACATCGTTAACGGAATCTAACCGAAACGAACACAATCTGTGACAACAAACTTTATCCGTTCAAAAAAAGTAAGGCTAACCATCAGGGATTTCTGCAAAAAATTGAAAATATTTTACTGTTGGAATTCCGGCTCAAAATGATTACAGGTATTGCAAATAATATATTGAGTAAGAAATTAACGGTTGGTTGCACTTGGAAAGTGCGGTTATTGGAAATTTCGTATTTTGAAATCCGTGGTTATATTATGTCATCGAACCGGGATTGCAGGCGAATGAGGCGACATATTGATGCAATTTAAACGCTGATCTACTCAAAACTACATCTTTAACGGAATCTAACCGAAACGAACACAATCTGTGACAACAAATTTTATCCGTTCAAAAAAAGTAAGGCTAACCATCAGGGATTTCTGCAAAAAATTGAAAATATTTTACTGTTGGAATTCCGGCTCAAAATGATTACAGGTATTGCAAATAATATATTGAGTAAGAAATTAACGGTTGGTTGCACTTGGAAAGTGCGGTTATTCGAAATTTCGTATTTTGAAATCCGCGGTTATATTATGTCATCGAACCGGGATTGCAGGCGAATGAGGCGACATATTGATGCAATTTAAACGCTGATCTACTCAAAACTACATCGTTAACGGAATCTAACCGAAACGAACACAATCTGTGACAACAAATTTTATCCGTTCAAAAAAAGTAAGGCTAGCCATCAGGGATTTCTGCAAAAAATTGAAAATATTTTACTGTTGGAATTCCGGCTCAAAATGATTATAGGTATTGCAAATAATATATTGAGTAAGAAATTAACGGTTGGTTGCACTTGGAAAGTGCGGTTATTCGAAATTTCGTATTTTGAAATCCGCGGTTATATTATGTCATCGAACCGGGATTGCAGGCGAATGAGGCGACATATTGATGCAATTTAAACGCTGATCTACTCAAAACTACATCGTTAACGGAATCTAACCGAAACGAACACAATCTGTGACAACAAATTTTATCCGTTCAAAAAAAGTAAGGCTAACCATCAGGGATTTCTGCAAAAAATTGAAAATATTTTACTGTTGGAATTCCGGCTCAAAATGATTACAGGTATTGCAAATAATATATTGAGTAAGAAATTAACGGTTGGTTGCACTTGGAAAGTGCGGTTATTCGAAATTTCGTATTTTGAAATCCGCGGTTATATTATGTCATCGAACCGGGATTGCAGGCGAATGAGGCGACATATTGATGCAATTTAAACGCTGATCTACTCAAAACTACATCGTTAACGGAATCTAACCGAAACGAACACAATCTGTGACAACAAATTTTATCCGTTCAAAAAAAGTAAGGCTAACCATCAGGGATTTCTGCAAAAAATTGAAAATATTTTACTGTTGGAATTCCGGCTCAAAATGATTACAGGTATTGCAAATAATATATTGAGTAAGAAATTAACGGTTGTTTGCACTTGGAAAGTGCGGTTATTCGAAATTTCGTATTTTGAAATCCGCGGTTATATTATGTCATCGAACCGGGATTGCAGGCGAATGAGGCGACATATTGATGCAATTTAAACGCTGATCTACTCAAAACTACATCGTTAACGGAATCTAACCGAAACGAACACAATCTGTGACAACAAACTTTATCCGTTCAAAAAAAGTAAGGCTAACCATCAGGGATTTCTGCAAAAAATTGAAAATATTTTACTGTTGGAATTCCGGCTCAAAATGATTACAGGTATTGCAAATAATATATTGAGTAAGAAATTAACGGTTGGTTGCACTTGGAAAGTGCGGTTATTGGAAATTTCGTATTTTGAAATCCGTGGTTATATTATGTCATCGAACCGGGATTGCAGGCGAATGAGGCGACATATTGATGCAATTTAAACGCTGATCTACTCAAAACTACATCGTTAACGGAATCTAACCGAAACGAACACAATCTGTGACAACAAACTTTATCCGTTCAAAAAAAGTAAGGCTAACCATCAGGGATTTCTGCAAAAAATTGAAAATATTTTACTGTTGGAATTCCGGCTCAAAATGATTACAGGTATTGCAAATAATATATTGAGTAAGAAATTAACGGTTGGTTGCACTTGGAAAGTGCGGTTATTGGAAATTTCGTATTTTGAAATCCGTGGTTATATTATGTCATCGAACCGGGATTGCAGGCGAATGAGGCGACATATTGATGCAATTTAAACGCTGATCTACTCAAAACTACATCGTTAACGGAATCTAACCGAAACGAACACAATCTGTGACAACAAATTTTATCCGTTCAAAAAAAGTAAGGCTAACCATCAGGGATTTCTGCAAAAAATTGAAAATATTTTACTGTTGGAATTCCGGCTCAAAATGATTACAGGTATTGCAAATAATATATTGAGTAAGAAATTAACGGTTGGTTGCACTTGGAAAGTGCGGTTATTCGAAATTTCGTATTTTGAAATCCGCGGTTATATTATGTCATCGAACCGGGATTGCAGGCGAATGAGGCGACATATTGATGCAATTTAAACGCTGATCTACTCAAAACTACATCGTTAACGGAATCTAACCGAAACGAACACAATCTGTGACAACAAATTTTATCCGTTCAAAAAAAGTAAGGCTAACCATCAGGGATTTCTGCAAAAAATTGAAAATATTTTACTGTTGGAATTCCGGCTCAAAATGATTACAGGTATTGCAAATAATATATTGAGTAAGAAATTAACGGTTGGTTGCACTTGGAAAGTGCGGTTATTCGAAATTTCGTATTTTGAAATCCGCGGTTATATTATGTCATCGAACCGGGATTGCAGGCGAATGAGGCGACATATTGATGCAATTTAAACGCTGATCTACTCAAAACTACATCGTTAACGGAATCTAACCGAAACGAACACAATCTGTGACAACAAATTTTATCCGTTCAAAAAAAGTAAGGCTAACCATCAGGGATTTCTGCAAAAAATTGAAAATATTTTACTGTTGGAATTCCGGCTCAAAATGATTACAGGTATTGCAAATAATATATTGAGTAAGAAATTAACGGTTGGTTGCACTTGGAAAGTGCGGTTATTGGAAATTTCGTATTTTGAAATCCGCGGTTATATTATGTCATCGAACCGGGATTGCAGGCGAATGAGGCGACATATTGATGCAATTTAAACGCTGATCTACTCAAAACTACATCGTTAACGGAATCTAACCGAAACGAACACAATCTGTGACAACAAATTTTATCCGTTCAAAAAAAGTAAGGCTAACCATCAGGGATTTCTGCAAAAAATTGAAAATATTTTACTGTTGGAATTCCGGCTCAAAATGATTACAGGTATTGCAAATAATATATTGAGTAAGAAATTAACGGTTGTTTGCACTTGGAAAGTGCGGTTATTCGAAATTTCGTATTTTGAAATCCGCGGTTATATTATGTCATCGAACCGGGATTGCAGGCGAATGAGGCGACATATTGATGCAATTTAAACGCTGATCTACTCAAAACTACATCGTTAACGGAATCTAACCGAAACGAACACAATCTGTGACAACAAACTTTATCCGTTCAAAAAAAGTAAGGCTAACCATCAGGGATTTCTGCAAAAAATTGAAAATATTTTACTGTTGGAATTCCGGCTCAAAATGATTACAGGTATTGCAAATAATATATTGAGTAAGAAATTAACGGTTGGTTGCACTTGGAAAGTGCGGTTATTCGAAATTTCGTATTTTGAAATCCGTGGTTATATTATGTCATCGAACCGGGATTGCAGGCGAATGAGGCGACATATTGATGCAATTTAAACGCTGATCTACTCAAAACTACATCGTTAACGGAATCTAACCGAAACGAACACAATCTGTGACAACAAACTTTATCCGTTCAAAAAAAGTAAGGCTAACCATCAGGGATTTCTGCAAAAAATTGAAAATATTTTACTGTTGGAATTCCGGCTCAAAATGATTACAGGTATTGCAAATAATATATTGAGTAAGAAATTAACGGTTGGTTGCACTTGGAAAGTGCGGTTATTGGAAATTTCGTATTTTGAAATCCGTGGTTATATTATGTCATCGAACCGGGATTGCAGGCGAATGAGGCGACATATTGATGCAATTTAAACGCTGATCTACTCAAAACTACATCGTTAACGGAATCTAACCGAAACGAACACAATCTGTGACAACAAATTTTATCCGTTCAAAAAAAGTAAGGCTAACCATCAGGGATTTCTGCAAAAAATTGAAAATATTTTACTGTTGGAATTCCGGCTCAAAATGATTACAGGTATTGCAAATAATATATTGAGTAAGAAATTAACGGTTGGTTGCACTTGGAAAGTGCGGTTATTCGAAATTTCGTATTTTGAAATCCGCGGTTATATTATGTCATCGAACCGGGATTGCAGGCGAATGAGGCGACATATTGATGCAATTTAAACGCTGATCTACTCAAAACTACATCGTTAACGGAATCTAACCGAAACGAACACAATCTGTGACAACAAATTTTATCCGTTCAAAAAAAGTAAGGCTAACCATCAGGGATTTCTGCAAAAAATTGAAAATATTTTACTGTTGGAATTCCGGCTCAAAATGATTACAGGTATTGCAAATAATATATTGAGTAAGAAATTAACGGTTGGTTGCACTTGGAAAGTGCGGTTATTCGAAATTTCGTATTTTGAAATCCGCGGTTATATTATGTCATCGAACCGGGATTGCAGGCGAATGAGGCGACATATTGATGCAATTTAAACGCTGATCTACTCAAAACTACATCGTTAACGGAATCTAACCGAAACGAACACAATCTGTGACAACAAATTTTATCCGTTCAAAAAAAGTAAGGCTAACCATCAGGGATTTCTGCAAAAAATTGAAAATATTTTACTGTTGGAATTCCGGCTCAAAATGATTACAGGTATTGCAAATAATATATTGAGTAAGAAATTAACGGTTGGTTGCACTTGGAAAGTGCGGTTATTCGAAATTTCGTATTTTGAAATCCGCGGTTATATTATGTCATCGAACCGGGATTGCAGGCGAATGAGGCGACATATTGATGCAATTTAAACGCTGATCTACTCAAAACTACATCGTTAACGGAATCTAACCGAAACGAACACAATCTGTGACAACAAATTTTATCCGTTCAAAAAAAGTAAGGCTAACCATCAGGGATTTCTGCAAAAAATTGAAAATATTTTACTGTTGGAATTCCGGCTCAAAATGATTACAGGTATTGCAAATAATATATTGAGTAAGAAATTAACGGTTGTTTGCACTTGGAAAGTGCGGTTATTCGAAATTTCGTATTTTGAAATCCGCGGTTATATTATGTCATCGAACCGGGATTGCAGGCGAATGAGGCGACATATTGATGCAATTTAAACGCTGATCTACTCAAAACTACATCGTTAACGGAATCTAACCGAAACGAACACAATCTGTGACAACAAACTTTATCCGTTCAAAAAAAGTAAGGCTAACCATCAGGGATTTCTGCAAAAAATTGAAAATATTTTACTGTTGGAATTCCGGCTCAAAATGATTACAGGTATTGCAAATAATATATTGAGTAAGAAATTAACGGTTGGTTGCACTTGGAAAGTGCGGTTATTGGAAATTTCGTATTTTGAAATCCGTGGTTATATTATGTCATCGAACCGGGATTGCAGGCGAATGAGGCGACATATTGATGCAATTTAAACGCTGATCTACTCAAAACTACATCTTTAACGGAATCTAACCGAAACGAACACAATCTGTGACAACAAATTTTATCCGTTCAAAAAAAGTAAGGCTAACCATCAGGGATTTCTGCAAAAAATTGAAAATATTTTACTGTTGGAATTCCGGCTCAAAATGATTACAGGTATTGCAAATAATATATTGAGTAAGAAATTAACGGTTGGTTGCACTTGGAAAGTGCGGTTATTCGAAATTTCGTATTTTGAAATCCGCGGTTATATTATGTCATCGAACCGGGATTGCAGGCGAATGAGGCGACATATTGATGCAATTTAAACGCTGATCTACTCAAAACTACATCGTTAACGGAATCTAACCGAAACGAACACAATCTGTGACAACAAATTTTATCCGTTCAAAAAAAGTAAGGCTAACCATCAGGGATTTCTGCAAAAAATTGAAAATATTTTACTGTTGGAATTCCGGCTCAAAATGATTACAGGTATTGCAAATAATATATTGAGTAAGAAATTAACGGTTGGTTGCACTTGGAAAGTGCGGTTATTGGAAATTTCGTATTTTGAAATCCGTGGTTATATTATGTCATCGAACCGGGATTGCAGGCGAATGAGGCGACATATTGATGCAATTTAAACGCTGATCTACTCAAAACTACATCTTTAACGGAATCTAACCGAAACGAACACAATCTGTGACAACAAATTTTATCCGTTCAAAAAAAGTAAGGCTAACCATCAGGGATTTCTGCAAAAAATTGAAAATATTTTACTGTTGGAATTCCGGCTCAAAATGATTACAGGTATTGCAAATAATATATTGAGTAAGAAATTAACGGTTGGTTGCACTTGGAAAGTGCGGTTATTGGAAATTTCGTATTTTGAAATCCGCGGTTATATTATGTCATCGAACCGGGATTGCAGGCGAATGAGGCGACATATTGATGCAATTTAAACGCTGATCTACTCAAAACTACATCTTTAACGGAATCTAACCGAAACGAACACAATCTGTGACAACAAATTTTATCCGTTCAAAAAAAGTAAGGCTAACCATCAGGAATTTCTGCAAAAAATTGAAAATATTTTACTGTTGGAATTCCGGCTCAAAATGATTACAGGTATTGCAAATAATATATTGAGTAAGAAATTAACGGTTGGTTGCACTTGGAAAGTGCGGTTATTCGAAATTTCGTATTTTGAAATCCGCGGTTATATTATGTCATCGAACCGGGATTGCAGGCGAATGAGGCGACATATTGATGCAATTTAAACGCTGATCTACTCAAAACTACATCGTTAACGGAATCTAACCGAAACGAACACAATCTGTGACAACAAATTTTATCCGTTCAAAAAAAGTAAGGCTAACCATCAGGGATTTCTGCAAAAAATTGAAAATATTTTACTGTTGGAATTCCGGCTCAAAATGATTATAGGTATTGCAAATAATATATTGAGTAAGAAATTAACGGTTGGTTGCACTTGGAAAGTGCGGTTATTCGAAATTTCGTATTTTGAAATCCGCGGTTTTATTATGTCATCGAACCGGGATTGCAGGCGAATGAGGCGACATATTGATGCAATTTAAACGCTGATCTACTCAAAACTACATCGTTAACGGAATCTAACCGAAACGAACACAATCTGTGACAACAAATTTTATCCGTTCAAAAAAAGTAAGGCTAACCATCAGGGATTTCTGCAAAAAATTGAAAATATTTTACTGTTGGAATTCCGGCTCAAAATGATTACAGGTATTGCAAATAATATATTGAGTAAGAAATTAACGGTTGGTTGCACTTGGAAAGTGCGGTTATTGGAAATTTCGTATTTTGAAATCCGTGGTTATATTATGTCATCGAACCGGGATTGCAGGCGAATGAGGCGACATATTGATGCAATTTAAACGCTGATCTACTCAAAACTACATCTTTAACGGAATCTAACCGAAACGAACACAATCTGTGACAACAAATTTTATCCGTTCAAAAAAAGTAAGGCTAACCATCAGGGATTTCTGCAAAAAATTGAAAATATTTTACTGTTGGAATTCCGGCTCAAAATGATTACAGGTATTGCAAATAATATATTGAGTAAGAAATTAACGGTTGGTTGCACTTGGAAAGTGCGGTTATTCGAAATTTCGTATTTTGAAATCCGCGGTTATATTATGTCATCGAACCGGGATTGCAGGCGAATGAGGCGACATATTGATGCAATTTAAACGCTGATCTACTCAAAACTACATCGTTAACGGAATCTAACCGAAACGAACACAATCTGTGACAACAAATTTTATCCGTTCAAAAAAAGTAAGGCTAACCATCAGGGATTTCTGCAAAAAATTGAAAATATTTTACTGTTGGAATTCCGGCTCAAAATGATTACAGGTATTGCAAATAATATATTGAGTAAGAAATTAACGGTTGGTTGCACTTGGAAAGTGCGGTTATTCGAAATTTCGTATTTTGAAATCCGCGGTTATATTATGTCATCGAACCGGGATTGCAGGCGAATGAGGCGACATATTGATGCAATTTAAACGCTGATCTACTCAAAACTACATCGTTAACGGAATCTAACCGAAACGAACACAATCTGTGACAACAAATTTTATCCGTTCAAAAAAAGTAAGGCTAACCATCAGGGATTTCTGCAAAAAATTGAAAATATTTTACTGTTGGAATTCCGGCTCAAAATGATTATAAGTATTGCAAATAATATATTGAGTAAGAAATTAACGGTTGGTTGCACTTGGAAAGTGCGGTTATTCGAAATTTCGTATTTTGAAATCCGCGGTTATATTATGTCATCGAACCGGGATTGCAGGCGAATGAGGCGACATATTGATGCAATTTAAACGCTGATCTACTCAAAACTACATCGTTAACGGAATCTAACCGAAACGAACACAATCTGTGACAACAAATTTTATCCGTTCAAAAAAAGTAAGGCTAACCATCAGGGATTTCTGCAAAAAATTGAAAATATTTTACTGTTGGAATTCCGGCTCAAAATGATTACAGGTATTGCAAATAATATATTGAGTAAGAAATTAACGGTTGGTTGCACTTGGAAAGTGCGGTTTATTGGAAATTTCGTATTTTGAAATCCGCGGTTATATTATGTCATCGAACCGGGATTGCAGGCGAATGAGGCGACATATTGATGCAATTTAAACGCTGATCTACTCAAAACTACATCGTTAACGGAATCTAACCGAAACGAACACAATCTGTGACAACAAATTTTATCCGTTCAAAAAAAGTAAGGCTAACCATCAGGGATTTCTGCAAAAAATTGAAAATATTTTACTGTTGGAATTCCGGCTCAAAATGATTACAGGTATTGCAAATAATATATTGAGTAAGAAATTAACGGTTGGTTGCACTTGGAAAGTGCGGTTATTCGAAATTTCGTATTTTGAAATCCGCGGTTATATTATGTCATCGAACCGGGATTGCAGGCGAATGAGGCGACATATTGATGCAATTTAAACGCTGATCTACTCAAAACTACATCGTTAACGGAATCTAACCGAAACGAACACAATCTGTGACAACAAATTTTATCCGTTCAAAAAAAGTAAGGCTAACCATCAGGGATTTCTGCAAAAAATTGAAAATATTTTACTGTTGGAATTCCGGCTCAAAATGATTATAGGTATTGCAAATAATATATTGAGTAAGAAATTAACGGTTGGTTGCACTTGGAAAGTGCGGTTATTCGAAATTTCGTATTTTGAAATCCGCGGTTATATTATGTCATCGAACCGGGATTGCAGGCGAATGAGGCGACATATTGATGCAATTTAAACGCTGATCTACTCAAAACTACATCGTTAACGGAATCTAACCGAAACGAACACAATCTGTGACAACAAATTTTATCCGTTCAAAAAAAGTAAGGCTAACCATCAGGGATTTCTGCAAAAAATTGAAAATATTTTACTATTGGAATTCCGGCTCAAAATGATTACAGGTATTGCAAATAATATATTGAGTAAGAAATTAACGGTTGGTTGCACTTGGAAAGTGCGGTTATTGGAAATTTCGTATTTTGAAATCCGTGGTTATATTATGTCATCGAACCGGGATTGCAGGCGAATGAGGCGACATATTGATGCAATTTAAACGCTGATCTACTCAAAACTACATCGTTAACGGAATCTAACCGAAACGAACACAATCTGTGACAACAAATTTTATCCGTTCAAAAAAAGTAAGGCTAACCATCAGGGATTTCTGCAAAAAATTGAAAATATTTTACTGTTGGAATTCCGGCTCAAAATGATTACAGGTATTGCAAATAATATATTGAGTAAGAAATTAACGGTTGGTTGCACTTGGAAAGTGCGGTTATTCGAAATTTCGTATTTTGAAATCCGCGGTTATATTATGTCATCGAACCGGGATTGCAGGCGAATGAGGCGACATATTGATGCAATTTAAACGCTGATCTACTCAAAACTACATCGTTAACGGAATCTAACCGAAACGAACACAATCTGTGACAACAAATTTTATCCGTTCAAAAAAAGTAAGGCTAACCATCAGGGATTTCTGCAAAAAATTGAAAATATTTTACTGTTGGAATTCCGGCTCAAAATGATTATAAGTATTGCAAATAATATATTGAGTAAGAAATTAACGGTTGGTTGCACTTGGAAAGTGCGGTTATTGGAAATTTCGTATTTTGAAATCCGCGGTTATATTATGTCATCGAACCGGGATTGCAGGCGAATGAGGCGACATATTGATGCAATTTAAACGCTGATCTACTCAAAACTACATCGTTAACGGAATCTAACCGAAACGAACACAATCTGTGACAACAAATTTTATCCGTTCAAAAAAAGTAAGGCTAACCATCAGGGATTTCTGCAAAAAATTGAAAATATTTTACTGTTGGAATTCCGGCTCAAAATGATTACAGGTATTGCAAATAATATATTGAGTAAGAAATTAACGGTTGGTTGCACTTGGAAAGTGCGGTTTATTGGAAATTTCGTATTTTGAAATCCGCGGTTATATTATGTCATCGAACCGGGATTGCAGGCGAATGAGGCGACATATTGATGCAATTTAAACGCTGATCTACTCAAAACTACATCGTTAACGGAATCTAACCGAAACGAACACAATCTGTGACAACAAATTTTATCCGTTCAAAAAAAGTAAGGCTAACCATCAGGGATTTCTGCAAAAAATTGAAAATATTTTACTGTTGGAATTCCGGCTCAAAATGATTACAGGTATTGCAAATAATATATTGAGTAAGAAATTAACGGTTGGTTGCACTTGGAAAGTGCGGTTATTCGAAATTTCGTATTTTGAAATCCGCGGTTATATTATGTCATCGAACCGGGATTGCAGGCGAATGAGGCGACATATTGATGCAATTTAAACGCTGATCTACTCAAAACTACATCGTTAACGGAATCTAACCGAAACGAACACAATCTGTGACAACAAATTTTATCCGTTCAAAAAAAGTAAGGCTAACCATCAGGGATTTCTGCAAAAAATTGAAAATATTTTACTGTTGGAATTCCGGCTCAAAATGATTATAGGTATTGCAAATAATATATTGAGTAAGAAATTAACGGTTGGTTGCACTTGGAAAGTGCGGTTATTCGAAATTTCGTATTTTGAAATCCGCGGTTATATTATGTCATCGAACCGGGATTGCAGGCGAATGAGGCGACATATTGATGCAATTTAAACGCTGATCTACTCAAAACTACATCGTTAACGGAATCTAACCGAAACGAACACAATCTGTGACAACAAATTTTATCCGTTCAAAAAAAGTAAGGCTAACCATCAGGGATTTCTGCAAAAAATTGAAAATATTTTACTATTGGAATTCCGGCTCAAAATGATTACAGGTATTGCAAATAATATATTGAGTAAGAAATTAACGGTTGGTTGCACTTGGAAAGTGCGGTTATTGGAAATTTCGTATTTTGAAATCCGTGGTTATATTATGTCATCGAACCGGGATTGCAGGCGAATGAGGCGACATATTGATGCAATTTAAACGCTGATCTACTCAAAACTACATCGTTAACGGAATCTAACCGAAACGAACACAATCTGTGACAACAAATTTTATCCGTTCAAAAAAAGTAAGGCTAACCATCAGGGATTTCTGCAAAAAATTGAAAATATTTTACTGTTGGAATTCCGGCTCAAAATGATTACAGGTATTGCAAATAATATATTGAGTAAGAAATTAACGGTTGGTTGCACTTGGAAAGTGCGGTTATTCGAAATTTCGTATTTTGAAATCCGTGGTTATATTATGTCATCGAACCGGGATTGCAGGCGAATGAGGCGACATATTGATGCAATTTAAACGCTGATCTACTCAAAACTACATCGTTAACGGAATCTAACCGAAACGAACACAATCTGTGACAACAAACTTTATCCGTTCAAAAAAAGTAAGGCTAACCATCAGGGATTTCTGCAAAAAATTGAAAATATTTTACTGTTGGAATTCCGGCTCAAAATGATTACAGGTATTGCAAATAATATATTGAGTAAGAAATTAACGGTTGGTTGCACTTGGAAAGTGCGGTTATTGGAAATTTCGTATTTTGAAATCCGTGGTTATATTATGTCATCGAACCGGGATTGCAGGCGAATGAGGCGACATATTGATGCAATTTAAACGCTGATCTACTCAAAACTACATCGTTAACGGAATCTAACCGAAACGAACACAATCTGTGACAACAAATTTTATCCGTTCAAAAAAAGTAAGGCTAACCATCAGGGATTTCTGCAAAAAATTGAAAATATTTTACTGTTGGAATTCCGGCTCAAAATGATTACAGGTATTGCAAATAATATATTGAGTAAGAAATTAACGGTTGGTTGCACTTGGAAAGTGCGGTTATTGGAAATTTCGTATTTTGAAATCCGCGGTTATATTATGTCATCGAACCGGGATTGCAGGCGAATGAGGCGACATATTGATGCAATTTAAACGCTGATCTACTCAAAACTACATCTTTAACGGAATCTAACCGAAACGAACACAATCTGTGACAACAAATTTTATCCGTTCAAAAAAAGTAAGGCTAACCATCAGGGATTTCTGCAAAAAATTGAAAATATTTTACTGTTGGAATTCCGGCTCAAAATGATTACAGGTATTGCAAATAATATATTGAGTAAGAAATTAACGGTTGGTTGCACTTGGAAAGTGCGGTTATTCGAAATTTCGTATTTTGAAATCCGCGGTTATATTATGTCATCGAACCGGGATTGCAGGCGAATGAGGCGACATATTGATGCAATTTAAACGCTGATCTACTCAAAACTACATCGTTAACGGAATCTAACCGAAACGAACACAATCTGTGACAACAAATTTTATCCGTTCAAAAAAAGTAAGGCTAACCATCAGGGATTTCTGCAAAAAATTGAAAATATTTTACTGTTGGAATTCCGGCTCAAAATGATTACAGGTATTGCAAATAATATATTGAGTAAGAAATTAACGGTTGGTTGCACTTGGAAAGTGCGGTTATTCGAAATTTCGTATTTTGAAATCCGTGGTTATATTATGTCATCGAACCGGGATTGCAGGCGAATGAGGCGACATATTGATGCAATTTAAACGCTGATCTACTCAAAACTACATCGTTAACGGAATCTAACCGAAACGAACACAATCTGTGACAACAAACTTTATCCGTTCAAAAAAAGTAAGGCTAACCATCAGGGATTTCTGCAAAAAATTGAAAATATTTTACTGTTGGAATTCCGGCTCAAAATGATTACAGGTATTGCAAATAATATATTGAGTAAGAAATTAACGGTTGGTTGCACTTGGAAAGTGCGGTTATTGGAAATTTCGTATTTTGAAATCCGTGGTTATATTATGTCATCGAACCGGGATTGCAGGCGAATGAGGCGACATATTGATGCAATTTAAACGCTGATCTACTCAAAACTACATCGTTAACGGAATCTAACCGAAACGAACACAATCTGTGACAACAAATTTTATCCGTTCAAAAAAAGTAAGGCTAACCATCAGGGATTTCTGCAAAAAATTGAAAATATTTTACTATTGGAATTCCGGCTCAAAATGATTACAGGTATTGCAAATAATATATTGAGTAAGAAATTAACGGTTGGTTGCACTTGGAAAGTGCGGTTATTGGAAATTTCGTATTTTGAAATCCGCGGTTATATTATGTCATCGAACCGGGATTGCAGGCGAATGAGGCGACATATTGATGCAATTTAAACGCTGATCTACTCAAAACTACATCGTTAACGGAATCTAACCGAAACGAACACAATCTGTGACAACAAATTTTATCCGTTCAAAAAAAGTAAGGCTAACCATCAGGGATTTCTGCAAAAAATTGAAAATATTTTACTGTTGGAATTCCGGCTCAAAATGATTACAGGTATTGCAAATAATATATTGAGTAAGAAATTAACGGTTGGTTGCACTTGGAAAGTGCGGTTATTCGAAATTTCGTATTTTGAAATCCGTGGTTATATTATGTCATCGAACCGGGATTGCAGGCGAATGAGGCGACATATTGATGCAATTTAAACGCTGATCTACTCAAAACTACATCGTTAACGGAATCTAACCGAAACGAACACAATCTGTGACAACAAACTTTATCCGTTCAAAAAAAGTAAGGCTAACCATCAGGGATTTCTGCAAAAAATTGAAAATATTTTACTGTTGGAATTCCGGCTCAAAATGATTACAGGTATTGCAAATAATATATTGAGTAAGAAATTAACGGTTGGTTGCACTTGGAAAGTGCGGTTATTGGAAATTTCGTATTTTGAAATCCGTGGTTATATTATGTCATCGAACCGGGATTGCAGGCGAATGAGGCGACATATTGATGCAATTTAAACGCTGATCTACTCAAAACTACATCGTTAACGGAATCTAACCGAAACGAACACAATCTGTGACAACAAATTTTATCCGTTCAAAAAAAGTAAGGCTAACCATCAGGGATTTCTGCAAAAAATTGAAAATATTTTACTGTTGGAATTCCGGCTCAAAATGATTACAGGTATTGCAAATAATATATTGAGTAAGAAATTAACGGTTGGTTGCACTTGGAAAGTGCGGTTATTGGAAATTTCGTATTTTGAAATCCGCGGTTATATTATGTCATCGAACCGGGATTGCAGGCGAATGAGGCGACATATTGATGCAATTTAAACGCTGATCTACTCAAAACTACATCTTTAACGGAATCTAACCGAAACGAACACAATCTGTGACAACAAATTTTATCCGTTCAAAAAAAGTAAGGCTAACCATCAGGGATTTCTGCAAAAAATTGAAAATATTTTACTGTTGGAATTCCGGCTCAAAATGATTACAGGTATTGCAAATAATATATTGAGTAAGAAATTAACGGTTGGTTGCACTTGGAAAGTGCGGTTATTCGAAATTTCGTATTTTGAAATCCGCGGTTATATTATGTCATCGAACCGGGATTGCAGGCGAATGAGGCGACATATTGATGCAATTTAAACGCTGATCTACTCAAAACTACATCGTTAACGGAATCTAACCGAAACGAACACAATCTGTGACAACAAATTTTATCCGTTCAAAAAAAGTAAGGCTAACCATCAGGGATTTCTGCAAAAAATTGAAAATATTTTACTGTTGGAATTCCGGCTCAAAATGATTATAGGTATTGCAAATAATATATTGAGTAAGAAATTAACGGTTGGTTGCACTTGGAAAGTGCGGTTATTCGAAATTTCGTATTTTGAAATCCGCGGTTATATTATGTCATCGAACCGGGATTGCAGGCGAATGAGGCGACATATTGATGCAATTTAAACGCTGATCTACTCAAAACTACATCGTTAACGGAATCTAACCGAAACGAACACAATCTGTGACAACAAATTTTATCCGTTCAAAAAAAGTAAGGCTAACCATCAGGGATTTCTGCAAAAAATTGAAAATATTTTACTGTTGGAATTCCGGCTCAAAATGATTACAGGTATTGCAAATAATATATTGAGTAAGAAATTAACGGTTGGTTGCACTTGGAAAGTGCGGTTATTGGAAATTTCGTATTTTGAAATCCGTGGTTATATTATGTCATCGAACCGGGATTGCAGGCGAATGAGGCGACATATTGATGCAATTTAAACGCTGATCTACTCAAAACTACATCTTTAACGGAATCTAACCGAAACGAACACAATCTGTGACAACAAATTTTATCCGTTCAAAAAAAGTAAGGCTAACCATCAGGGATTTCTGCAAAAAATTGAAAATATTTTACTGTTGGAATTCCGGCTCAAAATGATTACAGGTATTGCAAATAATATATTGAGTAAGAAATTAACGGTTGGTTGCACTTGGAAAGTGCGGTTATTCGAAATTTCGTATTTTGAAATCCGCGGTTATATTATGTCATCGAACCGGGATTGCAGGCGAATGAGGCGACATATTGATGCAATTTAAACGCTGATCTACTCAAAACTACATCGTTAACGGAATCTAACCGAAACGAACACAATCTGTGACAACAAATTTTATCCGTTCAAAAAAAGTAAGGCTAACCATCAGGGATTTCTGCAAAAAATTGAAAATATTTTACTGTTGGAATTCCGGCTCAAAATGATTATAAGTATTGCAAATAATATATTGAGTAAGAAATTAACGGTTGGTTGCACTTGGAAAGTGCGGTTATTCGAAATTTCGTATTTTGAAATCCGCGGTTATATTATGTCATCGAACCGGGATTGCAGGCGAATGAGGCGACATATTGATGCAATTTAAACGCTGATCTACTCAAAACTACATCGTTAACGGAATCTAACCGAAACGAACACAATCTGTGACAACAAATTTTATCCGTTCAAAAAAAGTAAGGCTAACCATCAGGGATTTCTGCAAAAAATTGAAAATATTTTACTGTTGGAATTCCGGCTCAAAATGATTATAGGTATTGCAAATAATATATTGAGTAAGAAATTAACGGTTGGTTGCACTTGGAAAGTGCGGTTATTCGAAATTTCGTATTTTGAAATCCGCGGTTATATTATGTCATTGAACCGGGATTGCAGGCGAATGAGGCGACATATTGATGCAATTTAAACGCTGATCTACTCAAAACTACATCGTTAACGGAATCTAACCGAAACGAACACAATCTGTGACAACAAATTTTATCCGTTCAAAAAAAGTAAGGCTAACCATCAGGGATTTCTGCAAAAAATTGAAAATATTTTACTATTGGAATTCCGGCTCAAAATGATTACAGGTATTGCAAATAATATATTGAGTAAGAAATTAACGGTTGGTTGCACTTGGAAAGTGCGGTTATTGGAAATTTCGTATTTTGAAATCCGTGGTTATATTATGTCATCGAACCGGGATTGCAGGCGAATGAGGCGACATATTGATGCAATTTAAACGCTGATCTACTCAAAACTACATCGTTAACGGAATCTAACCGAAACGAACACAATCTGTGACAACAAATTTTATCCGTTCAAAAAAAGTAAGGCTAACCATCAGGGATTTCTGCAAAAAATTGAAAATATTTTACTGTTGGAATTCCGGCTCAAAATGATTACAGGTATTGCAAATAATATATTGAGTAAGAAATTAACGGTTGGTTGCACTTGGAAAGTGCGGTTATTCGAAATTTCGTATTTTGAAATCCGCGGTTATATTATGTCATCGAACCGGGATTGCAGGCGAATGAGGCGACATATTGATGCAATTTAAACGCTGATCTACTCAAAACTACATCGTTAACGGAATCTAACCGAAACGAACACAATCTGTGACAACAAA
This sequence comes from Nephrotoma appendiculata, assembly GCA_947310385.1. Lineage (NCBI taxonomy): Eukaryota > Metazoa > Arthropoda > Insecta > Diptera > Tipulidae > Nephrotoma > Nephrotoma appendiculata. The sequence goes on from OX371224.1 coordinate 276,231,617, forward strand.
TTTTATCCGTTCAAAAAAAGTAAGGCTAACCATCAGGGATTTCTGCAAAAAATTGAAAATATTTTACTGTTGGAATTCCGGCTCAAAATGATTATAAGTATTGCAAATAATATATTGAGTAAGAAATTAACGGTTGGTTGCACTTGGAAAGTGCGGTTATTCGAAATTTCGTATTTTGAAATCCGCGGTTATATTATGTCATCGAACCGGGATTGCAGGCGAATGAGGCGACATATTGATGCAATTTAAACGCTGATCTACTCAAAACTACATCGTTAACGGAATCTAACCGAAACGAACACAATCTGTGACAACAAATTTTATCCGTTCAAAAAAAGTAAGGCTAACCATCAGGGATTTCTGCAAAAAATTGAAAATATTTTACTGTTGGAATTCCGGCTCAAAATGATTACAGGTATTGCAAATAATATATTGAGTAAGAAATTAACGGTTGGTTGCACTTGGAAAGTGCGGTTAATTGGAAATTTCGTATTTTGAAATCCGCGGTTATATTATGTCATCGAACCGGGATTGCAGGCGAATGAGGCGACATATTGATGCAATTTAAACGCTGATCTACTCAAAACTACATCGTTAACGGAATCTAACCGAAACGAACACAATCTGTGACAACAAATTTTATCCGTTCAAAAAAAGTAAGGCTAACCATCAGGGATTTCTGCAAAAAATTGAAAATATTTTACTGTTGGAATTCCGGCTCAAAATGATTATAGGTATTGCAAATAATATATTGAGTAAGAAATTAACGGTTGGTTGCACTTGGAAAGTGCGGTTATTCGAAATTTCGTATTTTGAAATCCGCGGTTATATTATGTCATCGAACCGGGATTGCAGGCGAATGAGGCGACATATTGATGCAATTTAAACGCTGATCTACTCAAAACTACATCGTTAACGGAATCTAACCGAAACGAACACAATCTGTGACAACAAATTTTATCCGTTCAAAAAAAGTAAGGCTAACCATCAGGGATTTCTGCAAAAAATTGAAAATATTTTACTGTTGGAATTCCGGCTCAAAATGATTACAGGTATTGCAAATAATATATTGAGTAAGAAATTAACGGTTGGTTGCACTTGGAAAGTGCGGTTATTGGAAATTTCGTATTTTGAAATCCGTGGTTATATTATGTCATCGAACCGGGATTGCAGGCGAATGAGGCGACATATTGATGCAATTTAAACGCTGATCTACTCAAAACTACATCGTTAACGGAATCTAACCGAAACGAACACAATCTGTGACAACAAATTTTATCCGTTCAAAAAAAGTAAGGCTAACCATCAGGGATTTCTGCAAAAAATTGAAAATATTTTACTGTTGGAATTCCGGCTCAAAATGATTACAGGTATTGCAAATAATATATTGAGTAAGAAATTAACGGTTGGTTGCACTTGGAAAGTGCGGTTATTCGAAATTTCGTATTTTGAAATCCGTGGTTATATTATGTCATCGAACCGGGATTGCAGGCGAATGAGGCGACATATTGATGCAATTTAAACGCTGATCTACTCAAAACTACATCGTTAACGGAATCTAACCGAAACGAACACAATCTGTGACAACAAACTTTATCCGTTCAAAAAAAGTAAGGCTAACCATCAGGGATTTCTGCAAAAAATTGAAAATATTTTACTGTTGGAATTCCGGCTCAAAATGATTACAGGTATTGCAAATAATATATTGAGTAAGAAATTAACGGTTGGTTGCACTTGGAAAGTGCGGTTATTGGAAATTTCGTATTTTGAAATCCGTGGTTATATTATGTCATCGAACCGGGATTGCAGGCGAATGAGGCGACATATTGATGCAATTTAAACGCTGATCTACTCAAAACTACATCGTTAACGGAATCTAACCGAAACGAACACAATCTGTGACAACAAATTTTATCCGTTCAAAAAAAGTAAGGCTAACCATCAGGGATTTCTGCAAAAAATTGAAAATATTTTACTGTTGGAATTCCGGCTCAAAATGATTACAGGTATTGCAAATAATATATTGAGTAAGAAATTAACGGTTGGTTGCACTTGGAAAGTGCGGTTATTCGAAATTTCGTATTTTGAAATCCGCGGTTATATTATGTCATCGAACCGGGATTGCAGGCGAATGAGGCGACATATTGATGCAATTTAAACGCTGATCTACTCAAAACTACATCGTTAACGGAATCTAACCGAAACGAACACAATCTGTGACAACAAATTTTATCCGTTCAAAAAAAGTAAGGCTAACCATCAGGGATTTCTGCAAAAAATTGAAAATATTTTACTGTTGGAATTCCGGCTCAAAATGATTACAGGTATTGCAAATAATATATTGAGTAAGAAATTAACGGTTGGTTGCACTTGGAAAGTGCGGTTATTCGAAATTTCGTATTTTGAAATCCGCGGTTATATTATGTCATCGAACCGGGATTGCAGGCGAATGAGGCGACATATTGATGCAATTTAAACGCTGATCTACTCAAAACTACATCGTTAACGGAATCTAACCGAAACGAACACAATCTGTGACAACAAATTTTATCCGTTCAAAAAAAGTAAGGCTAACCATCAGGGATTTCTGCAAAAAATTGAAAATATTTTACTGTTGGAATTCCGGCTCAAAATGATTACAGGTATTGCAAATAATATATTGAGTAAGAAATTAACGGTTGGTTGCACTTGGAAAGTGCGGTTATTCGAAATTTCGTATTTTGAAATCCGTGGTTATATTATGTCATCGAACCGGGATTGCAGGCGAATGAGGCGACATATTGATGCAATTTAAACGCTGATCTACTCAAAACTACATCGTTAACGGAATCTAACCGAAACGAACACAATCTGTGACAACAAACTTTATCCGTTCAAAAAAAGTAAGGCTAACCATCAGGGATTTCTGCAAAAAATTGAAAATATTTTACTGTTGGAATTCCGGCTCAAAATGATTACAGGTATTGCAAATAATATATTGAGTAAGAAATTAACGGTTGGTTGCACTTGGAAAGTGCGGTTATTGGAAATTTCGTATTTTGAAATCCGTGGTTATATTATGTCATCGAACCGGGATTGCAGGCGAATGAGGCGACATATTGATGCAATTTAAACGCTGATCTACTCAAAACTACATCGTTAACGGAATCTAACCGAAACGAACACAATCTGTGACAACAAATTTTATCCGTTCAAAAAAAGTAAGGCTAACCATCAGGGATTTCTGCAAAAAATTGAAAATATTTTACTATTGGAATTCCGGCTCAAAATGATTACAGGTATTGCAAATAATATATTGAGTAAGAAATTAACGGTTGGTTGCACTTGGAAAGTGCGGTTATTGGAAATTTCGTATTTTGAAATCCGTGGTTATATTATGTCATCGAACCGGGATTGCAGGCGAATGAGGCGACATATTGATGCAATTTAAACGCTGATCTACTCAAAACTACATCGTTAACGGAATCTAACCGAAACGAACACAATCTGTGACAACAAATTTTATCCGTTCAAAAAAAGTAAGGCTAACCATCAGGGATTTCTGCAAAAAATTGAAAATATTTTACTGTTGGAATTCCGGCTCAAAATGATTACAGGTATTGCAAATAATATATTGAGTAAGAAATTAACGGTTGGTTGCACTTGGAAAGTGCGGTTATTGGAAATTTCGTATTTTGAAATCCGTGGTTATATTATGTCATCGAACCGGGATTGCAGGCGAATGAGGCGACATATTGATGCAATTTAAACGCTGATCTACTCAAAACTACATCGTTAACGGAATCTAACCGAAACGAACACAATCTGTGACAACAAATTTTATCCGTTCAAAAAAAGTAAGGCTAACCATCAGGGATTTCTGCAAAAAATTGAAAATATTTTACTGTTGGAATTCCGGCTCAAAATGATTACAGGTATTGCAAATAATATATTGAGTAAGAAATTAACGGTTGGTTGCACTTGGAAAGTGCGGTTATTGGAAATTTCGTATTTTGAAATCCGCGGTTATATTATGTCATCGAACCGGGATTGCAGGCGAATGAGGCGACATATTGATGCAATTTAAACGCTGATCTACTCAAAACTACATCTTTAACGGAATCTAACCGAAACGAACACAATCTGTGACAACAAATTTTATCCGTTCAAAAAAAGTAAGGCTAACCATCAGGGATTTCTGCAAAAAATTGAAAATATTTTACTGTTGGAATTCCGGCTCAAAATGATTACAGGTATTGCAAATAATATATTGAGTAAGAAATTAACGGTTGGTTGCACTTGGAAAGTGCGGTTATTCGAAATTTCGTATTTTGAAATCCGCGGTTATATTATGTCATCGAACCGGGATTGCAGGCGAATGAGGCGACATATTGATGCAATTTAAACGCTGATCTACTCAAAACTACATCGTTAACGGAATCTAACCGAAACGAACACAATCTGTGACAACAAATTTTATCCGTTCAAAAAAAGTAAGGCTAACCATCAGGGATTTCTGCAAAAAATTGAAAATATTTTACTGTTGGAATTCCGGCTCAAAATGATTATAGGTATTGCAAATAATATATTGAGTAAGAAATTAACGGTTGGTTGCACTTGGAAAGTGCGGTTATTCGAAATTTCGTATTTTGAAATCCGCGGTTATATTATGTCATCGAACCGGGATTGCAGGCGAATGAGGCGACATATTGATGCAATTTAAACGCTGATCTACTCAAAACTACATCGTTAACGGAATCTAACCGAAACGAACACAATCTGTGACAACAAATTTTATCCGTTCAAAAAAAGTAAGGCTAACCATCAGGGATTTCTGCAAAAAATTGAAAATATTTTACTGTTGGAATTCCGGCTCAAAATGATTACAGGTATTGCAAATAATATATTGAGTAAGAAATTAACGGTTGGTTGCACTTGGAAAGTGCGGTTATTGGAAATTTCGTATTTTGAAATCCGTGGTTATATTATGTCATCGAACCGGGATTGCAGGCGAATGAGGCGACATATTGATGCAATTTAAACGCTGATCTACTCAAAACTACATCTTTAACGGAATCTAACCGAAACGAACACAATCTGTGACAACAAATTTTATCCGTTCAAAAAAAGTAAGGCTAACCATCAGGGATTTCTGCAAAAAATTGAAAATATTTTACTGTTGGAATTCCGGCTCAAAATGATTACAGGTATTGCAAATAATATATTGAGTAAGAAATTAACGGTTGGTTGCACTTGGAAAGTGCGGTTATTCGAAATTTCGTATTTTGAAATCCGCGGTTATATTATGTCATCGAACCGGGATTGCAGGCGAATGAGGCGACATATTGATGCAATTTAAACGCTGATCTACTCAAAACTACATCGTTAACGGAATCTAACCGAAACGAACACAATCTGTGACAACAAATTTTATCCGTTCAAAAAAAGTAAGGCTAACCATCAGGGATTTCTGCAAAAAATTGAAAATATTTTACTGTTGGAATTCCGGCTCAAAATGATTATAAGTATTGCAAATAATATATTGAGTAAGAAATTAACGGTTGGTTGCACTTGGAAAGTGCGGTTATTCGAAATTTCGTATTTTGAAATCCGCGGTTATATTATGTCATCGAACCGGGATTGCAGGCGAATGAGGCGACATATTGATGCAATTTAAACGCTGATCTACTCAAAACTACATCGTTAACGGAATCTAACCGAAACGAACACAATCTGTGACAACAAATTTTATCCGTTCAAAAAAAGTAAGGCTAACCATCAGGGATTTCTGCAAAAAATTGAAAATATTTTACTGTTGGAATTCCGGCTCAAAATGATTACAGGTATTGCAAATAATATATTGAGTAAGAAATTAACGGTTGGTTGCACTTGGAAAGTGCGGTTTATTGGAAATTTCGTATTTTGAAATCCGCGGTTATATTATGTCATCGAACCGGGATTGCAGGCGAATGAGGCGACATATTGATGCAATTTAAACGCTGATCTACTCAAAACTACATCGTTAACGGAATCTAACCGAAACGAACACAATCTGTGACAACAAATTTTATCCGTTCAAAAAAAGTAAGGCTAACCATCAGGGATTTCTGCAAAAAATTGAAAATATTTTACTGTTGGAATTCCGGCTCAAAATGATTACAGGTATTGCAAATAATATATTGAGTAAGAAATTAACGGTTGGTTGCACTTGGAAAGTGCGGTTATTCGAAATTTCGTATTTTGAAATCCGCGGTTATATTATGTCATCGAACCGGGATTGCAGGCGAATGAGGCGACATATTGATGCAATTTAAACGCTGATCTACTCAAAACTACATCGTTAACGGAATCTAACCGAAACGAACACAATCTGTGACAACAAATTTTATCCGTTCAAAAAAAGTAAGGCTAACCATCAGGGATTTCTGCAAAAAATTGAAAATATTTTACTGTTGGAATTCCGGCTCAAAATGATTATAGGTATTGCAAATAATATATTGAGTAAGAAATTAACGGTTGGTTGCACTTGGAAAGTGCGGTTATTCGAAATTTCGTATTTTGAAATCCGCGGTTATATTATGTCATCGAACCGGGATTGCAGGCGAATGAGGCGACATATTGATGCAATTTAAACGCTGATCTACTCAAAACTACATCGTTAACGGAATCTAACCGAAACGAACACAATCTGTGACAACAAATTTTATCCGTTCAAAAAAAGTAAGGCTAACCATCAGGGATTTCTGCAAAAAATTGAAAATATTTTACTATTGGAATTCCGGCTCAAAATGATTACAGGTATTGCAAATAATATATTGAGTAAGAAATTAACGGTTGGTTGCACTTGGAAAGTGCGGTTATTGGAAATTTCGTATTTTGAAATCCGTGGTTATATTATGTCATCGAACCGGGATTGCAGGCGAATGAGGCGACATATTGATGCAATTTAAACGCTGATCTACTCAAAACTACATCGTTAACGGAATCTAACCGAAACGAACACAATCTGTGACAACAAATTTTATCCGTTCAAAAAAAGTAAGGCTAACCATCAGGGATTTCTGCAAAAAATTGAAAATATTTTACTGTTGGAATTCCGGCTCAAAATGATTACAGGTATTGCAAATAATATATTGAGTAAGAAATTAACGGTTGGTTGCACTTGGAAAGTGCGGTTATTCGAAATTTCGTATTTTGAAATCCGCGGTTATATTATGTCATCGAACCGGGATTGCAGGCGAATGAGGCGACATATTGATGCAATTTAAACGCTGATCTTCTCAAAACTACATCGTTAACGGAATCTAACCGAAACGAACACAATCTGTGACAACAAATTTTATCCGTTCAAAAAAAGTAAGGCTAACCATCAGGGATTTCTGCAAAAAATTGAAAATATTTTACTGTTGGAATTCCGGCTCAAAATGATTATAAGTATTGCAAATAATATATTGAGTAAGAAATTAACGGTTGGTTGCACTTGGAAAGTGCGGTTATTCGAAATTTCGTATTTTGAAATCCGCGGTTATATTATGTCATCGAACCGGGATTGCAGGCGAATGAGGCGACATATTGATGCAATTTAAACGCTGATCTACTCAAAACTACATCGTTAACGGAATCTAACCGAAACGAACACAATCTGTGACAACAAATTTTATCCGTTCAAAAAAAGTAAGGCTAACCATCAGGGATTTCTGCAAAAAATTGAAAATATTTTACTGTTGGAATTCCGGCTCAAAATGATTACAGGTATTGCAAATAATATATTGAGTAAGAAATTAACGGTTGGTTGCACTTGGAAAGTGCGGTTTATTGGAAATTTCGTATTTTGAAATCCGCGGTTATATTATGTCATCGAACCGGGATTGCAGGCGAATGAGGCGACATATTGATGCAATTTAAACGCTGATCTACTCAAAACTACATCGTTAACGGAATCTAACCGAAACGAACACAATCTGTGACAACAAATTTTATCCGTTCAAAAAAAGTAAGGCTAACCATCAGGGATTTCTGCAAAAAATTGAAAATATTTTACTGTTGGAATTCCGGCTCAAAATGATTACAGGTATTGCAAATAATATATTGAGTAAGAAATTAACGGTTGGTTGCACTTGGAAAGTGCGGTTATTCGAAATTTCGTATTTTGAAATCCGCGGTTATATTATGTCATCGAACCGGGATTGCAGGCGAATGAGGCGACATATTGATGCAATTTAAACGCTGATCTACTCAAAACTACATCGTTAACGGAATCTAACCGAAACGAACACAATCTGTGACAACAAATTTTATCCGTTCAAAAAAAGTAAGGCTAACCATCAGGGATTTCTGCAAAAAATTGAAAATATTTTACTGTTGGAATTCCGGCTCAAAATGATTATAGGTATTGCAAATAATATATTGAGTAAGAAATTAACGGTTGGTTGCACTTGGAAAGTGCGGTTATTCGAAATTTCGTATTTTGAAATCCGCGGTTATATTATGTCATCGAACCGGGATTGCAGGCGAATGAGGCGACATATTGATGCAATTTAAACGCTGATCTACTCAAAACTACATCGTTAACGGAATCTAACCGAAACGAACACAATCTGTGACAACAAATTTTATCCGTTCAAAAAAAGTAAGGCTAACCATCAGGGATTTCTGCAAAAAATTGAAAATATTTTACTATTGGAATTCCGGCTCAAAATGATTACAGGTATTGCAAATAATATATTGAGTAAGAAATTAACGGTTGGTTGCACTTGGAAAGTGCGGTTATTGGAAATTTCGTATTTTGAAATCCGTGGTTATATTATGTCATCGAACCGGGATTGCAGGCGAATGAGGCGACATATTGATGCAATTTAAACGCTGATCTACTCAAAACTACATCGTTAACGGAATCTAACCGAAACGAACACAATCTGTGACAACAAATTTTATCCGTTCAAAAAAAGTAAGGCTAACCATCAGGGATTTCTGCAAAAAATTGAAAATATTTTACTGTTGGAATTCCGGCTCAAAATGATTACAGGTATTGCAAATAATATATTGAGTAAGAAATTAACGGTTGGTTGCACTTGGAAAGTGCGGTTATTCGAAATTTCGTATTTTGAAATCCGTGGTTATATTATGTCATCGAACCGGGATTGCAGGCGAATGAGGCGACATATTGATGCAATTTAAACGCTGATCTACTCAAAACTACATCGTTAACGGAATCTAACCGAAACGAACACAATCTGTGACAACAAACTTTATCCGTTCAAAAAAAGTAAGGCTAACCATCAGGGATTTCTGCAAAAAATTGAAAATATTTTACTGTTGGAATTCCGGCTCAAAATGATTACAGGTATTGCAAATAATATATTGAGTAAGAAATTAACGGTTGGTTGCACTTGGAAAGTGCGGTTATTGGAAATTTCGTATTTTGAAATCCGTGGTTATATTATGTCATCGAACCGGGATTGCAGGCGAATGAGGCGACATATTGATGCAATTTAAACGCTGATCTACTCAAAACTACATCGTTAACGGAATCTAACCGAAACGAACACAATCTGTGACAACAAATTTTATCCGTTCAAAAAAAGTAAGGCTAACCATCAGGGATTTCTGCAAAAAATTGAAAATATTTTACTGTTGGAATTCCGGCTCAAAATGATTACAGGTATTGCAAATAATATATTGAGTAAGAAATTAACGGTTGGTTGCACTTGGAAAGTGCGGTTATTCGAAATTTCGTATTTTGAAATCCGCGGTTATATTATGTCATCGAACCGGGATTGCAGGCGAATGAGGCGACATATTGATGCAATTTAAACGCTGATCTACTCAAAACTACATCGTTAACGGAATCTAACCGAAACGAACACAATCTGTGACAACAAATTTTATCCGTTCAAAAAAAGTAAGGCTAACCATCAGGGATTTCTGCAAAAAATTGAAAATATTTTACTGTTGGAATTCCGGCTCAAAATGATTACAGGTATTGCAAATAATATATTGAGTAAGAAATTAACGGTTGGTTGCACTTGGAAAGTGCGGTTATTCGAAATTTCGTATTTTGAAATCCGCGGTTATATTATGTCATCGAACCGGGATTGCAGGCGAATGAGGCGACATATTGATGCAATTTAAACGCTGATCTACTCAAAACTACATCGTTAACGGAATCTAACCGAAACGAACACAATCTGTGACAACAAATTTTATCCGTTCAAAAAAAGTAAGGCTAACCATCAGGGATTTCTGCAAAAAATTGAAAATATTTTACTGTTGGAATTCCGGCTCAAAATGATTACAGGTATTGCAAATAATATATTGAGTAAGAAATTAACGGTTGGTTGCACTTGGAAAGTGCGGTTATTCGAAATTTCGTATTTTGAAATCCGCGGTTATATTATGTCATCGAACCGGGATTGCAGGCGAATGAGGCGACATATTGATGCAATTTAAACGCTGATCTACTCAAAACTACATCGTTAACGGAATCTAACCGAAACGAACACAATCTGTGACAACAAATTTTATCCGTTCAAAAAAAGTAAGGCTAACCATCAGGGATTTCTGCAAAAAATTGAAAATATTTTACTGTTGGAATTCCGGCTCAAAATGATTACAGGTATTGCAAATAATATATTGAGTAAGAAATTAACGGTTGTTTGCACTTGGAAAGTGCGGTTATTCGAAATTTCGTATTTTGAAATCCGCGGTTATATTATGTCATCGAACCGGGATTGCAGGCGAATGAGGCGACATATTGATGCAATTTAAACGCTGATCTACTCAAAACTACATCGTTAACGGAATCTAACCAAAACGAACACAATCTGTGACAACAAACTTTATCCGTTCAAAAAAAGTAAGGCTAACCATCAGGGATTTCTGCAAAAAATTGAAAATATTTTACTGTTGGAATTCCGGCTCAAAATGATTACAGGTATTGCAAATAATATATTGAGTAAGAAATTAACGGTTGGTTGCACTTGGAAAGTGCGGTTATTGGAAATTTCGTATTTTGAAATCCGTGGTTATATTATGTCATCGAACCGGGATTGCAGGCGAATGAGGCGACATATTGATGCAATTTAAACGCTGATCTACTCAAAACTACATCTTTAACGGAATCTAACCGAAACGAACACAATCTGTGACAACAAATTTTATCCGTTCAAAAAAAGTAAGGCTAACCATCAGGGATTTCTGCAAAAAATTGAAAATATTTTACTGTTGGAATTCCGGCTCAAAATGATTACAGGTATTGCAAATAATATATTGAGTAAGAAATTAACGGTTGGTTGCACTTGGAAAGTGCGGTTATTCGAAATTTCGTATTTTGAAATCCGCGGTTATATTATGTCATCGAACCGGGATTGCAGGCGAATGAGGCGACATATTGATGCAATTTAAACGCTGATCTACTCAAAACTACATCGTTAACGGAATCTAACCGAAACGAACACAATCTGTGACAACAAATTTTATCCGTTCAAAAAAAGTAAGGCTAACCATCAGGGATTTCTGCAAAAAATTGAAAATATTTTACTGTTGGAATTCCGGCTCAAAATGATTACAGGTATTGCAAATAATATATTGAGTAAGAAATTAACGGTTGGTTGCACTTGGAAAGTGCGGTTATTGGAAATTTCGTATTTTGAAATCCGTGGTTATATTATGTCATCGAACCGGGATTGCAGGCGAATGAGGCGACATATTGATGCAATTTAAACGCTGATCTACTCAAAACTACATCTTTAACGGAATCTAACCGAAACGAACACAATCTGTGACAACAAATTTTATCCGTTCAAAAAAAGTAAGGCTAACCATCAGGGATTTCTGCAAAAAATTGAAAATATTTTACTGTTGGAATTCCGGCTCAAAATGATTACAGGTATTGCAAATAATATATTGAGTAAGAAATTAACGGTTGGTTGCACTTGGAAAGTGCGGTTATTGGAAATTTCGTATTTTGAAATCCGCGGTTATATTATGTCATCGAACCGGGATTGCAGGCGAATGAGGCGACATATTGATGCAATTTAAACGCTGATCTACTCAAAACTACATCTTTAACGGAATCTAACCGAAACGAACACAATCTGTGACAACAAATTTTATCCGTTCAAAAAAAGTAAGGCTAACCATCAGGGATTTCTGCAAAAAATTGAAAATATTTTACTGTTGGAATTCCGGCTCAAAATGATTACAGGTATTGCAAATAATATATTGAGTAAGAAATTAACGGTTGGTTGCACTTGGAAAGTGCGGTTATTCGAAATTTCGTATTTTGAAATCCGCGGTTATATTATGTCATCGAACCGGGATTGCAGGCGAATGAGGCGACATATTGATGCAATTTAAACGCTGATCTACTCAAAACTACATCGTTAACGGAATCTAACCGAAACGAACACAATCTGTGACAACAAATTTTATCCGTTCAAAAAAAGTAAGGCTAACCATCAGGGATTTCTGCAAAAAATTGAAAATATTTTACTGTTGGAATTCCGGCTCAAAATGATTATAGGTATTGCAAATAATATATTGAGTAAGAAATTAACGGTTGGTTGCACTTGGAAAGTGCGGTTATTCGAAATTTCGTATTTTGAAATCCGCGGTTATATTATGTCATCGAACCGGGATTGCAGGCGAATGAGGCGACATATTGATGCAATTTAAACGCTGATCTACTCAAAACTACATCGTTAACGGAATCTAACCGAAACGAACACAATCTGTGACAACAAATTTTATCCGTTCAAAAAAAGTAAGGCTAACCATCAGGGATTTCTGCAAAAAATTGAAAATATTTTACTGTTGGAATTCCGGCTCAAAATGATTACAGGTATTGCAAATAATATATTGAGTAAGAAATTAACGGTTGGTTGCACTTGGAAAGTGCGGTTATTGGAAATTTCGTATTTTGAAATCCGTGGTTATATTATGTCATCGAACCGGGATTGCAGGCGAATGAGGCGACATATTGATGCAATTTAAACGCTGATCTACTCAAAACTACATCTTTAACGGAATCTAACCGAAACGAACACAATCTGTGACAACAAATTTTATCCGTTCAAAAAAAGTAAGGCTAACCATCAGGGATTTCTGCAAAAAATTGAAAATATTTTACTGTTGGAATTCCGGCTCAAAATGATTACAGGTATTGCAAATAATATATTGAGTAAGAAATTAACGGTTGGTTGCACTTGGAAAGTGCGGTTATTCGAAATTTCGTATTTTGAAATCCGCGGTTATATTATGTCATCGAACCGGGATTGCAGGCGAATGAGGCGACATATTGATGCAATTTAAACGCTGATCTACTCAAAACTACATCGTTAACGGAATCTAACCGAAACGAACACAATCTGTGACAACAAATTTTATCCGTTCAAAAAAAGTAAGGCTAACCATCAGGGATTTCTGCAAAAAATTGAAAATATTTTACTGTTGGAATTCCGGCTCAAAATGATTATAAGTATTGCAAATAATATATTGAGTAAGAAATTAACGGTTGGTTGCACTTGGAAAGTGCGGTTATTCGAAATTTCGTATTTTGAAATCCGCGGTTATATTATGTCATCGAACCGGGATTGCAGGCGAATGAGGCGACATATTGATGCAATTTAAACGCTGATCTACTCAAAACTACATCGTTAACGGAATCTAACCGAAACGAACACAATCTGTGACAACAAATTTTATCCGTTCAAAAAAAGTAAGGCTAACCATCAGGGATTTCTGCAAAAAATTGAAAATATTTTACTGTTGGAATTCCGGCTCAAAATGATTACAGGTATTGCAAATAATATATTGAGTAAGAAATTAACGGTTGGTTGCACTTGGAAAGTGCGGTTATTGGAAATTTCGTATTTTGAAATCCGCGGTTATATTATGTCATCGAACCGGGATTGCAGGCGAATGAGGCGACATATTGATGCAATTTAAACGCTGATCTACTCAAAACTACATCGTTAACGGAATCTAACCGAAACGAACACAATCTGTGACAACAAATTTTATCCGTTCAAAAAAAGTAAGGCTAACCATCAGGGATTTCTGCAAAAAATTGAAAATATTTTACTGTTGGAATTCCGGCTCAAAATGATTACAGGTATTGCAAATAATATATTGAGTAAGAAATTAACGGTTGGTTGCACTTGGAAAGTGCGGTTATTCGAAATTTCGTATTTTGAAATCCGCGGTTATATTATGTCATCGAACCGGGATTGCAGGCGAATGAGGCGACATATTGATGCAATTTAAACGCTGATCTACTCAAAACTACATCGTTAACGGAATCTAACCGAAACGAACACAATCTGTGACAACAAATTTTATCCGTTCAAAAAAAGTAAGGCTAACCATCAGGGATTTCTGCAAAAAATTGAAAATATTTTACTGTTGGAATTCCGGCTCAAAATGATTATAGGTATTGCAAATAATATATTGAGTAAGAAATTAACGGTTGGTTGCACTTGGAAAGTGCGGTTATTCGAAATTTCGTATTTTGAAATCCGCGGTTATATTATGTCATCGAACCGGGATTGCAGGCGAATGAGGCGACATATTGATGCAATTTAAACGCTGATCTACTCAAAACTACATCGTTAACGGAATCTAACCGAAACGAACACAATCTGTGACAACAAATTTTATCCGTTCAAAAAAAGTAAGGCTAACCATCAGGGATTTCTGCAAAAAATTGAAAATATTTTACTATTGGAATTCCGGCTCAAAATGATTACAGGTATTGCAAATAATATATTGAGTAAGAAATTAACGGTTGGTTGCACTTGGAAAGTGCGGTTATTGGAAATTTCGTATTTTGAAATCCGTGGTTATATTATGTCATCGAACCGGGATTGCAGGCGAATGAGGCGACATATTGATGCAATTTAAACGCTGATCTACTCAAAACTACATCGTTAACGGAATCTAACCGAAACGAACACAATCTGTGACAACAAATTTTATCCGTTCAAAAAAAGTAAGGCTAACCATCAGGGATTTCTGCAAAAAATTGAAAATATTTTACTGTTGGAATTCCGGCTCAAAATGATTACAGGTATTGCAAATAATATATTGAGTAAGAAATTAACGGTTGTTTGCACTTGGAAAGTGCGGTTATTCGAAATTTCGTATTTTGAAATCCGCGGTTATATTATGTCATCGAACCGGGATTGCAGGCGAATGAGGCGACATATTGATGCAATTTAAACGCTGATCTACTCAAAACTACATCGTTAACGGAATCTAACCAAAACGAACACAATCTGTGACAACAAACTTTATCCGTTCAAAAAAAGTAAGGCTAACCATCAGGGATTTCTGCAAAAAATTGAAAATATTTTACTGTTGGAATTCCGGCTCAAAATGATTACAGGTATTGCAAATAATATATTGAGTAAGAAATTAACGGTTGGTTGCACTTGGAAAGTGCGGTTATTGGAAATTTCGTATTTTGAAATCCGTGGTTATATTATGTCATCGAACCGGGATTGCAGGCGAATGAGGCGACATATTGATGCAATTTAAACGCTGATCTACTCAAAACTACATCTTTAACGGAATCTAACCGAAACGAACACAATCTGTGACAACAAATTTTATCCGTTCAAAAAAAGTAAGGCTAACCATCAGGGATTTCTGCAAAAAATTGAAAATATTTTACTGTTGGAATTCCGGCTCAAAATGATTACAGGTATTGCAAATAATATATTGAGTAAGAAATTAACGGTTGGTTGCACTTGGAAAGTGCGGTTATTCGAAATTTCGTATTTTGAAATCCGCGGTTATATTATGTCATCGAACCGGGATTGCAGGCGAATGAGGCGACATATTGATGCAATTTAAACGCTGATCTACTCAAAACTACATCGTTAACGGAATCTAACCGAAACGAACACAATCTGTGACAACAAATTTTATCCGTTCAAAAAAAGTAAGGCTAACCATCAGGGATTTCTGCAAAAAATTGAAAATATTTTACTGTTGGAATTCCGGCTCAAAATGATTACAGGTATTGCAAATAATATATTGAGTAAGAAATTAACGGTTGGTTGCACTTGGAAAGTGCGGTTATTGGAAATTTCGTATTTTGAAATCCGTGGTTATATTATGTCATCGAACCGGGATTGCAGGCGAATGAGGCGACATATTGATGCAATTTAAACGCTGATCTACTCAAAACTACATCTTTAACGGAATCTAACCGAAACGAACACAATCTGTGACAACAAATTTTATCCGTTCAAAAAAAGTAAGGCTAACCATCAGGGATTTCTGCAAAAAATTGAAAATATTTTACTGTTGGAATTCCGGCTCAAAATGATTACAGGTATTGCAAATAATATATTGAGTAAGAAATTAACGGTTGGTTGCACTTGGAAAGTGCGGTTATTGGAAATTTCGTATTTTGAAATCCGCGGTTATATTATGTCATCGAACCGGGATTGCAGGCGAATGAGGCGACATATTGATGCAATTTAAACGCTGATCTACTCAAAACTACATCTTTAACGGAATCTAACCGAAACGAACACAATCTGTGACAACAAATTTTATCCGTTCAAAAAAAGTAAGGCTAACCATCAGGGATTTCTGCAAAAAATTGAAAATATTTTACTGTTGGAATTCCGGCTCAAAATGATTACAGGTATTGCAAATAATATATTGAGTAAGAAATTAACGGTTGGTTGCACTTGGAAAGTGCGGTTATTCGAAATTTCGTATTTTGAAATCCGCGGTTATATTATGTCATCGAACCGGGATTGCAGGCGAATGAGGCGACATATTGATGCAATTTAAACGCTGATCTACTCAAAACTACATCGTTAACGGAATCTAACCGAAACGAACACAATCTGTGACAACAAATTTTATCCGTTCAAAAAAAGTAAGGCTAACCATCAGGGATTTCTGCAAAAAATTGAAAATATTTTACTGTTGGAATTCCGGCTCAAAATGATTATAGGTATTGCAAATAATATATTGAGTAAGAAATTAACGGTTGGTTGCACTTGGAAAGTGCGGTTATTCGAAATTTCGTATTTTGAAATCCGCGGTTATATTATGTCATCGAACCGGGATTGCAGGCGAATGAGGCGACATATTGATGCAATTTAAACGCTGATCTACTCAAAACTACATCGTTAACGGAATCTAACCGAAACGAACACAATCTGTGACAACAAATTTTATCCGTTCAAAAAAAGTAAGGCTAACCATCAGGGATTTCTGCAAAAAATTGAAAATATTTTACTGTTGGAATTCCGGCTCAAAATGATTACAGGTATTGCAAATAATATATTGAGTAAGAAATTAACGGTTGGTTGCACTTGGAAAGTGCGGTTATTGGAAATTTCGTATTTTGAAATCCGTGGTTATATTATGTCATCGAACCGGGATTGCAGGCGAATGAGGCGACATATTGATGCAATTTAAACGCTGATCTACTCAAAACTACATCTTTAACGGAATCTAACCGAAACGAACACAATCTGTGACAACAAATTTTATCCGTTCAAAAAAAGTAAGGCTAACCATCAGGGATTTCTGCAAAAAATTGAAAATATTTTACTGTTGGAATTCCGGCTCAAAATGATTACAGGTATTGCAAATAATATATTGAGTAAGAAATTAACGGTTGGTTGCACTTGGAAAGTGCGGTTATTCGAAATTTCGTATTTTGAAATCCGCGGTTATATTATGTCATCGAACCGGGATTGCAGGCGAATGAGGCGACATATTGATGCAATTTAAACGCTGATCTACTCAAAACTACATCGTTAACGGAATCTAACCGAAACGAACACAATCTGTGACAACAAATTTTATCCGTTCAAAAAAAGTAAGGCTAACCATCAGGGATTTCTGCAAAAAATTGAAAATATTTTACTGTTGGAATTCCGGCTCAAAATGATTATAAGTATTGCAAATAATATATTGAGTAAGAAATTAACGGTTGGTTGCACTTGGAAAGTGCGGTTATTCGAAATTTCGTATTTTGAAATCCGCGGTTATATTATGTCATCGAACCGGGATTGCAGGCGAATGAGGCGACATATTGATGCAATTTAAACGCTGATCTACTCAAAACTACATCGTTAACGGAATCTAACCGAAACGAACACAATCTGTGACAACAAATTTTATCCGTTCAAAAAAAGTAAGGCTAACCATCAGGGATTTCTGCAAAAAATTGAAAATATTTTACTGTTGGAATTCCGGCTCAAAATGATTACAGGTATTGCAAATAATATATTGAGTAAGAAATTAACGGTTGGTTGCACTTGGAAAGTGCGGTTTATTGGAAATTTCGTATTTTGAAATCCGCGGTTATATTATGTCATCGAACCGGGATTGCAGGCGAATGAGGCGACATATTGATGCAATTTAAACGCTGATCTACTCAAAACTACATCGTTAACGGAATCTAACCGAAACGAACACAATCTGTGACAACAAATTTTATCCGTTCAAAAAAAGTAAGGCTAACCATCAGGGATTTCTGCAAAAAATTGAAAATATTTTACTGTTGGAATTCCGGCTCAAAATGATTACAGGTATTGCAAATAATATATTGAGTAAGAAATTAACGGTTGGTTGCACTTGGAAAGTGCGGTTATTCGAAATTTCGTATTTTGAAATCCGCGGTTATATTATGTCATCGAACCGGGATTGCAGGCGAATGAGGCGACATATTGATGCAATTTAAACGCTGATCTACTCAAAACTACATCGTTAACGGAATCTAACCGAAACGAACACAATCTGTGACAACAAATTTTATCCGTTCAAAAAAAGTAAGGCTAACCATCAGGGATTTCTGCAAAAAATTGAAAATATTTTACTGTTGGAATTCCGGCTCAAAATGATTATAGGTATTGCAAATAATATATTGAGTAAGAAATTAACGGTTGGTTGCACTTGGAAAGTGCGGTTATTCGAAATTTCGTATTTTGAAATCCGCGGTTATATTATGTCATCGAACCGGGATTGCAGGCGAATGAGGCGACATATTGATGCAATTTAAACGCTGATCTACTCAAAACTACATCGTTAACGGAATCTAACCGAAACGAACACAATCTGTGACAACAAATTTTATCCGTTCAAAAAAAGTAAGGCTAACCATCAGGGATTTCTGCAAAAAATTGAAAATATTTTACTATTGGAATTCCGGCTCAAAATGATTACAGGTATTGCAAATAATATATTGAGTAAGAAATTAACGGTTGGTTGCACTTGGAAAGTGCGGTTATTGGAAATTTCGTATTTTGAAATCCGTGGTTATATTATGTCATCGAACCGGGATTGCAGGCGAATGAGGCGACATATTGATGCAATTTAAACGCTGATCTACTCAAAACTACATCGTTAACGGAATCTAACCGAAACGAACACAATCTGTGACAACAAATTTTATCCGTTCAAAAAAAGTAAGGCTAACCATCAGGGATTTCTGCAAAAAATTGAAAATATTTTACTGTTGGAATTCCGGCTCAAAATGATTATAGGTATTGCAAATAATATATTGAGTAAGAAATTAACGGTTGGTTGCACTTGGAAAGTGCGGTTATTCGAAATTTCGTATTTTGAAATCCGCGGTTATATTATGTCATCGAACCGGGATTGCAGGCGAATGAGGCGACATATTGATGCAATTTAAACGCTGATCTACTCAAAACTACATCGTTAACGGAATCTAACCGAAACGAACACAATCTGTGACAACAAATTTTATCCGTTCAAAAAAAGTAAGGCTAACCATCAGGGATTTCTGCAAAAAATTGAAAATATTTTACTGTTGGAATTCCGGCTCAAAATGATTATAGGTATTGCAAATAATATATTGAGTAAGAAATTAACGGTTGGTTGCACTTGGAAAGTGCGGTTATTCGAAATTTCGTATTTTGAAATCCGCGGTTATATTATGTCATCGAACCGGGATTGCAGGCGAATGAGGCGACATATTGATGCAATTTAAACGCTGATCTACTCAAAACTACATCGTTAACGGAATCTAACCGAAACGAACACAACCTGTGATAACAAATTTTATCCGTTCAAAAAAAGTAAGGCTAGCCATCAGGGATTTCTGCAAAAAATTGAAAATATTTTACTGTTGGAATTCCGGCTCAAAATGATTACAGGTATTGCAAATAATATATTGAGTAAGAAATTAACGGTTGGCTGCACTTGGAAAGTGCGGTTATTGGAAATTTCGTATTTTGAAATCCGTGGTTATATTATGTCATCGAACCGGGATTGCAGGCGAATGAGGCGACATATTGATGCAATTTAAACGCTGATCTACTCAAAACTACATCGTTAACGGAATCTAACCGAAACGAACACAATCTGTGACAACAAATTTTATCCGTTCAAAAAAAGTAAGGCTAACCATCAGGGATTTCTGCAAAAAATTGAAAATATTTTACTGTTGGAATTCCGGCTCAAAATGATTACAGGTATTGCAAATAATATATTGAGTAAGAAATTAACGGTTGGTTGCACTTGGAAAGTGCGGTTATTCGAAATTTCGTATTTTGAAATCCGCGGTTATATTATGTCATCGAACCGGGATTGCAGGCGAATGAGGCGACATATTGATGCAATTTAAACGCTGATCTACTCAAAACTACATCGTTAACGGAATCTAACCGAAACGAACACAATCTGTGACAACAAATTTTATCCGTTCAAAAAAAGTAAGGCTAACCATCAGGGATTTCTGCAAAAAATTGAAAATATTTTACTGTTGGAATTCCGGCTCAAAATGATTATAGGTATTGCAAATAATATATTGAGTAAGAAATTAACGGTTGGTTGCACTTGGAAAGTGCGGTTATTCGAAATTTCGTATTTTGAAATCCGCGGTTATATTATGTCATCGAACCGGGATTGCAGGCGAATGAGGCGACATATTGATGCAATTTAAACGCTGATCTACTCAAAACTACATCGTTAACGGAATCTAACCGAAACGAACACAATCTGTGACAACAAATTTTATCCGTTCAAAAAAAGTAAGGCTAACATCAGGGATTTCTGCAAAAAATTGAAAATATTTTACTATTGGAATTCCGGCTCAAAATGATTACAGGTATTGCAAATAATATATTGAGTAAGAAATTAACGGTTGGTTGCACTTGGAAAGTGCGGTTATTGGAAATTTCGTATTTTGAAATCCGTGGTTATATTATGTCATCGAACCGGGATTGCAGGCGAATGAGGCGACATATTGATGCAATTTAAACGCTGATCTACTCAAAACTACATCGTTAACGGAATCTAACCGAAACGAACACAATCTGTGACAACAAATTTTATCCGTTCAAAAAAAGTAAGGCTAACCATCAGGGATTTCTGCAAAAAATTGAAAATATTTTACTATTGGAATTCCGGCTCAAAATGATTACAGGTATTGCAAATAATATATTGAGTAAGAAATTAACGGTTGGTTGCACTTGGAAAGTGCGGTTATTGGAAATTTCGTATTTTGAAATCCGTGGTTATATTATGTCATCGAACCGGGATTGCAGGCGAATGAGGCGACATATTGATGCAATTTAAACGCTGATCTACTCAAAACTACATCTTTAACGGAATCTAACCGAAACGAACACAATCTGTGACAACAAATTTTATCCGTTCAAAAAAAGTAAGGCTAATAACCATCAGGGATTTCTGCAAAAAATTGAAAATATTTTACTGTTGGAATTCCGGCTCAAAATGATTACAGGTATTGCAAATAATATATTGAGTAAGAAATTAACGGTTGGTTGCACTTGGAAAGTGCGGTTATTCGAAATTTCGTATTTTGAAATCCGCGGTTAGATTATGTCATCGAACCGGGATTGCAGGCGAATGAGGTGACATATTGATGCAATTTAAACGCTGATCTACTCAAAACTACATCGTTAA
The DNA here is from genome assembly GCA_947310385.1 of Nephrotoma appendiculata. Taxonomy (NCBI): domain Eukaryota; kingdom Metazoa; phylum Arthropoda; class Insecta; order Diptera; family Tipulidae; genus Nephrotoma; species Nephrotoma appendiculata. The sequence continues at coordinate 276,253,526 of OX371224.1, forward strand.
CGGAATCTAACCGAAACGAACACAATCTGTGACAACAAATTTTATCCGTTCAAAAAAAGTAAGGCTAACCATCAGGGATTTCTGCAAAAAATTGAAAATATTTTACTGTTGGAATTCCGGCTCAAAATGATTATAGGTATTGCAAATAATATATTGAGTAAGAAATTAACGGTTGGTTGCACTTGGAAAGTGCGGTTATTCGAAATTTCGTATTTTGAAATCCGCGGTTATATTATGTCATCGAACCGGGATTGCAGGCGAATGAGGCGACATATTGATGCAATTTAAACGCTGATCTACTCAAAACTACATCGTTAACGGAATCTAACCGAAACGAACACAACCTGTGATAACAAATTTTATCCGTTCAAAAAAAGTAAGGCTAGCCATCAGGGATTTCTGCAAAAAATTGAAAATATTTTACTGTTGGAATTCCGGCTCAAAATGATTACAGGTATTGCAAATAATATATTGAGTAAGAAATTAACGGTTGGCTGCACTTGGAAAGTGCGGTTATTGGAAATTTCGTATTTTGAAATCCGTGGTTATATTATGTCATCGAACCGGGATTGCAGGCGAATGAGGCGACATATTGATGCAATTTAAACGCTGATCTACTCAAAACTACATCGTTAACGGAATCTAACCGAAACGAACACAATCTGTGACAACAAATTTTATCCGTTCAAAAAAAGTAAGGCTAACCATCAGGGATTTCTGCAAAAAATTGAAAATATTTTACTGTTGGAATTCCGGCTCAAAATGATTACAGGTATTGCAAATAATATATTGAGTAAGAAATTAACGGTTGGTTGCACTTGGAAAGTGCGGTTATTCGAAATTTCGTATTTTGAAATCCGCGGTTAGATTATGTCATCGAACCGGGATTGCAGGCGAATGAGGTGACATATTGATGCAATTTAAACGCTGATCTACTCAAAACTACATCGTTAACGGAATCTAACCGAAACGAACACAATCTGTGACAACAAATTTTATCCGTTCAAAAAAAGTAAGGCTAACCATCAGGGATTTCTGCAAAAAATTGAAAATATTTTACTGGTGGAATTCCGGCTCAAAATGATTATAGGTATTGCAAATAATATATTGAGTAAGAAATTAACGGTTGGTTGCACTTGGAAAGTGCGGTTATTCGAAATTTCGTATTTTGAAATCCGCGGTTATATTATGTCATCGAACCGGGATTGCAGGCGAATGAGGCGACATATTGATGCAATTTAAACGCTGATCTACTCAAAACTACATCGTTAACGGAATCTAACCGAAACGAACACAACCTGTGATAACAAATTTTATCCGTTCAAAAAAAGTAAGGCTAGCCATCAGGGATTTCTGCAAAAAATTGAAAATATTTTACTGTTGGAATTCCGGCTCAAAATGATTACAGGTATTGCAAATAATATATTGAGTAAGAAATTAACGGTTGGTTGCACTTGGAAAGTGCGGTTTATTGGAAATTTCGTATTTTGAAATCCGCGGTTATACTATGTCATCGAACCGGGATTGCAGGCGTAAGGAGGCGACATATTGATGCAATTTAAACGCTGATCTACTCAAAACTACATCGTTAACGGAATCTAACCGAAACGAACACAACCTGTGATAACAAATTTTATCCGTTCAAAAAAAGTAAGGTTAACCATCAGGGATTTCTGCAAAAAATTGAAAATATTTTACTGTTGGAATTCCGGCTCAAAATGATTACAGGTATTGCAAATAATATATTGAGTAAGAAATTAACGGTTGGTTGCACTTGGAAAGTGCGGTTATTGGAAATTTCGTATTTTGAAATCCGTGGTTATATTATGTCATCGAACCGGGATTGCAGGCGAATGAGGCGACATATTGATGCAATTTAAACGCTGATCTACTCAAAACTACATCGTTAACGGAATCTAACCGAAACGAACACAATCTGTGACAACAAATTTTATCCGTTCAAAAAAAGTAAGGTTAACCATCAGGGATTTCTGCAAAAAATTGAAAATATTTTACTGTTGGAATTCCGGCTCAAAATGATTACAGGTATTGCAAATAATATATTGAGTAAGAAATTAACGGTTGGCTGCACTTGGAAAGTGCGGTTATTGGAAATTTCGTATTTTGAAATCCGCGGTTATATTATGTCATCGAACCGGGATTGCAGGCGAATGAGGCGACATATTGATGCAATTTAAACGCTGATCTACTCAAAACTACATCGTTAACAGAATCTAACCGAAACGAACACAACCTGTGACAACAAATTTTATCCGTTCAAAAAAAGTAAGGCTAACCATCAGGGATTTCTGCAAAAAATTGAAAATATTTTACTGTTGGAATTCCGGCTCAAAATGATTACAGGTATTGCAAATAATATATTGAGTAAGAAATTAACGGTTGGTTGCACTTGGAAAGTGCGGTTATTCGAAATTTCGTATTTTGAAATCCGCGGTTATATTATGTCATCGAACCGGGATTGCAGGCGAATGAGGCGACATATTGATGCAATTTAAACGCTGATCTACTCAAAACTACATCGTTAACGGAATCTAACCGAAACGAACACAATCTGTGACAACAAATTTTATCCGTTCAAAAAAAGTAAGGCTAACCATCAGGGATTTCTGCAAAAAATTGAAAATATTTTACTGTTGGAATTCCGGCTCAAAATGATTACAGGTATTGCAAATAATATATTGAGTAAGAAATTAACGGTTGGTTGCACTTGGAAAGTGCGGTTATTGGAAATTTCGTATTTTGAAATCCGCGGTTATATTATGTCATCGAACCGGGATTGCAGGCGAATGAGGCGACATATTGATGCAATTTAAACGCTGATCTACTCAAAACTACATCGTTAACAGAATCTAACCGAAACGAATACAACCTGTGACAACAAATTTTATCCGTTCAAAAAAAGTAAGGCTAACCATCAGGGATTTCTGCAAAAAATTGAAAATATTTTACTGTTGGAATTCCAGCTCAAAATGATTACAGGTATTGCAAATAATATATTGAGTAAGAAATTAACGGTTGGCTGCACTTGGAAAGTGCGGTTATTCGAAATTTCGTATTTTGAAATCCGCGGTTATATTATGTCATCGAACCGGGATTGCAGGCGAATGAGGCGACATATTGATGCAATTTAAACGCTGATCTACTCAAAACTACATCGTTAACAGAATCTAACCGAAACGAACACAACCTGTGACAACAAATTTTATCCGTTCAAAAAAAGTAAGGCTAACCATCAGGGATTTCTGCAAAAAATTGAAAATATTTTACTGTTGGAATTCCGGCTCAAAATGATTATAGGTATTGAAAATAATATATTGAGTAAGAAATTAACGGTTGGTTGCACTTGGAAAGTGCGGTTTATTGGAAATTTCGTATTTTGAAATCCGCGGTTATATTATGTCATCGAACCGGGATTGCAGGCGTAAGGAGGCGACATATTGATGCAATTTAAACGCTGATCTACTCAAAACTACATCGTTAACGGAATCTAACCGAAACGAACACAACCTGTGATAACAAATTTTATCCGTTCAAAAAAAGTAAGGCTAGCCTAGCCATCAGGGATTTCTGCAAAAAATTGAAAATATTTTACTGTTGGAATTCCGGCTCAAAATGATTACAGGTATTGCAAATAATATATTGAGTAAGAAATTAACGGTTGGTTGCACTTGGAAAGTGCGGTTTATTGGAAATTTCGTATTTTGAAATCCGCGGTTATATTATGTCATCGAACCGGGATTGCAGGCGTAAGGAGGCGACATATTGATGCAATTTAAACGCTGATCTACTCAAAACTACATCGTTAACGGAATCTAACCGAAACGAACACAACCTGTGATAACAAATTTTATCCGTTCAAAAAAAGTAAGGCTAGCCATCAGGGATTTCTGCAAAAAATTGAAAATATTTTACTGTTGGAATTCCGGCTCAAAATGATTACAGGTATTGCAAATAATATATTGAGTAAGAAATTAACGGTTGGTTGCACTTGGAAAGTGCGGTTATTGGAAATTTCGTATTTTGAAATCCGCGGTTATATTATGTCATCGAACCGGGATTGCAGGCGAATGAGGCGACATATTGATGCAATTTAAACGCTGATCTACTCAAAACTACATCTTTAACGGAATCTAACCGAAACGAACACAATCTGTGACAACAAATTTTATCCGTTCAAAAAAAGTAAGGCTAACCATCAGGGATTTCTGCAAAAAATTGAAAATATTTTACTGTTGGAATTCCGGCTCAAAATGATTACAGGTATTGCAAATAATATATTGAGTAAGAAATTAACGGTTGGTTGCACTTGGAAAGTGCGGTTTATTGGAAATTTCGTATTTTGAAATCCGCGGTTATATTATGTCATCGAACCGGGATTGCAGGCGTAAGGAGGCGACATATTGATGCAATTTAAACGCTGATCTACTCAAAACTACATCGTTAACGGAATCTAACCGAAACGAACACAACCTGTGATAACAAATTTTATCCGTTCAAAAAAAGTAAGGCTAGCCATCAGGGATTTCTGCAAAAAATTGAAAATATTTTACTGTTGGAATTCCGGCTCAAAATGATTACAGGTATTGCAAATAATATATTGAGTAAGAAATTAACGGTTGGTTGCACTTGGAAAGTGCGGTTATTGGAAATTTCGTATTTTGAAATCCGCGGTTATATTATGTCATCGAACCGGGATTGCAGGCGTAAGGAGGCGACATATTGATGCAATTTAAACGCTGATCTACTCAAAACTACATCGTTAACAGAATCTAACCGAAACGAATACAACCTGTGACAACAAATTTTATCCGTTCAAAAAAAGTAAGGCTAACCATCAGGGATTTCTGCAAAAAATTGAAAATATTTTACTGTTGGAATTCCAGCTCAAAATGATTACAGGTATTGCAAATAATATATTGAGTAAGAAATTAACGGTTGGCTGCACTTGGAAAGTGCGGTTATTCGAAATTTCGTATTTTGAAATCCGCGGTTATATTATGTCATCGAACCGGGATTGCAGGCGTAAGGAGGCGACATATTGATGCAATTTAAACGCTGATCTACTCAAAACTACATCGTTAACGGAATCTAACCGAAACGAACACAATCTGTGACAACAAATTTTATCCGTTCAAAAAAAGTAAGGCTAACCATCAGGGATTTCTGCAAAAAATTGAAAATATTTTACTGTTGGAATTCCGGCTCAAAATGATTACAGGTATTGCAAATAATATATTGAGTAAGAAATTAACGGTTGGCTGCACTTGGAAAGTGCGGTTATTCGAAATTTCGTATTTTGAAATCCGCGGTTATATTATGTCATCGAACCGGGATTGCAGGCGAATGAGGCGACATATTGATGCAATTTAAACGCTGATCTACTCAAAACTACATCGTTAACAGAATCTAACCGAAACGAACACAACCTGTGACAACAAATTTTATCCGTTCAAAAAAAGTAAGGCTAACCATCAGGGATTTCTGCAAAAAATTGAAAATATTTTACTGTTGGAATTCCGGCTCAAAATGATTATAGGTATTGAAAATAATATATTGAGTAAGAAATTAACGGTTGGTTGCACTTGAAAAGTCCGGTTTATTGGAAATTTCGTATTTTGAAATCCGCGGTTATATTATGTCATCGAACCGGGATTGCAGGCGTAAGGAGGCGACATATTGATGCAATTTAAACGCTGATCTACTCAAAACTACATCGTTAACGGAATCTAACCGAAACGAACACAACCTGTGATAACAAATTTTATCCGTTCAAAAAAAGTAAGGCTAGCCTAGCCATCAGGGATTTCTGCAAAAAATTGAAAATATTTTACTGTTGGAATTCCGGCTCAAAATGATTACAGGTATTGCAAATAATATATTGAGTAAGAAATTAACGGTTGGTTGCACTTGGAAAGTGCGGTTATTGGAAATTTCGTATTTTGAAATCCGCGGTTATATTATGCCATCGAACCGGGATTGCAGGCGAATGAGGCGACATATTGATGCAATTTAAACGCTGATCTACTCAAAACTACATCTTTAACGGAATCTAACCGAAACGAACACAATCTGTGACAACAAATTTTATCCGTTCAAAAAAAGTAAGGCTAACCATCAGGGATTTCTGCAAAAAATTGAAAATATTTTACTGTTGGAATTCCGGCTCAAAATGATTACAGGTATTGCAAATAATATATTGAGTAAGAAATTAACGGTTGGTTGCACTTGGAAAGTGCGGTTATTCGAAATTTCGTATTTTGAAATCCGCGGTTATATTATGCCATCGAACCGGGATTGCAGGCGAATGAGGCGACATATTGATGCAATTTAAACGCTGATCTACTCAAAACTACATCGTTAACGGAATCTAACCGAAACGAACACAATCTGTGACAACAAATTTTATCCGTTCAAAAAAAGTAAGGCTAACCATCAGGGATTTCTGCAAAAAATTGAAAATATTTTACTGTTGGAATTCCGGCTCAAAATGATTACAGGTATTGCAAATAATATATTGAGTAAGAAATTAACGGTTGGTTGCACTTGGAAAGTGCGGTTATTCGAAATTTCGTATTTTGAAATCCGCGGTTATATTATGTCATCGAACCGGGATTGCAGGCGAATGAGGCGACATATTGATGCAATTTAAACGCTGATCTACTCAAAACTACATCGTTAACGGAATCTAACCGAAACGAACACAATCTGTGACAACAAATTTTATCCGTTCAAAAAAAGTAAGGCTAACCATCAGGGATTTCTGCAAAAAATTGAAAATATTTTACTGTTGGAATTCAGGCTCAAAATGATTACAGGTATTGCAAATAATATATTGAGTAAGAAATTAACGGTTGGTTGCACTTGGAAAGTGCGGTTATTCGAAATTTCGTATTTTGAAATCCGCGGTTATATTATGTCATCGAACCGGGATTGCAGGCGAATGAGGCGACATATTGATGCAATTTAAACGCTGATCTACTCAAAACTACATCGTTAACGGAATCTAACCGAAACGAACACAATCTGTGACAACAAATTTTATCCGTTCAAAAAAAGTAAGGCTAACCATCAGGGATTTCTGCAAAAAATTGAAAATATTTTACTGTTGGAATTCCGGCTCAAAATGATTACAGGTATTGCAAATAATATATTGAGTAAGAAATTAACGGTTGGTTGCACTTGGAAAGTGCGGTTATTCGAAATTTCGTATTTTGAAATCCGCGGTTATATTATGTCATCGAACCGGGATTGCAGGCGAATGAGGCGACATATTGATGCAATTTAAACGCTGATCTACTCAAAACTACATCGTTAACGGAATCTAACCGAAACGAACACAATCTGTGACAACAAATTTTATCCGTTCAAAAAAAGTAAGGCTAACTAACCATCAGGGATTTCTGCAAAAAATTGAAAATATTTTACTTTTGGAATTCCGGCTCAAAATGATTACAGGTATTGCAAATAATATATTGAGTAAGAAATTAACGGTTGGTTGCACTTGGAAAGTGCGGTTATTCGAAATTTCGTATTTTGAAATCCGCGGTTATATTATGTCATCGAACCGGGATTGCAGGCGAATGAGGCTACATATTGATGCAATTTAAACGCTGATCTACTCAAAACTACATCGTTAACGGAATCTAACCGAAACGAACACAATCTGTGACAACAAATTTTATCCGTTCAAAAAAAGTAAGGCTAACCATCAGGGATTTCTGCAAAAAATTGAAAATATTTTACTGTTGGAATTCAGGCTCAAAATGATTACAGGTATTGCAAATAATATATTGAGTAAGAAATTAACGGTTGGTTGCACTTGGAAAGTGCGGTTATTCGAAATTTCGTATTTTGAAATCCGCGGTTATATTATGTCATCGAACCGGGATTGCAGGCGAATGAGGCGACATATTGATGCAATTTAAACGCTGATCTACTCAAAACTACATCGCTAACGGAATCTAACCGAAACGAACACAATCTGTGACAACAAATTTTATCCGTTCAAAAAAAGTAAGGCTAACCATCAGGGATTTCTGCAAAAAATTGAAAATATTTTACTGTTGGAATTCCGGCTCAAAATGATTACAGGTATTGCAAATAATATATTGAGTAAGAAATTAACGGTTGGTTGCACTTGGAAAGTGCGGTTATTCGAAATTTCGTATTTTGAAATCCGCGGTTATATTATGTCATCGAACCGGGACTGCAGGCGAATGAGGCGACATATTGAGGCAATTTAAACGCTGATCTACTCAAAACTACATCGTTAACGGAATCTAACCGAAACGAACACAATCTGTGACAACAAATTTTATCCGTTCAAAAAAAGTAAGGCTAACCATCAGGGATTTCTGCAAAAAATTGAAAATATTTTACTTTTGGAATTCCGGCTCAAAATGATTACAGGTATTGCAAATAATATATTGAGTAAGAAATTAACGGTTGGTTGCACTTGGAAAGTGCGGTTATTCGAAATTTCGTATTTTGAAATCCGCGGTTATATTATGTCATCGAACCGGGACTGCAGGCGAATGAGGCGACATATTGAGGCAATTTAAACGCTGATCTACTCAAAACTACATCGTTAACGGAATCTAACCGAAACGAACACAATCTGTGACAACAAATTTTATCCGTTCAAAAAAAGTAAGGCTAACCATCAGGGATTTCTGCAAAAAATTGAAAATATTTTACTTTTGGAATTCAGGCTCAAAATGATTACAGGTATTGCAAATAATATATTGAGTAAGAAATTAACGGTTGGTTGCACTTGGAAAGTGCGGTTATTCGAAATTTCGTATTTTGAAATCCGCGGTTATATTATGTCATCGAACCGGGATTGCAGGCGAATGAGGCGACATATTGATGCAATTTAAACGCTGATCTACTCAAAACTACATCGTTAACGGAATCTAACCGAAACGAACACAATCTGTGACAACAAATTTTATCCGTTCAAAAAAAGTAAGGCTAACCATCAGGGATTTCTGCAAAAAATTGAAAATATTTTACTGTTGGAATTCCGGCTCAAAATGATTACAGGTATTGCAAATAATATATTGAGTAAGAAATTAACGGTTGGCTGCACTTGGAAAGTGCGGTTATTTTAAATTTCGTATTTTGAAATCCGCGGTTATATTATGTCATCGAACCGGGATTGCAGGCGAATGAGGCGACATATTGATGCAATTTAAACGCTGATCTACTCAAAACTACATCGTTAACGGAATCTAACCGAAACGAACACAATCTGTGACAACAAATTTTATCCGTTCAAAAAAAGTAAGGCTAACCATCAGGGATTTCTGCAAAAAATTGAAAATATTTTACTTTTGGAATTCCGGCTCAAAATGATTACAGGTATTGCAAATAATATATTGAGTAAGAAATTAACGGTTGGTTGCACTTGGAAAGTGCGGTTATTCGAAATTTCGTATTTTGAAATCCGCGGTTATATTATGTCATCGAACCGGGACTGCAGGCGAATGAGGCGACATATTGAGGCAATTTAAACGCTGATCTACTCAAAACTACATCGTTAACGGAATCTAACCGAAACGAACACAATCTGTGACAACAAATTTTATCCGTTCAAAAAAAGTAAGGCTAACCATCAGGGATTTCTGCAAAAAATTGAAAATATTTTACTTTTGGAATTCAGGCTCAAAATGATTACAGGTATTGCAAATAATATATTGAGTAAGAAATTAACGGTTGGTTGCACTTGGAAAGTGCGGTTATTGGAAATTTCGTATTTTGAAATCCGTGGTTATATTATGTCATCGAACCGGGATTGCAGGCGAATGAGGCGACATATTGATGCAATTTAAACGCTGATCTACTCAAAACTACATCTTTAACGGAATCTAACCGAAACGAACACAATCTGTGACAACAAATTTTATCCGTTCAAAAAAAGTAAGGCTCATCAGGGATTTCTGCAAAAAATTGAAAATATTTTACTGTTGGAATTCCGGCTCAAAATGATTACAGGTATTGCAAATAATATATTGAGTAAGAAATTAACGGTTGGTTGCACTTGGAAAGTGCGGTTATTCGAAATTTCGTATTTTGAAATCCGCGGTTATATTATGTCATCGAACCGGGATTGCAGGCGAATGAGGCGACATATTGATGCAATTTAAACGCTGATCTACTCAAAACTACATCGTTAACGGAATCTAACCGAAACGAACACAATCTGTGACAACAAATTTTATCCGTTCAAAAAAAGTAAGGCTAACCATCAGGGATTTCTGCAAAAAATTGAAAATATTTTACTGTTGGAATTCCGGCTCAAAATGATTACAGGTATTGCAAATAATATATTGAGTAAGAAATTAACGGTTGTTTGCACTTGGAAAGTGCGGTTATTCGAAATTTCGTATTTTGAAATCCGCGGTTATATTATGTCATCGAACCGGGCGAATGAGGCGACATATTGATGCAATTTAAACGCTGATCTACTCAAAACTACATCGTTAACGGAATCTAACCGAAACGAACACAATCTGTGACAACAAATTTTATCCGTTCAAAAAAAGTAAGGCTAACCATCAGGGATTTCTGCAAAAAATTGAAAATATTTTACTGTTGGAATTCCGGCTCAAAATGATTACAGGTATTGCAAATAATATATTGAGTAAGAAATTAACGGTTGGCTGCACTTGGAAAGTGCGGTTATTTTAAATTTCGTATTTTGAAATCCGCGGTTATATTATGTCATCGAACCGGGATTGCAGGCGAATGAGGCGACATATTGATGCAATTTAAACGCTGATCTACTCAAAACTACATCGTTAACGGAATCTAACCGAAACGAACACAATCTGTGACAACAAATTTTATCCGTTCAAAAAAAGTAAGGCTAACCATCAGGGATTTCTGCAAAAAATTGAAAATATTTTACTTTTGGAATTCCGGCTCAAAATGATTACAGGTATTGCAAATAATATATTGAGTAAGAAATTAACGGTTGGTTGCACTTGGAAAGTGCGGTTATTCGAAATTTCGTATTTTGAAATCCGCGGTTATATTATGTCATCGAACCGGGACTGCAGGCGAATGAGGCGACATATTGAGGCAATTTAAACGCTGATCTACTCAAAACTACATCGTTAACGGAATCTAACCGAAACGAACACAATCTGTGACAACAAATTTTATCCGTTCAAAAAAAGTAAGGCTAACCATCAGGGATTTCTGCAAAAAATTGAAAATATTTTACTGTTGGAATTCCGGCTCAAAATGATTACAGGTATTGCAAATAATATATTGAGTAAGAAATTAACGGTTGTTTGCACTTGGAAAGTGCGGTTATTCGAAATTTCGTATTTTGAAATCCGCGGTTATATTATGTCATCGAACCGGGATTGCAGGCGAATGAGGCGACATATTGATGCAATTTAAACGCTGATCTACTCAAAACTACATCGTTAACGGAATCTAACCGAAACGAACACAATCTGTGACAACAAATTTTATCCGTTCAAAAAAAGTAAGGCTAACCATCAGGGATTTCTGCAAAAAATTGAAAATATTTTACTGTTGGAATTCCGGCTCAAAATGATTACAGGTATTGCAAATAATATATTGAGTAAGAAATTAACGGTTGGCTGCACTTGGAAAGTGCGGTTATTTTAAATTTCGTATTTTGAAATCCGCGGTTATATTATGTCATCGAACCGGGATTGCAGGCGAATGAGGCGACATATTGATGCAATTTAAACGCTGATCTACTCAAAACTACATCGTTAACGGAATCTAACCGAAACGAACACAATCTGTGACAACAAATTTTATCCGTTCAAAAAAAGTAAGGCTAACCATCAGGGATTTCTGCAAAAAATTGAAAATATTTTACTGTTGGAATTCCGGCTCAAAATGATTACAGGTATTGCAAATAATATATTGAGTAAGAAATTAACGGTTGGCTGCACTTGGAAAGTGCGGTTATTTTAAATTTCGTATTTTGAAATCCGCGGTTATATTATGTCATCGAACCGGGCGAATGAGGCGACATATTGATGCAATTTAAACGCTGATCTACTCAAAACTACATCGTTAACGGAATCTAACCGAAACGAACACAATCTGTGACAACAAACTTAAAATGATTATAGGTATTGCAAATAATATATTGAGTAAGAAATTAACGGTTGGTTGCACTTGGAAAGTGCGGTTATTCGAAATTTCGTATTTTGAAATCCGCGGTTATATTATGTCATCGAACCGGGATTGCAGGCGAATGAGGCGACATATTGATGCAATTTAAACGCTGATCTACTCAAAACTACATCGTTAACGGAATCTAACCGAAACGAACACAATCTGTGACAACAAATTTTATCCGTTCAAAAAAAGTAAGGTTAACCATCATGGATTTCTGCAAAAAATTGAAAATATTTTACTGTTGGAATTCCGGCTCAAAATGATTACAGGTATTGCAAATAATATATTGAGTAAGAAATTAACGGTTGGTTGCACTTGGAAAGTGCGGTTATTCGAAATTTCGTATTTTGAAATCCGCGGTTATATTATGTCATCGAACCGGGATTGCAGGCGAATGAGGCGACATATTGATGCAATTTAAACGCTGATCTACTCAAAACTACATCGTTAACGGAATCTAACCGAAACGAACACAATCTGTGACAACAAATTTTATCCGTTCAAAAAAAGTAAGGTTAACCATCATGGATTTCTGCAAAAAATTGAAAATATTTTACTGTTGGAATTCCGGCTCAAAATGATTACAGGTATTGCAAATAATATATTGAGTAAGAAATTAACGGTTGGTTGCACTTGGAAAGTGCGGTTATTCGAAATTTCGTATTTTGAAATCCGCGGTTATATTATGTCATCGAACCGGGATTGCAGGCGAATGAGGCGACATATTGATGCAATTTAAACGCTGATCTACTCAAAACTACATCGTTAACGGAATCTAACCGAAACGAACACAATCTGTGACAACAAATTTTATCCGTTCAAAAAAAGTAAGGCTAACCATCAGGGATTTCTGCAAAAAATTGAAAATATTTTACTGTTGGAATTCCGGCTCAAAATGATTACAGGTATTGCAAATAATATATTGAGTAAGAAATTAACGGTTGGCTGCGCTTGGAAAGTGCGGTTATTTTAAATTTCGTATTTTGAAATCCGCGGTTATATTATGTCATCGAACCGGGATTGCAGGCGAATGAGGCGACATATTGATGCAATTTAAACGCTGATCTACTCAAAACTACATCATTAACGGAATCTAACCGAAACGAACACAATCTGTGACAACAAATTTTATCCGTTCAAAAAAAGTAAGGTTAACCATCATGGATTTCTGCAAAAAATTGAAAATATTTTACTGTTGGAATTCCGGCTCAAAATGATTACAGGTATTGCAAATAATATATTGAGTAAGAAATTAACGGTTGGTTGCACTTGGAAAGTGCGGTTATTCGAAATTTCGTATTTTGAAATCCGCGGTTATATTATGTCATCGAACCGGGATTGCAGGCGAATGAGGCGACATATTGATGCAATTTAAACGCTGATCTACTCAAAACTACATCGTTAACGGAATCTAACCGAAACGAACACAATCTGTGACAACAAATTTTATCCGTTCAAAAAAAGTAAGGTTAACCATCATGGATTTCTGCAAAAAATTGAAAATATTTTACTGTTGGAATTCCGGCTCAAAATGATTACAGGTATTGCAAATAATATATTGAGTAAGAAATTAACGGTTGGTTGCACTTGGAAAGTGCGGTTATTCGAAATTTCGTATTTTGAAATCCGCGGTTATATTATGTCATCGAACCGGGATTGCAGGCGAATGAGGCGACATATTGATGCAATTTAAACGCTGATCTACTCAAAACTACATCGTTAACGGAATCTAACCGAAACGAACACAATCTGTGACAACAAATTTTATCCGTTCAAAAAAAGTAAGGCTAACCATCAGGGATTTCTGCAAAAAATTGAAAATATTTTACTGTTGGAATTCCGGCTCAAAATGATTACAGGTATTGCAAATAATATATTGAGTAAGAAATTAACGGTTGGCTGCGCTTGGAAAGTGCGGTTATTTTAAATTTCGTATTTTGAAATCCGCGGTTATATTATGTCATCGAACCGGGATTGCAGGCGAATGAGGCGACATATTGATGCAATTTAAACGCTGATCTACTCAAAACTACATCATTAACGGAATCTAACCGAAACGAACACAATCTGTGACAACAAATTTTATCCGTTCAAAAAAAGTAAGGCTAACCATCAGGGATTTCTGCAAAAAATTGAAAATATTTTACTGTTGGAATTCCGGCTCAAAATGATTACAGGTATTGCAAATAATATATTGAGTAAGAAATTAACGGTTGGCTGCACTTGGAAAGTGCGGTTATTTTAAATTTCGTATTTTGAAATCCGCGGTTATATTATGTCATCGAACCGGGATTGCAGGCGAATGAGGCGACATATTGATGCAATTTAAACGCTGATCTACTCAAAACTACATCGTTAACGGAATCTAACCGAAACGAACACAATCTGTGACAACAAATTTTATCCGTTCAAAAAAAGTAAGGCTAACCATCAGGGATTTCTGCAAAAAATTGAAAATATTTTACTTTTGGAATTCCGGCTCAAAATGATTACAGGTATTGCAAATAATATATTGAGTAAGAAATTAACGGTTGGTTGCACTTGGAAAGTGCGGTTATTCGAAATTTCGTATTTTGAAATCCGCGGTTATATTATGTCATCGAACCGGGACTGCAGGCGAATGAGGCGACATATTGATGCAATTTAAACGCTGATCTACTCAAAACTACATCTTTAACGGAATCTAACCGAAACGAACACAATCTGTGACAACAAATTTTATCCGTTCAAAAAAAGTAAGGCTAACCATCAGGGATTTCTGCAAAAAATTGAAAATATTTTACTGTTGGAATTCCGGCTCAAAATGATTACAGGTATTGCAAATAATATATTGAGTAAGAAATTAACGGTTGGTTGCACTTGGAAAGTGCGGTTATTGGAAATTTCGTATTTTGAAATCCGCGGTTATATTATATCATCGAACCGGGATTGCAGGCGAATGAGGCGACATATTGATGCAATTTAAACGCTGATCTACTCAAAACTACATCGTTAACGGAATCTAACCGAAACGAACACAATCTGTGACAACAAATTTTATCCGTTCAAAAAAAGTAAGGCTAACCATCAGGGATTTCTGCAAAAAATTGAAAATATTTTACTTTTGGAATTCCGGCTCAAAATGATTACAGGTATTGCAAATAATATATTGAGTAAGAAATTAACGGTTGGTTGCACTTGGAAAGTGCGGTTATTGGAAATTTCGTATTTTGAAATCCGTGGTTATATTATGTCATCGAACCGGGATTGCAGGCGAATGAGGCGACATATTGATGCAATTTAAACGCTGATCTACTCAAAACTACATCTTTAACGGAATCTAACCGAAACGAACACAATCTGTGACAACAAATTTTATCCGTTCAAAAAAAGTAAGGCTAACCATCAGGGATTTCTGCAAAAAATTGAAAATATTTTACTGTTGGAATTCCGGCTCAAAATGATTACAGGTATTGCAAATAATATATTGAGTAAGAAATTAACGGTTGGTTGCACTTGGAAAGTGCGGTTATTGGAAATTTCGTATTTTGAAATTCGCGGTTATATTATATCATCGAACCGGGATTGCAGGCGAATGAGGCGACATATTGATGCAATTTAAACGCTGATCTACTCAAAACTACATCGTTAACGGAATCTAACCGAAACGAACACAATCTGTGACAACAAATTTTATCCGTTCAAAAAAAGTAAGGCTAACCATCAGGGATTTCTGCAAAAAATTGAAAATATTTTACTGTTGGAATTCCGGCT
This sequence comes from Nephrotoma appendiculata, assembly GCA_947310385.1. Lineage (NCBI taxonomy): Eukaryota > Metazoa > Arthropoda > Insecta > Diptera > Tipulidae > Nephrotoma > Nephrotoma appendiculata. The sequence continues at coordinate 276,269,474 of OX371224.1, forward strand.
CAAAATGATTACAGGTATTGCAAATAATATATTGAGTAAGAAATTAACGGTTGGCTGCACTTGGAAAGTGCGGTTATTTTAAATTTCGTATTTTGAAATCCGCGGTTATATTATGTCATCGAACCGGGATTGCAGGCGAATGAGGCGACATATTGATGCAATTTAAACGCTGATCTACTCAAAACTACATCGTTAACGGAATCTAACCGAAACGAACACAATCTGTGACAACAAATTTTATCCGTTCAAAAAAAGTAAGGCTAACCATCAGGGATTTCTGCAAAAAATTGAAAATATTTTACTGTTGGAATTCCGGCTCAAAATGATTACAGGTATTGCAAATAATATATTGAGTAAGAAATTAACGGTTGGCTGCACTTGGAAAGTGCGGTTATTCGAAATTTCGTATTTTGAAATCCGCGGTTATATTATGTCATCGAACCGGGCGAATGAGGCGACATATTGATGCAATTTAAACGCTGATCTACTCAAAACTACATCGTTAACGGAATCTAACCGAAACGAACACAATCTGTGACAACAAATTTTATCCGTTCAAAAAAAGTAAGGCTAACCATCAGGGATTTCTGCAAAAAATTGAAAATATTTTACTGTTGGAATTCCGGCTCAAAATGATTACAGGTATTGCAAATAATATATTGAGTAAGAAATTAACGGTTGGTTGCACTTGGAAAGTGCGGTTATTGGAAATTTCGTATTTTGAAATCCGCGGTTATATTATGTCATCGAACCGGGATTGCAGGCGAATGAGGCGACATATTGATGCAATTTAAACGCTGATCTACTCAAAACTACATCGTTAACGGAATCTAACCGAAACGAACACAATCTGTGACAACAAATTTTATCCGTTCAAAAAAAGTAAGGCTAACCATCAGGGATTTCTGCAAAAAATTGAAAATATTTTACTTTTGGAATTCCGGCTCAAAATGATTACAGGTATTGCAAATAATATATTGAGTAAGAAATTAACGGTTGGTTGCACTTGGAAAGTGCGGTTATTGGAAATTTCGTATTTTGAAATCCGCGGTTATATTATGTCATCGAACCGGGATTGCAGGCGAATGAGGCGACATATTGATGCAATTTAAACGCTGATCTACTCAAAACTACATCGTTAACGGAATCTAACCGAAACGAACACAATCTGTGACAACAAATTTTATCCGTTCAAAAAAAGTAAGGCTAACCATCAGGGATTTCTGCAAAAAATTGAAAATATTTTACTGTTGGAATTCCGGCTCAAAATGATTACAGGTATTGCAAATAATATATTGAGTAAGAAATTAACGGTTGGTTGCACTTGGAAAGTGCGGTTATTGGAAATTTCGTATTTTGAAATCCGCGGTTATATTATGTCATCGAACCGGGATTGCAGGCGAATGAGGCGACATATTGATGCAATTTAAACGCTGATCTACTCAAAACTACATCGTTAACGGAATCTAACCGAAACGAACACAATCTGTGACAACAAATTTTATCCGTTCAAAAAAAGTAAGGCTAACCATCTGGGATTTCTGCAAAAAATTGAAAATATTTTACTGTTGGAATTCCGGCTCAAAATGATTACAGGTATTGCAAATAATATATTGAGTAAGAAATTAACGGTTGGTTGCACTTGGAAAGTGCGGTTATTCGAAATTTCGTATTTTGAAATCCGCGGTTATATTATGTCATCGAACCGGGATTGCAGGCGAATGAGGCGACATATTGATGCAATTTAAACGCTGATCTACTCAAAACTACATCGTTAACGGAATCTAACCGAAACGAACACAATCTGTGACAACAAACTTAAAATGATTATAGGTATTGCAAATAATATATTGAGTAAGAAATTAACGGTTGGTTGCACTTGGAAAGTGCGGTTATTCGAAATTTCGTATTTTGAAATCCGCGGTTATATTATGTCATCGAACCGGGATTGCAGGCGAATGAGGCGACATATTGATGCAATTTAAACGCTGATCTACTCAAAACTACATCGTTAACGGAATCTAACCGAAACGAACACAATCTGTGACAACAAACTTAAAATGATTATAGGTATTGCAAATAATATATTGAGTAAGAAATTAACGGTTGGTTGCACTTGGAAAGTGCGGTTATTCGAAATTTCGTATTTTGAAATCCGCGGTTATATTATGTCATCGAACCGGGATTGCAGGCGAATGAGGCGACATATTGATGCAATTTAAACGCTGATCTACTCAAAACTACATCGTTAACGGAATCTAACCGAAACGAACACAATCTGTGACAACAAATTTTATCCGTTCAAAAAAAGTAAGGTTAACCATCATGGATTTCTGCAAAAAATTGAAAATATTTTACTGTTGGAATTCCGGCTCAAAATGATTACAGGTATTGCAAATAATATATTGAGTAAGAAATTAACGGTTGGTTGCACTTGGAAAGTGCGGTTATTCGAAATTTCGTATTTTGAAATCCGCGGTTATATTATGTCATCGAACCGGGATTGCAGGCGAATGAGGCGACATATTGATGCAATTTAAACGCTGATCTACTCAAAACTACATCGTTAACGGAATCTAACCGAAACGAACACAATCTGTGACAACAAATTTTATCCGTTCAAAAAAAGTAAGGCTTAACCATCAGGGATTTCTGCAAAAAATTGAAAATATTTTACTGTTGGAATTCCGGCTCAAAATGATTACAGGTATTGCAAATAATATATTGAGTAAGAAATTAACGGTTGTTTGCACTTGGAAAGTGCGGTTATTCGAAATTTCGTATTTTGAAATCCGCGGTTATATTATGTCATCGAACCGGGATTGCAGGCGAATGAGGCGACATATTGATGCAATTTAAACGCTGATCTACTCAAAACTACATCGTTAACGGAATCTAACCGAAACGAACACAATCTGTGACAACAAATTTTATCCGTTCAAAAAAAGTAAGGCTTAACCATCAGGGATTTCTGCAAAAAATTGAAAATATTTTACTGTTGGAATTCCGGCTCAAAATGATTACAGGTATTGCAAATAATATATTGAGTAAGAAATTAACGGTTGGCTGCACTTGGAAAGTGCGGTTATTGGAAATTTCGTATTTTGAAATCCGCGGTTATATTATGCCATCGAACCGGGATTGCAGGCGAATGAGGCGACATATTGATGCAATTTAAACGCTGATCTACTCAAAACTACATCGTTAACGGAATCTAACCGAAACGAACACAACCTTTGATAACAAATTTTATCCGTTCAAAAAAGGTAAGGCTAACCATCAGGGATTTCTGCAAAAAATTGAAAATATTTTACTGTTGGAATTCCGGCTCAAAATGATTACAGGTATTGCAAATAATATATTGAGTAAGAAATTAACGGTTGGTTGCACTTGGAAAGTGCGGTTATTCGAAATTTCGTATTTTGATATCCGCGGTTATATTATGTCATCGAACCGGGATTGCAGGCGAATGAGGCGACATATTGATGCAATTTAAACGCTGATCTACTCAAAACTACATCGTTAACGGAATCTAACCGAAACGAACACAATCTGTGACAACAAACTTAAAATGATTATAGGTATTGCAAATAATATATTGAGTAAGAAATTAACGGTTGGTTGCACTTGGAAAGTGCGGTTATTCGAAATTTCGTATTTTGAAATCCGCGGTTATATTATGTCATCGAACCGGGATTGCAGGCGAATGAGGCGACATATTGATGCAATTTAAACGCTGATCTACTCAAAACTACATCGTTAACGGAATCTAACCGAAACGAACACAATCTGTGACAACAAATTTTATCCGTTCAAAAAAAGTAAGGCTAACCATCATGGATTTCTGCAAAAAATTGAAAATATTTTACTGTTGGAATTCCGGCTCAAAATGATTACAGGTATTGCAAATAATATATTGAGTAAGAAATTAACGGTTGGTTGCACTTGGAAAGTGCGGTTATTCGAAATTTCGTATTTTGAAATCCGCGGTTATATTATGTCATCGAACCGGGATTGCAGGCGAATGAGGCGACATATTGATGCAATTTAAACGCTGATCTACTCAAAACTACATCGTTAACGGAATCTAACCGAAACGAACACAATCTGTGACAACAAATTTTATCCGTTCAAAAAAAGTAAGGCTAACCATCAGGGATTTCTGCAAAAAATTGAAAATATTTTACTGTTGGAATTCCGGCGCAAAATGATTACAGGTGTTGCAAATAATATATTGAGTAAGAAATTAATGGTTGGTTGCACTTGGAAAGTTCGGTTATTGGAAATTTCGTATTTTGAAATCCGCGGTTATATTATGTCATCGAACCGGGATTGCAGGCGAATGAGGCGACATATTGATGCAATTTAAACGCTGATCTACTCAAAACTACATCGTTAACGGAATCTAACCGAAACGAACACAATCTGTGACAACAAATTTTATCCGTTCAAAAAAAGTAAGGCTAACCATCAGGGATTTCTGCAAAAAATTGAAAATATTTTACTGTTGGAATTCCGGCTCAAAATGATTACAGGTATTGCAAATAATATATTGAGTAAGAAATTAACGGTTGGCTGCACTTGGAAAGTGCGGTTATTGGAAATTTCGTATTTTGAAATCCGCGGTTATATTATGTCATCGAACCGGGATTGCAGGCGAATGAGGCGACATATTGATGCAATTTAAACGCTGATCTACTCAAAACTACATCGTTAACGGAATCTAACCGAAACGAACACAATCTGTGACAACAAATTTTATCCGTTCAAAAAAAGTAAGGCTAACCATCAGGGATTTCTGCAAAAAATTGAAAATATTTTACTGTTGGAATTCCGGCGCAAAATGATTACAGGTGTTGCAAATAATATATTGAGTAAGAAATTAATGGTTGGTTGCACTTGGAAAGTGCGGTTATTCGAAATTTCGTATTTTGAAATCCGCGGTTATATTATGTCATCGAACCGGGATTGCAGGCGAATGAGGCGACATATTGATGCAATTTAAACGCTGATCTACTCAAAACTACATCGTTAACGGAATCTAACCGAAACGAACACAATCTGTGACAAGAAATTTTATCCGTTCAAAAAAAGTAAGGCTAACCATCAGGGATTTCTGCAAAAAATTGAAAATATTTTACTGTTTTAATTCCGGCTCAAAATGATTACAGGTATTGCAAATAATATATTGAGTAAGAAATTAACGGTTGGCTGCACTTGGAAAGTGCGGTTATTGGAAATTTCGTATTTTGAAATCCGCGGTTATATTATGCCATCGAACCGGGATTGCAGGCGAATGAGGCGACATATTGATGCAATTTAAACGCTGATCTACTCAAAACTACATCGTTAACGGAATCTAACCGAAACGAACACAACCTTTGATAACAAATTTTATCCGTTCAAAAAAGGTAAGGCTAACCATCAGGGATTTCTGCAAAAAATTGAAAATATTTTACTGTTGGAATTCCGGCTCAAAATGATTACAGGTATTGCAAATAATATATTGAGTAAGAAATTAACGGTTGGCTGCACTTGGAAAGTGCGGTTATTGGAAATTTCGTATTTTGAAATCCGCGGTTATATTATGCCATCGAACCGGGATTGCAGGCGAATGAGGCGACATATTGATGCAATTTAAACGCTGATCTACTCAAAACTACATCGTTAACGGAATCTAACCGAAACGAACACAACCTTTGATAACAAATTTTATCCGTTCAAAAAAGGTAAGGCTAACCATCAGGGATTTCTGCAAAAAATTGAAAATATTTTACTGTTGGAATTCCGGCTCAAAATGATTACAGGTATTGCAAATAATATATTGAGTAAGAAATTAACGGTTGGTTGCACTTGGAAAGTGCGGTTATTCGAAATTTCGTATTTTGATATCCGCGGTTATATTATGTCATCGAACCGGGATTGCAGGCGAATGAGGCGACATATTGATGCAATTTAAACGCTGATCTACTCAAAACTACATCGTTAACGGAATCTAACCGAAACGAACACAATCTGTGACAACAAATTTTATCCGTTCAAAAAAAGTAAAGCTAACCATCAGGGATTTCTGCAAAAAATTGAAAATATTTTACTGTTGGAATTCCGGCTCAAAATGATTACAGGTATTGCAAATAATATATTGAGTAAGAAATTAACGGTTGGCTGCACTTGGAAAGTGCGGTTATTGGAAATTTCGTATTTTGAAATCCGCGGTTATATTATGTCATCGAACCGGGATTGCAGGCGAATGAGGCGACATATTGATGCAATTTAAACGCTGATCTACTCAAAACTACATCGTTAACGGAATCTAACCGAAACGAACACAATCTGTGACAACAAATTTTATCCGTTCAAAAAAAGTAAAGCTAACCATCAGGGATTTCTGCAAAAAATTGAAAATATTTTACTGTTGGAATTCCGGCTCAAAATGATTACAGGTATTGCAAATAATATATTGAGTAAGAAATTAACGGTTGGCTGCACTTGGAAAGTGCGGTTATTGGAAATTTCGTATTTTGAAATCCGCGGTTATATTATGTCATCGAACCGGGATTGCAGGCGAATGAGGCGACATATTGATGCAATTTAAACGCTGATCTACTCAAAACTACATCGTTAACGGAATCTAACCGAAACGAACACAATCTGTGACAACAAATTTTATCCGTTCAAAAAAAGTAAGGCTAACCATCAGGGATTTCTGCAAAAAATTGAAAATATTTTACTGTTGGAATTCCGGCTCAAAATGATTACAGGTATTGCAAATAATATATTGAGTAAGAAATTAACGGTTGGTTGCACTTGGAAAGTGCGGTTATTCGAAATTTCGTATTTTGAAATCCGCGGTTATATTATGTCATCGAACCGGGATTGCAGGCGAATGAGGCGACATATTGATGCAATTTAAACGCTGATCTACTCAAAACTACATCGTTAACGGAATCTAACCGAAACGAACACAATCTGTGACAACAAACTTTATCCGTTCAAAAAAAGTTAGGCTAAAAAGTAAGGCTTAAAAATCAGGGATTTCTGCAAAAAATTGAAAATATTTTACTGTTGGAATTCCGGCTCAAAATGATTACAGGTATTGCAAATAATATATTGAGTAAGAAATTAACGGTTGGTTGCACTTGGAAAGTGCGGTTATTCGAAATTTCGTATTTTGAAATCCGCGGTTATATTATGTCATCGAACCGGGATTGCAGGCGAATGAGGCGACATATTGATGCAATTTAAACGCTGATCTACTCAAAACTACATCGTTAACGGAATCTAACCGAAACGAACACAACCTGTGACAACAAACTTTATCCGTTCAAAAAAAGTTAGGCTAAAAAGTAAGGCTTAAAAATCAGGGATTTCTGCAAAAAATTGAAAATATTTTACTGTTGGAATTCCGGCTCAAAATGATTACAGGTATTGCAAATAATATATTGAGTAAGAAATTAACGGTTGGTTGCACTTGGAAAGTGCGGTTATTCGAAATTTCGTATTTTGAAATCCGCGGTTATATTATGTCATCGAACCGGGATTGCAGGCGAATGAGGCGACATATTGATGCAATTTAAACGCTGATCTACTCAAAACTACATCGTTAACGGAATCTAACCGAAACGAACACAATCTGTGACAACAAATTTTATCCGTTCAAAAAAAGTAAGGCTAACCATCAGGGATTTCTGCAAAAAATTGAAAATATTTTACTGTTGGAATTCCGGCTCAAAATGATTATAGGTATTGCAAATAATATATTGAGTAAGAAATTAACGGTTGGTTGCACTTGGAAAGTGCGGTTATTCGAAATTTCGTATTTTGAAATCCGCGGTTATATTATGTCATCGAACCGGGACTGCAGGCGAATGAGGCGACATATTGAGGCAATTTAAACGCTGATCTACTCAAAACTACATCGTTAACGGAATCTAACCGAAACGAACACAATCTGTGACAACAAATTTTATCCGTTCAAAAAAAGTAAGGCTAACCATCAGGGATTTCTGCAAAAAATTGAAAATATTTTACTGTTGGAATTCCGGCTCAAAATGATTACAGGTGTTGCAAATAATATATTGAGTAAGAAATTAATGGTTGGTTGCACTTGGAAAGTGCGGTTATTGGAAATTTCGTATTTTGAAATCCGCGGTTATATTATGTCATCGAACCGGGATTGCAGGCGAATGAGGCGACATATTGATGCAATTTAAACGCTGATCTACTCAAAACTACATCGTTAACGGAATCTAACCGAAACGAACACAATCTGTGACAACAAATTTTATCCGTTCAAAAAAAGTAAGGCTAACCATCAGGAATTTCTGCAAAAAATTGAAAATATTTTACTGTTGGAATTCCGGCTCAAAATGATTACAGGTATTGCAAATAATATATTGAGTAAGAAATTAACGGTTGGTTGCACTTGGAAAGTGCGGTTATTCGAAATTTCGTATTTTGAAATCCGCGGTTATATTATGTCATCGAACCGGGATTGCAGGCGAATGAGGTGACATATTGATGCAATTTAAACGCTGATCTACTCAAAACTACATCGTTAACGGAATCTAACCGAAACGAACACAATCTGTGACAACAAATTTTATCCGTTCAAAAAAAGTAAGGCTAACCATCAGGGATTTCTGCAAAAAATTGAAAATATTTTACTGTTGGAATTCCGGCTCAAAATGATTACAGGTATTGCAAATAATATATTGAGTAAGAAATTAACGGTTGGTTGCACTTGGAAAGTGCGGTTATTCGAAATTTCGTATTTTGAAATCCGCGGTTATATTATGTCATCGAACCGGGATTGCAGGCGAATGAGGCGACATATTGATGCAATTTAAACGCTGATCTACTCAAAACTACATCGTTAACGGAATCTAACCGAAACGAACACAATCTGTGACAACAAATTTTATCCGTTCAAAAAAAGTAAGGCTAACCATCAGGGATTTCTGCAAAAAATTGAAAATATTTTACTGTTGGAATTCCGGCTCAAAATGATTATAGGTATTGCAAATAATATATTGAGTAAAAAATTAACGGTTGGTTGCACTTGGAAAGTGCGGTTATTGGAAATTTCGTATTTTGAAATCCGTGGTTATATTATGTCATCGAACCGGGATTGCATGCAATTTAATGCAATTTATGCAATTTAAACGCTGATCTACTCAAAACTACATCGTTAACGGAATCTAACCGAAACGAACACAACCTGTGACAACAAATTTTATCCGTTCAAAAAAAGTAAGGCTAACCCATCAGGGATTTCTGCAAAAAATTGAAAATATTTTACTGTTGGAATTCCGGCTCAAAATGATTATAGGTATTGCAAATAATATATTGAGTAAGAAATTAACGGTTGGTTGCACTTGGAAAGTGCGGTTATTGGAAATTTCGTATTTTGAAATCCGTGGTTATATTATGTCATCGAACCGGGATTGCAGGCGAATGAGGCGACATATTGATGCAATTTAAACGCTGATCTACTCAAAACTACATCGTTAACGGAATCTAACCGAAACGAACACAATCTGTGACAACAAATTTTATCCGTTCAAAAAAAGTAAGGCATCAGGGATTTCTGCAAAAAATTGAAAATATTTTACTGTTGGAATTCCGGCTCAAAATGATTATAGGTATTGCAAATAATATATTGAGTAAAAAATTAACGGTTGGTTGCACTTGGAAAGTGCGGTTATTCGAAATTTCGTATTTTGAAATCCGCGGTTATATTATGTCATCGAACCGGGATTGCAGGCGAATGAGGCGACATATTGATGCAATTTAAACGCTGATCTACTCAAAACTACATCGTTAACGGAATCTAACCGAAACGAACACAATCTGTGACAACAAATTTTATCCGTTCAAAAAAAGTAAGGCATCAGGGATTTCTGCAAAAAATTGAAAATATTTTACTGTTGGAATTCCGGCTCAAAATGATTACAGGTATTGCAAATAATATATTGAGTAAGAAATTAACGGTTGGTTGCACTTGGAAAGTGCGGTTATTCGAAATTTCGTATTTTGAAATCCGCGGTTATATTATGTCATCGAACCGGGATTGCAGGCGAATGAGGCGACATATTGATGCAATTTAAACGCTGATCTACTCAAAACTACATCGTTAACGGAATCTAACCGAAACGAACACAATCTGTGACAACAAATTTTATCCGTTCAAAAAAAGTAAGGCTAACCATCAGGGATTTCTGCAAAAAATTGAAAATATTTTACTGTTGGAATTCCGGCTCAAAATGATTATAGGTATTGCAAATAATATATTGAGTAAGAAATTAACGGTTGGTTGCACTTGGAAAGTGCGGTTATTGGAAATTTCGTATTTTGAAATCCGCGGTTATATTATGTCATCGAACCGGGATTGCAGGCGAATGAGGCGACATATTGATGCAATTTAAACGCTGATCTACTCAAAACTACATCGTTAACGGAATCTAACCGAAACGAACACAATCTGTGACAACAAATTTTATCCGTTCAAAAAAAGTAAGGCTAACCATCAGGGATTTCTGCAAAAAATTGAAAATATTTTACTGTTGGAATTCCGGCTCAAAATGATTATAGGTATTGCAAATAATATATTGAGTAAGAAATTAACGGTTGGTTGCACTTGGAAAGTGCGGTTATTCGAAATTTCGTATTTTGAAATCCGCGGTTATATTATGTCATCGAACCGGGATTGCAGGCGAATGAGGCGACATATTGATGCAATTTAAACGCTGATCTACTCAAAACTACATCGTTAACGGAATCTAACCGAAACGAACACAATCTGTGACAACAAATTTTATCCGTTCAAAAAAAGTAAGGCTAACCATCAGGGATTTCTGCAAAAAATTGAAAATATTTTACTGTTGGAATTCCGGCTCAAAATGATTATAGGTATTGCAAATAATATATTGAGTAAAAAATTAACGGTTGGTTGCACTTGGAAAGTGCGGTTATTGGAAATTTCGTATTTTGAAATCCGTGGTTATATTATGTCATCGAACCGGGATTGCATGCAATTTAATGCAATTTATGCAATTTAAACGCTGATCTACTCAAAACTACATCGTTAACGGAATCTAACCGAAACGAACACAACCTGTGACAACAAATTTTATCCGTTCAAAAAAAGTAAGGCTAACCCATCAGGGATTTCTGCAAAAAATTGAAAATATTTTACTGTTGGAATTCCGGCTCAAAATGATTATAGGTATTGCAAATAATATATTGAGTAAAAAATTAACGGTTGGTTGCACTTGGAAAGTGCGGTTATTGGAAATTTCGTATTTTGAAATCCGTGGTTATATTATGTCATCGAACCGGGATTGCAGGCGAATGAGGCGACATATTGATGCAATTTAAACGCTGATCTACTCAAAACTACATCGTTAACGGAATCTAACCGAAACGAACACAATCTGTGACAACAAATTTTATCCGTTCAAAAAAAGTAAGGCATCAGGGATTTCTGCAAAAAATTGAAAATATTTTACTGTTGGAATTCCGGCTCAAAATGATTACAGGTATTGCAAATAATATATTGAGTAAGAAATTAACGGTTGGTTGCACTTGGAAAGTGCGGTTATTCGAAATTTCGTATTTTGAAATCCGCGGTTATATTATGTCATCGAACCGGGATTGCAGGCGAATGAGGCGACATATTGATGCAATTTAAACGCTGATCTACTCAAAACTACATCGTTAACGGAATCTAACCGAAACGAACACAATCTGTGACAACAAATTTTATCCGTTCAAAAAAAGTAAGGCATCAGGGATTTCTGCAAAAAATTGAAAATATTTTACTGTTGGAATTCCGGCTCAAAATGATTATAGGTATTGCAAATAATATATTGAGTAAAAAATTAACGGTTGGTTGCACTTGGAAAGTGCGGTTATTCGAAATTTCGTATTTTGAAATCCGCGGTTATATTATGTCATCGAACCGGGATTGCAGGCGAATGAGGCGACATATTGATGCAATTTAAACGCTGATCTACTCAAAACTACATCGTTAACGGAATCTAACCGAAACGAACACAATCTGTGACAACAAATTTTATCCGTTCAAAAAAAGTAAGGCATCAGGGATTTCTGCAAAAAATTGAAAATATTTTACTGTTGGAATTCCGGCTCAAAATGATTACAGGTATTGCAAATAATATATTGAGTAAGAAATTAACGGTTGGTTGCACTTGGAAAGTGCGGTTATTCGAAATTTCGTATTTTGAAATCCGCGGTTATATTATGTCATCGAACCGGGATTGCAGGCGAATGAGGCGACATATTGATGCAATTTAAACGCTGATCTACTCAAAACTACATCGTTAACGGAATCTAACCGAAACGAACACAATCTGTGACAACAAATTTTATCCGTTCAAAAAAAGTAAGGCTAACCATCAGGGATTTCTGCAAAAAATTGAAAATATTTTACTGTTGGAATTCCGGCTCAAAATGATTATAGGTATTGCAAATAATATATTGAGTAAGAAATTAACGGTTGGTTGCACTTGGAAAGTGCGGTTATTCGAAATTTCGTATTTTGAAATCCGCGGTTATATTATGTCATCGAACCGGGATTGCAGGCGAATGAGGCGACATATTGATGCAATTTAAACGCTGATCTACTCAAAACTACATCGTTAACGGAATCTAACCGAAACGAACACAATCTGTGACAACAAATTTTATCCGTTCAAAAAAAGTAAGGCTAACCATCAGGGATTTCTGCAAAAAATTGAAAATATTTTACTGTTGGAATTCCGGCTCAAAATGATTACAGGTATTGCAAATAATATATTGAGTAAGAAATTAACGGTTGGTTGCACTTGGAAAGTGCGGTTATTCGAAATTTCGTATTTTGAAATCCGCGGTTATATTATGTCATCGAACCGGGATTGCAGGCGAATGAGGCGACATATTGATGCAATTTAAACGCTGATCTACTCAAAACTACATCGTTAACGGAATCTAACCGAAACGAACACAATCTGTGACAACAAATTTTATCCGTTCAAAAAAAGTAAGGCTAACCATCAGGGATTTCTGCAAAAAATTGAAAATATTTTACTGTTGGAATTCCGGCTCAAAATGATTATAGGTATTGCAAATAATATATTGAGTAAGAAATTAACGGTTGGTTGCACTTGGAAAGTGCGGTTATTCGAAATTTCGTATTTTGAAATCCGCGGTTATATTATGTCATCGAACCGGGATTGCAGGCGAATGAGGCGACATATTGATGCAATTTAAACGCTGATCTACTCAAAACTACATCGTTAACGGAATCTAACCGAAACGAACACAATCTGTGACAACAAATTTTATCCGTTCAAAAAAAGTAAGGCTAACCATCAGGGATTTCTGCAAAAAATTGAAAATATTTTACTGTTGGAATTCCGGCTCAAAATGATTACAGGTATTGCAAATAATATATTGAGTAAGAAATTAACGGTTGGTTGCACTTGGAAAGTGCGGTTATTCGAAATTTCGTATTTTGAAATCCGCGGTTATATTATGTCATCGAACCGGGATTGCAGGCGAATGAGGCGACATATTGATGCAATTTAAACGCTGATCTACTCAAAACTACATCGTTGACGGAATCTAACCGAAACGAACACAATCTGTGACAACAAATTTTATCCGTTCAAAAAAAGTAAGGCTAACCATCAGGGATTTCTGCAAAAAATTGAAAATATTTTACTGTTGGAATTCAGGCTCAAAATGATTACAGGTATTGCAAATAATATATTGAGTAAGAAATTAACGGTTGGTTGCACTTGGAAAGCGCGGTTATTGGAAATTTCGTATTTTGAAATCCGCGGTTATATTATGTCATCGAACCGGGATTGCAGGCGAATGAGGCGACATATTGATGCAATTTAAACGCTGATCTACTCAAAACTACATCGTTAACGGAATCTAACCGAAACGAACACAATCTGTGACAACAAATTTTATCCGTTCAAAAAAAGTAAGGCTAACCATCAGGGATTTCTGCAAAAAATTGAAAATATTTTACTGTTGGAATTCCGGCTCAAAATGATTACAGGTATTGCAAATAATATATTGAGTAAGAAATTAACGGTTGGTTGCACTTGGAAAGTGCGGTTATTCGAAATTTCGTATTTTGAAATCCGCGGTTATATTATGTCATCGAACCGGGATTGCAGGCGAATGAGGCGACATATTGATGCAATTTAAACGCTGATCTACTCAAAACTACATCGTTAACGGAATCTAACCGAAACGAACACAATCTGTGACAACAAATTTTATCCGTTCAAAAAAAGTAAGGCTAACCATCAGGGATTTCTGCAAAAAATTGAAAATATTTTACTGTTGGAATTCCGGCTCAAAATGATTATAGGTATTGCAAATAATATATTGAGTAAAAAATTAACGGTTGGTTGCACTTGGAAAGTGCGGTTATTGGAAATTTCGTATTTTGAAATCCGTGGTTATATTATGTCATCGAACCGGGATTGCATGCAATTTAATGCAATTTATGCAATTTAAACGCTGATCTACTCAAAACTACATCGTTAACGGAATCTAACCGAAACGAACACAACCTGTGACAACAAATTTTATCCGTTCAAAAAAAGTAAGGCTAACCCATCAGGGATTTCTGCAAAAAATTGAAAATATTTTACTGTTGGAATTCCGGCTCAAAATGATTATAGGTATTGCAAATAATATATTGAGTAAAAAATTAACGGTTGGTTGCACTTGGAAAGTGCGGTTATTGGAAATTTCGTATTTTGAAATCCGTGGTTATATTATGTCATCGAACCGGGATTGCAGGCGAATGAGGCGACATATTGATGCAATTTAAACGCTGATCTACTCAAAACTACATCGTTAACGGAATCTAACCGAAACGAACACAATCTGTGACAACAAATTTTATCCGTTCAAAAAAAGTAAGGCTAACCATCAGGGATTTCTGCAAAAAATTGAAAATATTTTACTGTTGGAATTCCGGCTCAAAATGATTACAGGTATTGCAAATAATATATTGAGTAAGAAATTAACGGTTGGTTGCACTTGGAAAGTGCGGTTATTCGAAATTTCGTATTTTGAAATCCGCGGTTATATTATGTCATCGAACCGGGATTGCAGGCGAATGAGGCGACATATTGATGCAATTTAAACGCTGATCTACTCAAAACTACATCGTTAACGGAATCTAACCGAAACGAACACAATCTGTGACAACAAATTTTATCCGTTCAAAAAAAGTAAGGCTAACCATCAGGGATTTCTGCAAAAAATTGAAAATATTTTACTGTTGGAATTCCGGCTCAAAATGATTACAGGTATTGCAAATAATATATTGAGTAAGAAATTAACGGTTGGTTGCACTTGGAAAGTGCGGTTATTCGAAATTTCGTATTTTGAAATCCGCGGTTATATTATGTCATCGAACCGGGATTGCAGGCGAATGAGGCGACATATTGATGCAATTTAAACGCTGATCTACTCAAAACTACATCGTTAACGGAATCTAACCGAAACGAACACAATCTGTGACAACAAATTTTATCCGTTCAAAAAAAGTAAGGCTAACCATCAGGGATTTCTGCAAAAAATTGAAAATATTTTACTGTTGGAATTCAGGCTCAAAATGATTACAGGTATTGCAAATAATATATTGAGTAAGAAATTAACGGTTGGTTGCACTTGGAAAGTGCGGTTATTGGAAATTTCGTATTTTGAAATGCGTGGTTATATTATGTCATCGAACCGGGATTGCAGGCGAATGAGGCGACATATTGATGCAATTTAAACGCTGATCTACTCAAAACTACATCGTTAACGGAATCTAACCGAAACGAACACAATCTGTGACAACAAATTTTATCCGTTCAAAAAAAGTAAGGCCATCAGGGATTTCTGCAAAAAATTGAAAATATTTTACTGTTGGAATTCCGGCTCAAAATGATTACAGGTATTGCAAATAATATATTGAGTAAGAAATTAACGGTTGGTTGCACTTGGAAAGTGCGGTTATTGGAAATTTCGTATTTTGAAATCCGCGGTTATATTATGTCATCGAACCGGGATTGCAGGCGAATGAGGCGACATATTGATGCAATTTAAACGCTGATCTACTCAAAACTACATCGTTAACGGAATCTAACCGAAACGAACACAATCTGTGACAACAAATTTTATCCGTTCAAAAAAAGTAAGGCTAACCATCAGAGATTTCTGCAAAAAATTGAAAATATTTTACTGTTGGAATTCCGGCTCAAAATGATTACAGGTATTGCAAATAATATATTGAGTAAGAAATTAACGGTTGGTTGCACTTGGAAAGTGCGGTTATTGGAAATTTCGTATTTTGAAATCCGCGGTTATATTATGTCATCGAACCGGGATTGCAGGCGAATGAGGCGACATATTGATGCAATTTAAACGCTGATCTACTCAAAACTACATCGTTAACGGAATCTAACCGAAACGAACACAATCTGTGACAACAAATTTTATCCGTTCAAAAAAAGTAAGGCTAACCATCAGGGATTTCTGCAAAAAATTGAAAATATTTTACTGTTGGAATTCCGGCTCAAAATGATTACAGGTATTGCAAATAATATATTGAGTAAGAAATTAACGGTTGGTTGCACTTGGAAAGTGCGGTTATTCGAAATTTCGTATTTTGAAATCCGCGGTTATATTATGTCATCGAACCGGGATTGCAGGCGAATGAGGCGACATATTGATGCAATTTAAACGCTGATCTACTCAAAACTACATCGTTAACGGAATCTAACCGAAACGAACACAATCTGTGACAACAAATTTTATCCGTTCAAAAAAAGTAAGGCTAACCATCAGGGATTTCTGCAAAAAATTGAAAATATTTTACTGTTGGAATTCCGGCTCAAAATGATTACAGGTATTGCAAATAATATATTGAGTAAGAAATTAACGGTTGGTTGCACTTGGAAAGTGCGGTTATTCGAAATTTCGTATTTTGAAATCCGCGGTTATATTATGTCATCGAACCGGGATTGCAGGCGAATGAGGCGACATATTGATGCAATTTAAACGCTGATCTACTCAAAACTACATCGTTAACGGAATCTAACCGAAACGAACACAACCTGTGACAACAAATTTTATCCGTTCAAAAAAAGTAAGGCTAACCCATCAGGGATTTCTGCAAAAAATTGAAAATATTTTACTGTTGGAATTCCGGCTCAAAATGATTATAGGTATTGCAAATAATATATTGAGTAAAAAATTAACGGTTGGTTGCACTTGGAAAGTGCGGTTATTGGAAATTTCGTATTTTGAAATCCGCGGTTATATTATGTCATCGAACCGGGATTGCAGGCGAATGAGGCGACATATTGATGCAATTTAAACGCTGATCTACTCAAAACTACATCGTTAACGGAATCTAACCGAAACGAACACAATCTGTGACAACAAATTTTATCCGTTCAAAAAAAGTAAGGCTAACCATCAGGGATTTCTGCAAAAAATTGAAAATATTTTACTGTTGGAATTCCGGCTCAAAATGATTATAGGTATTGCAAATAATATATTGAGTAAAAAATTAACGGTTGGTTGCACTTGGAAAGTGCGGTTATTGGAAATTTCGTATTTTGAAATCCGTGGTTATATTATGTCATCGAACCGGGATTGCAGGCGAATGAGGCGACATATTGATGCAATTTAAACGCTGATCTACTCAAAACTACATCGTTAACGGAATCTAACCGAAACGAACACAATCTGTGACAACAAATTTTATCCGTTCAAAAAAAGTAAGGCATCAGGGATTTCTGCAAAAAATTGAAAATATTTTACTGTTGGAATTCCGGCTCAAAATGATTACAGGTATTGCAAATAATATATTGAGTAAGAAATTAACGGTTGGTTGCACTTGGAAAGTGCGGTTATTCGAAATTTCGTATTTTGAAATCCGCGGTTATATTATGTCATCGAACCGGGATTGCAGGCGAATGAGGCGACATATTGATGCAATTTAAACGCTGATCTACTCAAAACTACATCGTTAACGGAATCTAACCGAAACGAACACAATCTGTGACAACAAATTTTATCCGTTCAAAAAAAGTAAGGCATCAGGGATTTCTGCAAAAAATTGAAAATATTTTACTGTTGGAATTCCGGCTCAAAATGATTATAGGTATTGCAAATAATATATTGAGTAAAAAATTAACGGTTGGTTGCACTTGGAAAGTGCGGTTATTCGAAATTTCGTATTTTGAAATCCGCGGTTATATTATGTCATCGAACCGGGATTGCAGGCGAATGAGGCGACATATTGATGCAATTTAAACGCTGATCTACTCAAAACTACATCGTTAACGGAATCTAACCGAAACGAACACAATCTGTGACAACAAATTTTATCCGTTCAAAAAAAGTAAGGCATCAGGGATTTCTGCAAAAAATTGAAAATATTTTACTGTTGGAATTCCGGCTCAAAATGATTACAGGTATTGCAAATAATATATTGAGTAAGAAATTAACGGTTGGTTGCACTTGGAAAGTGCGGTTATTCGAAATTTCGTATTTTGAAATCCGCGGTTATATTATGTCATCGAACCGGGATTGCAGGCGAATGAGGCGACATATTGATGCAATTTAAACGCTGATCTACTCAAAACTACATCGTTAACGGAATCTAACCGAAACGAACACAATCTGTGACAACAAATTTTATCCGTTCAAAAAAAGTAAGGCTAGCTAGCCATCAGGGATTTCTGCAAAAAGTTGAAAATATTTTACTGTTGGAATTCCGGCTCAAAATGATTATAGGTATTGCAAATAATATATTGAGTAAAAAATTAACGGTTGGTTGCACTTGGAAAGTGCGGTTATTGGAAATTTCGTATTTTGAAATCCGTGGTTATATTATGTCATCGAACCGGGATTGCAGGCGAATGAGGCGACATATTGATGCAATTTAAACGCTGATCTACTCAAAACTACATCGTTAACGGAATCTAACCGAAACGAACACAATCTGTGACAACAAATTTTATCCGTTCAAAAAAAGTAAGGCTAACCATCAGGGATTTCTGCAAAAAATTGAAAATATTTTACTGTTGGAATTCCGGCTCAAAATGATTATAGGTATTGCAAATAATATATTGAGTAAGAAATTAACGGTTGGTTGCACTTGGAAAGTGCGGTTATTCGAAATTTCGTATTTTGAAATCCGCGGTTATATTATGTCATCGAACCGGGATTGCAGGCGAATGAGGCGACATATTGATGCAATTTAAACGCTGATCTACTCAAAACTACATCGTTAACGGAATCTAACCGAAACGAACACAATCTGTGACAACAAATTTTATCCGTTCAAAAAAAGTAAGGCTAGCCATCAGGGATTTCTGCAAAAAATTGAAAATATTTTACTGTTGGAATTCCGGCTCAAAATGATTATAGGTATTGCAAATAATATATTGAGTAAGAAATTAACGGTTGGTTGCACTTGGAAAGTGCGGTTATTGGAAATTTCGTATTTTGAAATCCGCGGTTATATTATGTCATCGAACCGGGATTGCAGGCGAATGAGGCGACATATTGATGCAATTTAAACGCTGATCTACTCAAAACTACATCGTTAACGGAATCTAACCGAAACGAACACAATCTGTGACAACAAATTTTATCCGTTCAAAAAAATAACCATCAGGGATTTCTGCAAAAAATTGAAAATATTTTACTGTTGGAATTCCGGCTCAAAATGATTACAGGTATTGCAAATAATATATTGAGTAAGAAATTAACGGTTGGTTGCACTTGGAAAGTGCGGTTATTCGAAATTTCGTATTTTGAAATCCGCGGTTATATTATGTCATCGAACCGGGATTGCAGGCGAATGAGGCGACATATTGATGCAATTTAAACGCTGATCTACTCAAAACTACATCGTTAACGGAATCTAACCGAAACGAACACAATCTGTGACAACAAATTTTATCCGTTCAAAAAAAGTAAGGCTAGCCATCAGGGATTTCTGCAAAAAATTGAAAATATTTTACTGTTGGAATTCCGGCTCAAAATGATTATAGGTATTGCAAATAATATATTGAGTAAGAAATTAACGGTTGGTTGCACTTGGAAAGTGCGGTTATTAGAAATATCGTATTTTGAAATCCGCGGTTATATTATGTCATCGAACCGGGATTGCAGGCGAATGAGGCGACATATTGATGCAATTTAAACGCTGATCTACTCAAAACTACATCGTTAACGGAATCTAACCGAAACGAACACAATTTGTGACAACAAATTTTATCCGTTCAAAAAAAGTCAGGCTAGCCATCAGGGATTTCTGCAAAAAATTGAAAATATTTTACTGTTGGAATTCCGGCTCAAAATGATTATAGGTATTGCAAATAATATATTGAGTAAGAAATTAACGGTTGGTTGCACTTGGAAAGTGCGGTTATTGGAAATATCGTATTTTGAAATCCGCGGTTATATTATGTCATCGAACCGGGATTGCAGGCGAATGAGGCGACATATTGATGCAATTTAAACGCTGATCTACTCAAAACTACATCGTTAACGGAATCTAACCGAAACGAACACAATCTGTGACAACAAATTTTATCCGTTCAAAAAAAGTAAGGCTAGCCATCAGGGATTTCTGCAAAAAATTGAAAATATTTTACTGTTGGAATTCCGGCTCAAAATGATTATAGGTATTGCAAATAATATATTGAGTAAGAAATTAACGGTTGGTTGCACTTGGAAAGTGCGGTTATTCGAAATTTCGTATTTTGAAATCCGCGGTTATATTATGTCATCGAACCGGGATTGCAGGCGAATGAGGCGACATATTGATGCAATTTAAACGCTGATCTACTCAAAACTACATCGTTAACGGAATCTAACCGAAACGAACACAATCTGTGACAACAAATTTTATCCGTTCAAAAAAAGTAAGGCTAACTAACCATCAGGGATTTCTGCAAAAAATTGAAAATATTTTACTGTTGGAATTCCGGCTCAAAATGATTATAGGTATTGCAAATAATATATTGAGTAAGAAATTAACGGTTGGTTGCACTTGGAAAGTGCGGTTATTGGAAATTTCGTATTTTGAAATCCGCGGTTATATTATGTCATCGAACCGGGATTGCAGGCGAATGAGGCGACATATTGATGCAATTTAAACGCTGATCTACTCAAAACTACATCGTTAACGGAATCTAACCGAAACGAACACAATCTGTGACAACAAATTTTATCCGTTCAAAAAAAGTAAGGCTAACTAACCATCAGGGATTTCTGCAAAAAATTGAAAATATTTTACTGTTGGAATTCCGGCTCAAAATGATTATAGGTATTGCAAATAATATATTGAGTAAGAAATTAACGGTTGGTTGCACTTGGAAAGTGCGGTTATTGGAAATTTCGTATTTTGAAATCCGCGGTTATATTATGTCATCGAACCGGGATTGCAGGCGAATGAGGCGACATATTGATGCAATTTAAACGCTGATCTACTCAAAACTACATCGTTAACGGAATCTAACCGAAACGAACACAATCTGTGACAACAAATTTTATCCGTTCAAAAAAAGTAAGGCTAACTAACCATCAGGGATTTCTGCAAAAAATTGAAAATATTTTACTGTTGGAATTCCGGCTCAAAATGATTATAGGTATTGCAAATAATATATTGAGTAAGAAATTAACGGTTGGTTGCACTTGGAAAGTGCGGTTATTGGAAATTTCGTATTTTGAAATCCGCGGTTATATTATGTCATCGAACCGGGATTGCAGGCGAATGAGGCGACATATTGATGCAATTTAAACGCTGATCTACTCAAAACTACATCGTTAACGGAATCTAACCGAAACGAACACAATCTGTGACAACAAATTTTATCCGTTCAAAAAAAGTAAGGCTAACCATCAGGGATTTCTGCAAAAAATTGAAAATATTTTACTGTTGGAATTCCGGCTCAAAATGATTATAGGTATTGCAAATAATATATTGAGTAAGAAATTAACGGTTGGTTGCACTTGGAAAGTGCGGTTATTGGAAATTTCGTATTTTGAAATCCGCGGTTATATTATGTCATCGAACCGGGATTGCAGGCGAATGAGGCGACATATTGATGCAATTTAAACGCTGATCTACTCAAAACTACATCGTTAACGGAATCTAACCGAAACGAACACAATCTGTGACAACAAATTTTATCCGTTCAAAAAAAGTAAGGCTAACTAACCATCAGGGATTTCTGCAAAAAATTGAAAATATTTTACTGTTGGAATTCCGGCTCAAAATGATTATAGGTATTGCAAATAATATATTGAGTAAGAAATTAACGGTTGGTTGCACTTGGAAAGTGCGGTTATTGGAAATTTCGTATTTTGAAATCCGCGGTTATATTATGTCATCGAACCGGGATTGCAGGCGAATGAGGCGACATATTGATGCAATTTAAACGCTGATCTACTCAAAACTACATCGTTAACGGAATCTAACCGAAACGAACACAATCTGTGACAACAAATTTTATCCGTTCAAAAAAAGTAAGGCTAGCCATCAGGGATTTCTGCAAAAAATTGAAAATATTTTACTGTTGGAATTCCGGCTCAAAATGATTACAGGTATTGCAAATAATATATTGAGTAAGAAATTAACGGTTGGTTGCACTTGGAAAGTGCGGTTATTCGAAATTTCGTATTTTGAAATCCGCGGTTATATTATGTCATCGAACCGGGATTGCAGGCGAATGAGGCGACATATTGATGCAATTTAAACGCTGATCTACTCAAAACTACATCGTTAACGGAATCTAACCGAAACGAACACAATCTGTGACAACAAATTTTATCCGTTCAAAAAAAGTAAGGCTAACCATCAGGGATTTCTGCAAAAAATTGAAAATATTTTACTGTTGGAATTCCGGCTCAAAATGATTACAGGTATTGCAAATAATATATTGAGTAAGAAATTAACGGTTGGTTGCACTTGGAAAGTGCGGTTATTCGAAATTTCGTATTTTGAAATCCGCGGTTATATTATGTCATCGAACCGGGATTGCAGGCGAATGAGGCGACATATTGATGCAATTTAAACGCTGATCTACTCAAAACTACATCGTTAACGGAATCTAACCGAAACGAACACAATCTGTGACAACAAATTTTATCCGTTCAAAAAAAGTAAGGCTAGCCATCAGGGATTTCTGCAAAAAATTGAAAATATTTTACTGTTGGAATTCCGGCTCAAAATGATTACAGGTATTGCAAATAATATATTGAGTAAGAAATTAACGGTTGGTTGCACTTGGAAAGTGCGGTTATTCGAAATTTCGTATTTTGAAATCCGCGGTTATATTATGTCATCGAACCGGGATTGCAGGCGAATGAGGCGACATATTGATGCAATTTAAACGCTGATCTACTCAAAACTACCTCGTTAACGGAATCTAACCGAAACGAACACAATCTGTGACAACAAATTTTATCCGTTCAAAAAAAGTTAGGCTAGCCATCAGGGATTTCTGCAAAAAATTGAAAATATTTTACTGTTGGAATTCCGGCTCAAAATGATTACAGGTATTGCAAATAATATATTGAGTAAGAAATTAACGGTTGGTTGCACTTGGAAAGTGCGGTTATTGGAAATTTCGTATTTTGAAATCCGCGGTTATATTATGTCATCGAACCGGGATTGCAGGCGAATGAGGCGACATATTGATGCAATTTAAACGCTGCTCTACTCAAAACTACATCGTTAACGGAATCTAACCGAAACGAACACAATCTGTGACAACAAATTGTATCCGTTCAAAAAAAGTAAGGCTAACCATCAGGGATTTCTGCAAAAAATTGAAAATATTTTACTGTTGAAATTCCGGCTCAAAATGATTACAGGTATTGCAAATAATATATTGAGTAAGAAATTAACGGTTGGTTGCACTTGGAAAGTGCGGTTATTGGAAATTTCGTATTTTGAAATCCGCGGTTATATTATGTCATCGAACCGGGATTGCAGGCGAATGAGGCGACATATTGATGCAATTTAAACGCTGATCTACTCAAAACTACATCGTTAACGGAATCTAACCGAAACGAACACAATCTGTGACAACAAATTTTATCCGTTCAAAAAAAGTAAGGCTAACTAACCATCAGGGATTTCTGCAAAAAATTGAAAATATTTTACTGTTGGAATTCCGGCTCAAAATGATTACAGGTATTGCAAATAATATATTGAGTAAGAAATTAACGGTTGGTTGCACTTGGAAAGTGCGGTTATTGGAAATTTCGTATTTTGAAATCCGCGGTTATATTATGTCATCGAACCGGGATTGCAGGCGAATGAGGCGACATATTGATGCAATTTAAACGCTGATCTACTCAACACTACATCGTTAACGGAATCTAACCGAAACGAACACAATCTGTGACAACAAATTTTATCCGTTCAAAAAAAGTAAGGCTAACCATCAGGGATTTCTGCAAAAAATTGAAAATATTTTACTGTTGGAATTCCGGCTTAAAATGATTACAGGTATTGCAAATAATATATTGAGTAAGAAATTAACGGTTGGTTGCACTTGGAAAGTGCGGTTATTCGAAATTTCGTATTTTGAAATCCGCGGTTATATTATGTCATCGAACCGGGATTGCAGGCGAATGAGGCGACATATTGATGCAATTTAAACGCTGATCTACTCAACACTACATCGTTAACGGAATCTAACCGAAACGAACACAATCTGTGACAACAAATTTTATCCGTTCAAAAAAAGTAAGGCTAACCATCAGGGATTTCTGCAAAAAATTGAAAATATTTTACTGTTGGAATTCCGGCTTAAAATGATTACAGGTATTGCAAATAATATATTGAGTAAGAAATTAACGGTTGGTTGCACTTGGAAAGTGCGGTTATTCGAAATTTCGTATTTTGAAATCCGCGGTTATATTATGTCATCGAACCGGGATTGCAGGCGAATGAGGCGACATATTGATGCAATTTAAACGCTGATCTACTCAACACTACATCGTTAACGGAATCTAACCGAAACGAACACAATCTGTGACAACAAATTGTATCCGTTCAAAAAAAGTAAGGCTAACCATCAGGGATTTCTGCAAAAAATTGAAAATATTTTACTGTTGGAATTCCGGCTCAAAATGATTACAGGTATTGCAAATAATATATTGAGTAAGAAATTAACGGTTGGTTGCACTTGGAAAGTGCGGTTATTGGAAATTTCGTATTTTGAAATCCGCGGTTATATTATGTCATCGAACCGGGATTGCAGGCGAATGAGGCGACATATTGATGCAATTTAAACGCTGATCTACTCAACACTACATCGTTAACGGAATCTAACCGAAACGAACACAATCTGTGACAACAAATTGTATCCGTTCAAAAAAAGTAAGGCTAACCATCAGGGATTTCTGCAAAAAATTGAAAATATTTTACTGTTGGAATTCCGGCTCAAAATGATTACAGGTATTGCAAATAATATATTGAGTAAGAAATTAACGGTTGGTTGCACTTGGAAAGTGCGGTTATTCGAAATTTCGTATTTTGAAATCCGCGGTTATATTATGTCATCGAACCGGGATTGCAGGCGAATGAGGCGACATATTGATGCAATTTAAACGCTGATCTACTCAACACTACATCGTTAACGGAATCTAACCGAAACGAACACAATCTGTGACAACAAATTTTATCCGTTCAAAAAAAGTAAGGCTAACCATCAGGGATTTCTGCAAAAAATTGAAAATATTTTACTGTTGGAATTCCGGCTCAAAATGATTACAGGTATTGCAAATAATATATTGAGTAAGAAATTAACGGTTGGTTGCACTTGGAAAGTGCGGTTATTGGAAATTTCGTATTTTGAAATCCGCGGTTATATTATGTCATCGAACCGGGATTGCAGGCGAATGAGGCGACATATTGATGCAATTTAAACGCTGATCTACTCAACACTACATCGTTAACGGAATCTAACCGAAACGAACACAATCTGTGACAACAAATTGTATCCGTTCAAAAAAAGTAAGGCTAACCATCAGGGATTTCTGCAAAAAATTGAAAATATTTTACTGTTGGAATTCCGGCTCAAAATGATTACAGGTATTGCAAATAATATATTGAGTAAGAAATTAACGGTTGGTTGCACTTGGAAAGTGCGGTTATTCGAAATTTCGTATTTTGAAATCCGCGGTTATATTATGTCATCGAACCGGGATTGCAGGCGAATGAGGCGACATATTGATGCAATTTAAACGCTGATCTACTCAACACTACATCGTTAACGGAATCTAACCGAAACGAACACAATCTGTGACAACAAATTTTATCCGTTCAAAAAAAGTAAGGCTAACCATCAGGGATTTCTGCAAAAAATTGAAAATATTTTACTGTTGGAATTCCGGCTCAAAATGATTACAGGTATTGCAAATAATATATTGAGTAAGAAATTAACGGTTGGTTGCACTTGGAAAGTGCGGTTATTGGAAATTTCGTATTTTGAAATCCGCGGTTATATTATGTCATCGAACCGGGATTGCAGGCGAATGAGGCGACATATTGATGCAATTTAAACGCTGATCTACTCAACACTACATCGTTAACGGAATCTAACCGAAACGAACACAATCTGTGACAACAAATTTTATCCGTTCAAAAAAAGTAAGGCTAACCATCAGGGATTTCTGCAAAAAATTGAAAATATTTTACTGTTGGAATTCCGGCTTAAAATGATTACAGGTATTGCAAATAATATATTGAGTAAGAAATTAACGGTTGGTTGCACTTGGAAAGTGCGGTTATTCGAAATTTCGTATTTTGAAATCCGCGGTTATATTATGTCATCGAACCGGGATTGCAGGCGAATGAGGCGACATATTGATGCAATTTAAACGCTGATCTACTCAACACTACATCGTTAACGGAATCTAACCGAAACGAACACAATCTGTGACAACAAATTTTATCCGTTCAAAAAAAGTAAGGCTAACCATCAGGGATTTCTGCAAAAAATTGAAAATATTTTACTGTTGGAACTCCGGCTCAAAATGATTACAGGTATTGCAAATAATATATTGAGTAAGAAATTAACGGTTGGTTGCACTTGGAAAGTGCGGTTATTCGAAATTTCGTATTTTGAAATCCGCGGTTATATTATGTCATCGAACCGGGATTGCAGGCGAATGAGGCGACATATTGATGCAATTTAAACGCTGATCTACTCAACACTACATCGTTAACGGAATCTAACCGAAACGAACACAATCTGTGACAACAAATTTTATCCGTTCAAAAAAAGTAAGGCTAACCATCAGGGATTTCTGCAAAAAATTGAAAATATTTTACTGTTGGAATTCCGGCTCAAAATGATTACAGGTATTGCAAATAATATATTGAGTAAGAAATTAACGGTTGGTTGCACTTGGAAAGTGCGGTTATTGGAAATTTCGTATTTTGAAATCCGCGGTTATATTATGTCATCGAACCGGGATTGCCGGCGAATGAGGCGACATATTGATGCAATTTAAACGCTGATCTACTCAACACTACATCGTTAACGGAATCTAACCGAAACGAACACAATCTGTGACAACAAATTTTATCCGTTCAAAAAAAGTAAGGCTAACCATCAGGGATTTCTGCAAAAAATTGAAAATATTTTACTGTTGGAACTCCGGCTCAAAATGATTACAGGTATTGCAAATAATATATTGAGTAAGAAATTAACGGTTGGTTGCACTTGGAAAGTGCGGTTATTCGAAATTTCGTATTTTGAAATCCGCGGTTATATTATGTCATCGAACCGGGATTGCAGGCGAATGAGGCGACATATTGATGCAATTTAAACGCTGATCTACTCAACACTACATCGTTAACGGAATCTAACCGAAACGAACACAATCTGTGACAACAAATTTTATCCGTTCAAAAAAAGTAAGGCTAACCATCAGGGATTTCTGCAAAAAATTGAAAATATTTTACTGTTGGAATTCCGGCTCAAAATGATTACAGGTATTGCAAATAATATATTGAGTAAGAAATTAACGGTTGGTTGCACTTGGAAAGTGCGGTTATTGGAAATTTCGTATTTTGAAATCCGCGGTTATATTATGTCATCGAACCGGGATTGCCGGCGAATGAGGCGACATATTGATGCAATTTAAACGCTGATCTACTCAACACTACATCGTTAACGGAATCTAACCGAAACGAACACAATCTGTGACAACAAATTTTATCCGTTCAAAAAAAGTAAGGCTAACCATCAGGGATTTCTGCAAAAAATTGAAAATATTTTACTGTTGGAATTCCGGCTCAAAATGATTACAGGTATTGCAAATAATATATTGAGTAAGAAATTAACGGTTGGTTGCACTTGGAAAGTGCGGTTATTCGAAATTTCGTATTTTGAAATCCGCGGTTATATTATGTCATCGAACCGGGATTGCAGGCGAATGAGGCGACATATTGATGCAATTTAAACGCTGATCTACTCAACACTACATCGTTAACGGAATCTAACCGAAACGAACACAATCTGTGACAACAAATTGTATCCGTTCAAAAAAAGTAAGGCTAACCATCAGGGATTTCTGCAAAAAATTGAAAATATTTTACTGTTGGAATTCCGGCTCAAAATGATTACAGGTATTGCAAATAATATATTGAGTAAGAAATTAACGGTTGGTTGCACTTGGAAAGTGCGGTTATTCGAAATTTCGTATTTTGAAATCCGCGGTTATATTATGTCATCGAACCGGGATTGCAGGCGAATGAGGCGACATATTGATGCAATTTAAACGCTGATCTACTCAACACTACATCGTTAACGGAATCTAACCGAAACGAACACAATCTGTGACAACAAATTTTATCCGTTCAAAAAAAGTAAGGCTAACCATCAGGGATTTCTGCAAAAAATTGAAAATATTTTACTGTTGGAATTCCGGCTCAAAATGATTACAGGTATTGCAAATAATATATTGAGTAAGAAATTAACGGTTGGTTGCACTTGGAAAGTGCGGTTATTGGAAATTTCGTATTTTGAAATCCGCGGTTATATTATGTCATCGAACCGGGATTGCAGGCGAATGAGGCGACATATTGATGCAATTTAAACGCTGATCTACTCAACACTACATCGTTAACGGAATCTAACCGAAACGAACACAATCTGTGACAACAAATTGTATCCGTTCAAAAAAAGTAAGGCTAACCATCAGGGATTTCTGCAAAAAATTGAAAATATTTTACTGTTGGAATTCCGGCTCAAAATGATTACAGGTATTGCAAATAATATATTGAGTAAGAAATTAACGGTTGGTTGCACTTGGAAAGTGCGGTTATTCGAAATTTCGTATTTTGAAATCCGCGGTTATATTATGTCATCGAACCGGGATTGCAGGCGAATGAGGCGACATATTGATGCAATTTAAACGCTGATCTACTCAACACTACATCGTTAACGGAATCTAACCGAAACGAACACAATCTGTGACAACAAATTTTATCCGTTCAAAAAAAGTAAGGCTAACCATCAGGGATTTCTGCAAAAAATTGAAAATATTTTACTGTTGGAATTCCGGCTCAAAATGATTACAGGTATTGCAAATAATATATTGAGTAAGAAATTAACGGTTGGTTGCACTTGGAAAGTGCGGTTATTGGAAATTTCGTATTTTGAAATCCGCGGTTATATTATGTTATCGAACCGGGATTGCAGGCGAATGAGGCGACATATTGATGCAATTTAAACGCTGATCTACTCAACACTACATCGTTAACGGAATCTAACCGAAACGAACACAATCTGTGACAACAAATTTTATCCGTTCAAAAAAAGTAAGGCTAACCATCAGGGATTTCTGCAAAAAATTGAAAATATTTTACTGTTGGAATTCCGGCTTAAAATGATTACAGGTATTGCAAATAATATATTGAGTAAGAAATTAACGGTTGGTTGCACTTGGAAAGTGCGGTTATTCGAAATTTCGTATTTTGAAATCCGCGGTTATATTATGTCATCGAACCGGGATTGCAGGCGAATGAGGCGACATATTGATGCAATTTAAACGCTGATCTACTCAACACTACATCGTTAACGGAATCTAACCGAAACGAACACAATCTGTGACAACAAATTTTATCCGTTCAAAAAAAGTAAGGCTAACCATCAGGGATTTCTGCAAAAAATTGAAAATATTTTACTGTTGGAACTCCGGCTCAAAATGATTACAGGTATTGCAAATAATATATTGAGTAAGAAATTAACGGTTGGTTGCACTTGGAAAGTGCGGTTATTCGAAATTTCGTATTTTGAAATCCGCGGTTATATTATGTCATCGAACCGGGATTGCAGGCGAATGAGGCGACATATTGATGCAATTTAAACGCTGATCTACTCAACACTACATCGTTAACGGAATCTAACCGAAACGAACACAATCTGTGACAACAAATTTTATCCGTTCAAAAAAAGTAAGGCTAACCATCAGGGATTTCTGCAAAAAATTGAAAATATTTTACTGTTGGAATTCCGGCTCAAAATGATTACAGGTATTGCAAATAATATATTGAGTAAGAAATTAACGGTTGGTTGCACTTGGAAAGTGCGGTTATTGGAAATTTCGTATTTTGAAATCCGCGGTTATATTATGTCATCGAACCGGGATTGCCGGCGAATGAGGCGACATATTGATGCAATTTAAACGCTGATCTACTCAACACTACATCGTTAACGGAATCTAACCGAAACGAACACAATCTGTGACAACAAATTTTATCCGTTCAAAAAAAGTAAGGCTAACCATCAGGGATTTCTGCAAAAAATTGAAAATATTTTACTGTTGGAATTCCGGCTTAAAATGATTACAGGTATTGCAAATAATATATTGAGTAAGAAATTAACGGTTGGTTGCACTTGGAAAGTGCGGTTATTCGAAATTTCGTATTTTGAAATCCGCGGTTATATTATGTCATCGAACCGGGATTGCAGGCGAATGAGGCGACATATTGATGCAATTTAAACGCTGATCTACTCAACACTACATCGTTAACGGAATCTAAC
This sequence comes from Nephrotoma appendiculata, assembly GCA_947310385.1. NCBI lineage: Eukaryota > Metazoa > Arthropoda > Insecta > Diptera > Tipulidae > Nephrotoma > Nephrotoma appendiculata. The sequence continues at coordinate 276,300,592 of OX371224.1, forward strand.
CGAAACGAACACAATCTGTGACAACAAATTTTATCCGTTCAAAAAAAGTAAGGCTAACCATCAGGGATTTCTGCAAAAAATTGAAAATATTTTACTGTTGGAATTCCGGCTCAAAATGATTACAGGTATTGCAAATAATATATTGAGTAAGAAATTAACGGTTGGTTGCACTTGGAAAGTGCGGTTATTGGAAATTTCGTATTTTGAAATCCGCGGTTATATTATGTCATCGAACCGGGATTGCAGGCGAATGAGGCGACATATTGATGCAATTTAAACGCTGATCTACTCAACACTACATCGTTAACGGAATCTAACCGAAACGAACACAATCTGTGACAACAAATTTTATCCGTTCAAAAAAAGTAAGGCTAACCATCAGGGATTTCTGCAAAAAATTGAAAATATTTTACTGTTGGAATTCCGGCTTAAAATGATTACAGGTATTGCAAATAATATATTGAGTAAGAAATTAACGGTTGGTTGCACTTGGAAAGTGCGGTTATTCGAAATTTCGTATTTTGAAATCCGCGGTTATATTATGTCATCGAACCGGGATTGCAGGCGAATGAGGCGACATATTGATGCAATTTAAACGCTGATCTACTCAACACTACATCGTTAACGGAATCTAACCGAAACGAACACAATCTGTGACAACAAATTTTATCCGTTCAAAAAAAGTAAGGCTAACCATCAGGGATTTCTGCAAAAAATTGAAAATATTTTACTGTTGGAATTCCGGCTCAAAATGATTACAGGTATTGCAAATAATATATTGAGTAAGAAATTAACGGTTGGTTGCACTTGGAAAGTGCGGTTATTGGAAATTTCGTATTTTGAAATCCGCGGTTATATTATGTCATCGAACCGGGATTGCCGGCGAATGAGGCGACATATTGATGCAATTTAAACGCTGATCTACTCAACACTACATCGTTAACGGAATCTAACCGAAACGAACACAATCTGTGACAACAAATTTTATCCGTTCAAAAAAAGTAAGGCTAACCATCAGGGATTTCTGCAAAAAATTGAAAATATTTTACTGTTGGAACTCCGGCTCAAAATGATTACAGGTATTGCAAATAATATATTGAGTAAGAAATTAACGGTTGGTTGCACTTGGAAAGTGCGGTTATTCGAAATTTCGTATTTTGAAATCCGCGGTTATATTATGTCATCGAACCGGGATTGCAGGCGAATGAGGCGACATATTGATGCAATTTAAACGCTGATCTACTCAACACTACATCGTTAACGGAATCTAACCGAAACGAACACAATCTGTGACAACAAATTTTATCCGTTCAAAAAAAGTAAGGCTAACCATCAGGGATTTCTGCAAAAAATTGAAAATATTTTACTGTTGGAATTCCGGCTCAAAATGATTACAGGTATTGCAAATAATATATTGAGTAAGAAATTAACGGTTGGTTGCACTTGGAAAGTGCGGTTATTGGAAATTTCGTATTTTGAAATCCGCGGTTATATTATGTCATCGAACCGGGATTGCCGGCGAATGAGGCGACATATTGATGCAATTTAAACGCTGATCTACTCAACACTACATCGTTAACGGAATCTAACCGAAACGAACACAATCTGTGACAACAAATTTTATCCGTTCAAAAAAAGTAAGGCTAACCATCAGGGATTTCTGCAAAAAATTGAAAATATTTTACTGTTGGAATTCCGGCTCAAAATGATTACAGGTATTGCAAATAATATATTGAGTAAGAAATTAACGGTTGGTTGCACTTGGAAAGTGCGGTTATTCGAAATTTCGTATTTTGAAATCCGCGGTTATATTATGTCATCGAACCGGGATTGCAGGCGAATGAGGCGACATATTGATGCAATTTAAACGCTGATCTACTCAACACTACATCGTTAACGGAATCTAACCGAAACGAACACAATCTGTGACAACAAATTGTATCCGTTCAAAAAAAGTAAGGCTAACCATCAGGGATTTCTGCAAAAAATTGAAAATATTTTACTGTTGGAATTCCGGCTCAAAATGATTACAGGTATTGCAAATAATATATTGAGTAAGAAATTAACGGTTGGTTGCACTTGGAAAGTGCGGTTATTCGAAATTTCGTATTTTGAAATCCGCGGTTATATTATGTCATCGAACCGGGATTGCAGGCGAATGAGGCGACATATTGATGCAATTTAAACGCTGATCTACTCAACACTACATCGTTAACGGAATCTAACCGAAACGAACACAATCTGTGACAACAAATTTTATCCGTTCAAAAAAAGTAAGGCTAACCATCAGGGATTTCTGCAAAAAATTGAAAATATTTTACTGTTGGAATTCCGGCTCAAAATGATTACAGGTATTGCAAATAATATATTGAGTAAGAAATTAACGGTTGGTTGCACTTGGAAAGTGCGGTTATTGGAAATTTCGTATTTTGAAATCCGCGGTTATATTATGTCATCGAACCGGGATTGCAGGCGAATGAGGCGACATATTGATGCAATTTAAACGCTGATCTACTCAACACTACATCGTTAACGGAATCTAACCGAAACGAACACAATCTGTGACAACAAATTGTATCCGTTCAAAAAAAGTAAGGCTAACCATCAGGGATTTCTGCAAAAAATTGAAAATATTTTACTGTTGGAATTCCGGCTCAAAATGATTACAGGTATTGCAAATAATATATTGAGTAAGAAATTAACGGTTGGTTGCACTTGGAAAGTGCGGTTATTCGAAATTTCGTATTTTGAAATCCGCGGTTATATTATGTCATCGAACCGGGATTGCAGGCGAATGAGGCGACATATTGATGCAATTTAAACGCTGATCTACTCAACACTACATCGTTAACGGAATCTAACCGAAACGAACACAATCTGTGACAACAAATTTTATCCGTTCAAAAAAAGTAAGGCTAACCATCAGGGATTTCTGCAAAAAATTGAAAATATTTTACTGTTGGAATTCCGGCTCAAAATGATTACAGGTATTGCAAATAATATATTGAGTAAGAAATTAACGGTTGGTTGCACTTGGAAAGTGCGGTTATTGGAAATTTCGTATTTTGAAATCCGCGGTTATATTATGTCATCGAACCGGGATTGCAGGCGAATGAGGCGACATATTGATGCAATTTAAACGCTGATCTACTCAACACTACATCGTTAACGGAATCTAACCGAAACGAACACAATCTGTGACAACAAATTTTATCCGTTCAAAAAAAGTAAGGCTAACCATCAGGGATTTCTGCAAAAAATTGAAAATATTTTACTGTTGGAATTCCGGCTTAAAATGATTACAGGTATTGCAAATAATATATTGAGTAAGAAATTAACGGTTGGTTGCACTTGGAAAGTGCGGTTATTCGAAATTTCGTATTTTGAAATCCGCGGTTATATTATGTCATCGAACCGGGATTGCAGGCGAATGAGGCGACATATTGATGCAATTTAAACGCTGATCTACTCAACACTACATCGTTAACGGAATCTAACCGAAACGAACACAATCTGTGACAACAAATTTTATCCGTTCAAAAAAAGTAAGGCTAACCATCAGGGATTTCTGCAAAAAATTGAAAATATTTTACTGTTGGAACTCCGGCTCAAAATGATTACAGGTATTGCAAATAATATATTGAGTAAGAAATTAACGGTTGGTTGCACTTGGAAAGTGCGGTTATTCGAAATTTCGTATTTTGAAATCCGCGGTTATATTATGTCATCGAACCGGGATTGCAGGCGAATGAGGCGACATATTGATGCAATTTAAACGCTGATCTACTCAACACTACATCGTTAACGGAATCTAACCGAAACGAACACAATCTGTGACAACAAATTTTATCCGTTCAAAAAAAGTAAGGCTAACCATCAGGGATTTCTGCAAAAAATTGAAAATATTTTACTGTTGGAATTCCGGCTCAAAATGATTACAGGTATTGCAAATAATATATTGAGTAAGAAATTAACGGTTGGTTGCACTTGGAAAGTGCGGTTATTGGAAATTTCGTATTTTGAAATCCGCGGTTATATTATGTCATCGAACCGGGATTGCCGGCGAATGAGGCGACATATTGATGCAATTTAAACGCTGATCTACTCAACACTACATCGTTAACGGAATCTAACCGAAACGAACACAATCTGTGACAACAAATTTTATCCGTTCAAAAAAAGTAAGGCTAACCATCAGGGATTTCTGCAAAAAATTGAAAATATTTTACTGTTGGAATTCCGGCTTAAAATGATTACAGGTATTGCAAATAATATATTGAGTAAGAAATTAACGGTTGGTTGCACTTGGAAAGTGCGGTTATTCGAAATTTCGTATTTTGAAATCCGCGGTTATATTATGTCATCGAACCGGGATTGCAGGCGAATGAGGCGACATATTGATGCAATTTAAACGCTGATCTACTCAACACTACATCGTTAACGGAATCTAACCGAAACGAACACAATCTGTGACAACAAATTTTATCCGTTCAAAAAAAGTAAGGCTAACCATCAGGGATTTCTGCAAAAAATTGAAAATATTTTACTGTTGGAATTCCGGCTCAAAATGATTACAGGTATTGCAAATAATATATTGAGTAAGAAATTAACGGTTGGTTGCACTTGGAAAGTGCGGTTATTGGAAATTTCGTATTTTGAAATCCGCGGTTATATTATGTCATCGAACCGGGATTGCAGGCGAATGAGGCGACATATTGATGCAATTTAAACGCTGATCTACTCAACACTACATCGTTAACGGAATCTAACCGAAACGAACACAATCTGTGACAACAAATTTTATCCGTTCAAAAAAAGTAAGGCTAACCATCAGGGATTTCTGCAAAAAATTGAAAATATTTTACTGTTGGAATTCCGGCTTAAAATGATTACAGGTATTGCAAATAATATATTGAGTAAGAAATTAACGGTTGGTTGCACTTGGAAAGTGCGGTTATTCGAAATTTCGTATTTTGAAATCCGCGGTTATATTATGTCATCGAACCGGGATTGCAGGCGAATGAGGCGACATATTGATGCAATTTAAACGCTGATCTACTCAACACTACATCGTTAACGGAATCTAACCGAAACGAACACAATCTGTGACAACAAATTTTATCCGTTCAAAAAAAGTAAGGCTAACCATCAGGGATTTCTGCAAAAAATTGAAAATATTTTACTGTTGGAATTCCGGCTCAAAATGATTACAGGTATTGCAAATAATATATTGAGTAAGAAATTAACGGTTGGTTGCACTTGGAAAGTGCGGTTATTCGAAATTTCGTATTTTGAAATCCGCGGTTATATTATGTCATCGAACCGGGATTGCAGGCGAATGAGGCGACATATTGATGCAATTTAAACGCTGATCTACTCAACACTACATCGTTAACGGAATCTAACCGAAACGAACACAATCTGTGACAACAAATTTTATCCGTTCAAAAAAAGTAAGGCTAACCATCAGGGATTTCTGCAAAAAATTGAAAATATTTTACTGTTGGAATTCCGGCTTAAAATGATTACAGGTATTGCAAATAATATATTGAGTAAGAAATTAACGGTTGGTTGCACTTGGAAAGTGCGGTTATTCGAAATTTCGTATTTTGAAATCCGCGGTTATATTATGTCATCGAACCGGGATTGCAGGCGAATGAGGCGACATATTGATGCAATTTAAACGCTGATCTACTCAACACTACATCGTTAACGGAATCTAACCGAAACGAACACAATCTGTGACAACAAATTTTATCCGTTCAAAAAAAGTAAGGCTAACCATCAGGGATTTCTGCAAAAAATTGAAAATATTTTACTGTTGGAATTCCGGCTCAAAATGATTACAGGTATTGCAAATAATATATTGAGTAAGAAATTAACGGTTGGTTGCACTTGGAAAGTGCGGTTATTGGAAATTTCGTATTTTGAAATCCGTGGTTATATTATGTCATCGAACCGGGATTGCAGGCGAATGAGGCGACATATTGATGCAATTTAAACGCTGATCTACTCAAAACTACATCGTTAACGGAATCTAACCGAAACGAACACAATCTGTGACAACAAACTTTATCCGTTCAAAAAAAGTAAGGCTCATCAGGGATTTCTGCAAAAAATTGAAAATATTTTACTGTTGGAATTCCGGCTCAAAATGATTACAGGTATTGCAAATAATATATTGAGTAAGAAATTAACGGTTGGTTGCACTTGGAAAGTGCGGTTATTCGAAATTTCGTATTTTGAAATCCGCGGTTATATTATGTCATCGAACCGGGATTGCAGGCGAATGAGGCGACATATTGATGCAATTTAAACGCTGATCTACTCAAAACTACATCGTTAACGGAATCTAACCGAAACGAACACAATCTGTGACAACAAATTTTATCCGTTCAAAAAAAGTAAGGCTAGCCATCAGGGATTTCTGCAAAAAATTGAAAATATTTTACTGTTGGAATTCCGGCTCAAAATGATTATAGGTATAGCAAATAATATATTGAGTAAAAAATTAACGGTTGGTTGCACTTGGAAAGTGCGGTTATTCGAAATTTCGTATTTTGAAATCCGCGGTTATATTATGTCATCGAACCGGGATTGCAGGCGAATGAGGCGACATATTGATGCAATTTAAACGCTGATCTACTCAAAACTACATCGTTAACGGAATCTAACCGAAACGAACACAATCTGTGACAACAAACTTTATTCGTTCAAAAAAAGTAAGGCTAACCATCAGGGATTTCTGCAAAAAATTGAAAATATTTTACTGTTGGAATTCCGGCTCAAAATGATTACAGGTATTGCAAATAATATATTGAGTAAGAAATTAACGGTTGGTTGCACTTGGAAAGTGCGGTTATTGGAAATTTCGTATTTTGAAATCCGCGGTTATATTATGTCATCGAACCGGGATTGCAGGCGAATGAGGCGACATATTGATGCAATTTAAACGCTGATCTACTCAAAACTACATCGTTAACGGAATCTAACCGAAACGAACACAATCTGTGGCAACAAATTTTATCCGTTCAAAAAAAGTAAGGCTAACCATCAGGGATTTCTGCAAAAAATTGAAAATATTTTACTGTTGGAATTCCGGCTCAAAATGATTACAGGTATTGCAAATAATATATTGAGTAAGAAATTAACGGTTGGTTGCACTTGGAAAGTGCGGTTATTGGAAATTTCGTATTTTGAAATCCGCGGTTATATTATGTCATCGAACCGGGATTGCAGGCGAATGAGGCGACATATTGATGCAATTTAAACGCTGATCTACTCAAAACTACATCGTTAACGGAATCTAACCGAAACGAACACAATCTGTGACAACAAATTTTATCCGTTCAAAAAAAGTAAGGCTAACCATCAGGGATTTCTGCAAAAAATTGAAAATATTTTACTGTTGGAATTCCGGCTCAAAATGATTACAGGTATTGCAAATAATATATTGAGTAAGAAATTAACGGTTGGTTGCACTTGGAAAGTGCGGTTATTGGAAATTTCGTATTTTGAAATCCGCGGTTATATTATGTCATCGAACCGGGATTGCAGGCGAATGAGGCGACATATTGATGCAATTTAAACGCTGATCTACTCAAAACTACATCGTTAACGGAATCTAACCGAAACGAACACAATCTGTGACAACAAATTTTATCCGTTCAAAAAAAGTAAGGCTAACCATCAGGGATTTCTGCAAAAAATTGAAAATATTTTACTGTTGGAATTCCGGCTCAAAATGATTACAGGTATTGCAAATAATATATTGAGTAAGAAATTAACGGTTGGTTGCACTAGGAAAGTGCGGTTATTCGAAATTTCGTATTTTGAAATCCGCGGTTATATTATGTCATCGAACCGGGATTGTAGGCGAATCAGGCGACATATTGATGCAATTTAAACGCTGATCTACTCAAAACTATATCGTTAACGGAATCTAACCGAAACGAACACAATCTGTGACAACAAACTTTATCCGTTCAAAAAAAGTAAGGCTAACCATCAAGGATTTCTGCAAAAAATTGAAAATATTTTACTGTTGGAATTCCGGCTCAAAATGATTATAGGTATTGCAAATAACATATTGAGTAAAAAATTAACGGTTGGTTGCACTTGGAAAGTGCGGTTATTGGAAATTTCGTATTTTGAAATCCGTGGTTATATTATGTCATCGAACCGGGATTGCATGCGAATGAGGCGACATATTGATGCAATTTAAACGCTGATCTACTCAAAACTACATCGTTAACGGAATCTAACCGAAACGAACACAATCTGTGACAACAAACTTTATCCGTTCAAAAAAAGTAAGGCTCATCAGGGATTTCTGCAAAAAATTGAAAATATTTTACTGTTGGAATTCCGGCTCAAAATGATTACAGGTATTGCAAATAATATATTGAGTAAGAAATTAACGGTTGGTTGCACTTGGAAAGTGCGGTTATTCGAAATTTCGTATTTTGAAATCCGCGGTTATATTATGTCATCGAACCGGGATTGCAGGCGAATGAGGCGACATATTGATGCAATTTAAACGCTGATCTACTCAAAACTACATCGTTAACGGAATCTAACCGAAACGAACACAATCTGTGACAACAAATTTTATCCGTTCAAAAAAAGTAAGGCTAGCCATCAGGGATTTCTGCAAAAAATTGAAAATATTTTACTGTTGGAATTCCGGCTCAAAATGATTATAGGTATAGCAAATAATATATTGAGTAAAAAATTAACGGTTGGTTGCACTTGGAAAGTGCGGTTATTCGAAATTTCGTATTTTGAAATCCGCGGTTATATTATGTCATCGAACCGGGATTGCAGGCGAATGAGGCGACATATTGATGCAATTTAAACGCTGATCTACTCAAAACTACATCGTTAACGGAATCTAACCGAAACGAACACAATCTGTGACAACTAACTTTATTCGTTCAAAAAAAGTAAGGCTAACCATCAGGGATTTCTGCAAAAAATTGAAAATATTTTACTGTTGGAATTCCGGCTCAAAATGATTACAGGTATTGCAAATAATATATTGAGTAAGAAATTAACGGTTGGTTGCACTTGGAAAGTGCGGTTATTGGAAATTTCGTATTTTGAAATCCGCGGTTATATTATGTCATCGAACCGGGATTGCAGGCGAATGAGGCGACATATTGATGCAATTTAAACGCTGATCTACTCAAAACTACATCGTTAACGGAATCTAACCGAAACGAACACAATCTGTGGCAACAAATTTTATCCGTTCAAAAAAAGTAAGGCTAACCATCAGGGATTTCTGCAAAAAATTGAAAATATTTTACTGTTGGAATTCCGGCTCAAAATGATTACAGGTATTGCAAATAATATATTGAGTAAGAAATTAACGGTTGGTTGCACTTGGAAAGTGCGGTTATTGGAAATTTCGTATTTTGAAATCCGCGGTTATATTATGTCATCGAACCGGGATTGCAGGCGAATGAGGCGACATATTGATGCAATTTAAACGCTGATCTACTCAACACTACATCGTTAACGGAATCTAACCGAAACGAACACAATCTGTGACAACAAATTGTATCCGTTCAAAAAAAGTAAGGCTAACCATCAGGGATTTCTGCAAAAAATTGAAAATATTTTACTGTTGGAATTCCGGCTCAAAATGATTACAGGTATTGCAAATAATATATTGAGTAAGAAATTAACGGTTGGTTGCACTTGGAAAGTGCGGTTATTCGAAATTTCGTATTTTGAAATCCGCGGTTATATTATGTCATCGAACCGGGATTGCAGGCGAATGAGGCGACATATTGATGCAATTTAAACGCTGATCTACTCAACACTACATCGTTAACGGAATCTAACCGAAACGAACACAATCTGTGACAACAAATTTTATCCGTTCAAAAAAAGTAAGGCTAACCATCAGGGATTTCTGCAAAAAATTGAAAATATTTTACTGTTGGAATTCCGGCTCAAAATGATTACAGGTATTGCAAATAATATATTGAGTAAGAAATTAACGGTTGGTTGCACTTGGAAAGTGCGGTTATTGGAAATTTCGTATTTTGAAATCCGCGGTTATATTATGTCATCGAACCGGGATTGCAGGCGAATGAGGCGACATATTGATGCAATTTAAACGCTGATCTACTCAACACTACATCGTTAACGGAATCTAACCGAAACGAACACAATCTGTGACAACAAATTGTATCCGTTCAAAAAAAGTAAGGCTAACCATCAGGGATTTCTGCAAAAAATTGAAAATATTTTACTGTTGGAATTCCGGCTCAAAATGATTACAGGTATTGCAAATAATATATTGAGTAAGAAATTAACGGTTGGTTGCACTTGGAAAGTGCGGTTATTCGAAATTTCGTATTTTGAAATCCGCGGTTATATTATGTCATCGAACCGGGATTGCAGGCGAATGAGGCGACATATTGATGCAATTTAAACGCTGATCTACTCAACACTACATCGTTAACGGAATCTAACCGAAACGAACACAATCTGTGACAACAAATTTTATCCGTTCAAAAAAAGTAAGGCTAACCATCAGGGATTTCTGCAAAAAATTGAAAATATTTTACTGTTGGAATTCCGGCTCAAAATGATTACAGGTATTGCAAATAATATATTGAGTAAGAAATTAACGGTTGGTTGCACTTGGAAAGTGCGGTTATTGGAAATTTCGTATTTTGAAATCCGCGGTTATATTATGTCATCGAACCGGGATTGCAGGCGAATGAGGCGACATATTGATGCAATTTAAACGCTGATCTACTCAACACTACATCGTTAACGGAATCTAACCGAAACGAACACAATCTGTGACAACAAATTTTATCCGTTCAAAAAAAGTAAGGCTAACCATCAGGGATTTCTGCAAAAAATTGAAAATATTTTACTGTTGGAATTCCGGCTTAAAATGATTACAGGTATTGCAAATAATATATTGAGTAAGAAATTAACGGTTGGTTGCACTTGGAAAGTGCGGTTATTCGAAATTTCGTATTTTGAAATCCGCGGTTATATTATGTCATCGAACCGGGATTGCAGGCGAATGAGGCGACATATTGATGCAATTTAAACGCTGATCTACTCAACACTACATCGTTAACGGAATCTAACCGAAACGAACACAATCTGTGACAACAAATTTTATCCGTTCAAAAAAAGTAAGGCTAACCATCAGGGATTTCTGCAAAAAATTGAAAATATTTTACTGTTGGAACTCCGGCTCAAAATGATTACAGGTATTGCAAATAATATATTGAGTAAGAAATTAACGGTTGGTTGCACTTGGAAAGTGCGGTTATTCGAAATTTCGTATTTTGAAATCCGCGGTTATATTATGTCATCGAACCGGGATTGCAGGCGAATGAGGCGACATATTGATGCAATTTAAACGCTGATCTACTCAACACTACATCGTTAACGGAATCTAACCGAAACGAACACAATCTGTGACAACAAATTGTATCCGTTCAAAAAAAGTAAGGCTAACCATCAGGGATTTCTGCAAAAAATTGAAAATATTTTACTGTTGGAATTCCGGCTCAAAATGATTACAGGTATTGCAAATAATATATTGAGTAAGAAATTAACGGTTGGTTGCACTTGGAAAGTGCGGTTATTGGAAATTTCGTATTTTGAAATCCGCGGTTATATTATGTCATCGAACCGGGATTGCAGGCGAATGAGGCGACATATTGATGCAATTTAAACGCTGATCTACTCAACACTACATCGTTAACGGAATCTAACCGAAACGAACACAATCTGTGACAACAAATTGTATCCGTTCAAAAAAAGTAAGGCTAACCATCAGGGATTTCTGCAAAAAATTGAAAATATTTTACTGTTGGAATTCCGGCTCAAAATGATTACAGGTATTGCAAATAATATATTGAGTAAGAAATTAACGGTTGGTTGCACTTGGAAAGTGCGGTTATTCGAAATTTCGTATTTTGAAATCCGCGGTTATATTATGTCATCGAACCGGGATTGCAGGCGAATGAGGCGACATATTGATGCAATTTAAACGCTGATCTACTCAACACTACATCGTTAACGGAATCTAACCGAAACGAACACAATCTGTGACAACAAATTTTATCCGTTCAAAAAAAGTAAGGCTAACCATCAGGGATTTCTGCAAAAAATTGAAAATATTTTACTGTTGGAATTCCGGCTCAAAATGATTACAGGTATTGCAAATAATATATTGAGTAAGAAATTAACGGTTGGTTGCACTTGGAAAGTGCGGTTATTGGAAATTTCGTATTTTGAAATCCGCGGTTATATTATGTCATCGAACCGGGATTGCAGGCGAATGAGGCGACATATTGATGCAATTTAAACGCTGATCTACTCAACACTACATCGTTAACGGAATCTAACCGAAACGAACACAATCTGTGACAACAAATTGTATCCGTTCAAAAAAAGTAAGGCTAACCATCAGGGATTTCTGCAAAAAATTGAAAATATTTTACTGTTGGAATTCCGGCTCAAAATGATTACAGGTATTGCAAATAATATATTGAGTAAGAAATTAACGGTTGGTTGCACTTGGAAAGTGCGGTTATTCGAAATTTCGTATTTTGAAATCCGCGGTTATATTATGTCATCGAACCGGGATTGCAGGCGAATGAGGCGACATATTGATGCAATTTAAACGCTGATCTACTCAACACTACATCGTTAACGGAATCTAACCGAAACGAACACAATCTGTGACAACAAATTTTATCCGTTCAAAAAAAGTAAGGCTAACCATCAGGGATTTCTGCAAAAAATTGAAAATATTTTACTGTTGGAATTCCGGCTCAAAATGATTACAGGTATTGCAAATAATATATTGAGTAAGAAATTAACGGTTGGTTGCACTTGGAAAGTGCGGTTATTGGAAATTTCGTATTTTGAAATCCGCGGTTATATTATGTCATCGAACCGGGATTGCAGGCGAATGAGGCGACATATTGATGCAATTTAAACGCTGATCTACTCAACACTACATCGTTAACGGAATCTAACCGAAACGAACACAATCTGTGACAACAAATTTTATCCGTTCAAAAAAAGTAAGGCTAACCATCAGGGATTTCTGCAAAAAATTGAAAATATTTTACTGTTGGAATTCCGGCTTAAAATGATTACAGGTATTGCAAATAATATATTGAGTAAGAAATTAACGGTTGGTTGCACTTGGAAAGTGCGGTTATTCGAAATTTCGTATTTTGAAATCCGCGGTTATATTATGTCATCGAACCGGGATTGCAGGCGAATGAGGCGACATATTGATGCAATTTAAACGCTGATCTACTCAACACTACATCGTTAACGGAATCTAACCGAAACGAACACAATCTGTGACAACAAATTTTATCCGTTCAAAAAAAGTAAGGCTAACCATCAGGGATTTCTGCAAAAAATTGAAAATATTTTACTGTTGGAACTCCGGCTCAAAATGATTACAGGTATTGCAAATAATATATTGAGTAAGAAATTAACGGTTGGTTGCACTTGGAAAGTGCGGTTATTCGAAATTTCGTATTTTGAAATCCGCGGTTATATTATGTCATCGAACCGGGATTGCAGGCGAATGAGGCGACATATTGATGCAATTTAAACGCTGATCTACTCAACACTACATCGTTAACGGAATCTAACCGAAACGAACACAATCTGTGACAACAAATTTTATCCGTTCAAAAAAAGTAAGGCTAACCATCAGGGATTTCTGCAAAAAATTGAAAATATTTTACTGTTGGAATTCCGGCTCAAAATGATTACAGGTATTGCAAATAATATATTGAGTAAGAAATTAACGGTTGGTTGCACTTGGAAAGTGCGGTTATTGGAAATTTCGTATTTTGAAATCCGCGGTTATATTATGTCATCGAACCGGGATTGCCGGCGAATGAGGCGACATATTGATGCAATTTAAACGCTGATCTACTCAACACTACATCGTTAACGGAATCTAACCGAAACGAACACAATCTGTGACAACAAATTTTATCCGTTCAAAAAAAGTAAGGCTAACCATCAGGGATTTCTGCAAAAAATTGAAAATATTTTACTGTTGGAACTCCGGCTCAAAATGATTACAGGTATTGCAAATAATATATTGAGTAAGAAATTAACGGTTGGTTGCACTTGGAAAGTGCGGTTATTCGAAATTTCGTATTTTGAAATCCGCGGTTATATTATGTCATCGAACCGGGATTGCAGGCGAATGAGGCGACATATTGATGCAATTTAAACGCTGATCTACTCAACACTACATCGTTAACGGAATCTAACCGAAACGAACACAATCTGTGACAACAAATTTTATCCGTTCAAAAAAAGTAAGGCTAACCATCAGGGATTTCTGCAAAAAATTGAAAATATTTTACTGTTGGAATTCCGGCTCAAAATGATTACAGGTATTGCAAATAATATATTGAGTAAGAAATTAACGGTTGGTTGCACTTGGAAAGTGCGGTTATTGGAAATTTCGTATTTTGAAATCCGCGGTTATATTATGTCATCGAACCGGGATTGCCGGCGAATGAGGCGACATATTGATGCAATTTAAACGCTGATCTACTCAACACTACATCGTTAACGGAATCTAACCGAAACGAACACAATCTGTGACAACAAATTTTATCCGTTCAAAAAAAGTAAGGCTAACCATCAGGGATTTCTGCAAAAAATTGAAAATATTTTACTGTTGGAATTCCGGCTCAAAATGATTACAGGTATTGCAAATAATATATTGAGTAAGAAATTAACGGTTGGTTGCACTTGGAAAGTGCGGTTATTCGAAATTTCGTATTTTGAAATCCGCGGTTATATTATGTCATCGAACCGGGATTGCAGGCGAATGAGGCGACATATTGATGCAATTTAAACGCTGATCTACTCAACACTACATCGTTAACGGAATCTAACCGAAACGAACACAATCTGTGACAACAAATTGTATCCGTTCAAAAAAAGTAAGGCTAACCATCAGGGATTTCTGCAAAAAATTGAAAATATTTTACTGTTGGAATTCCGGCTCAAAATGATTACAGGTATTGCAAATAATATATTGAGTAAGAAATTAACGGTTGGTTGCACTTGGAAAGTGCGGTTATTCGAAATTTCGTATTTTGAAATCCGCGGTTATATTATGTCATCGAACCGGGATTGCAGGCGAATGAGGCGACATATTGATGCAATTTAAACGCTGATCTACTCAACACTACATCGTTAACGGAATCTAACCGAAACGAACACAATCTGTGACAACAAATTTTATCCGTTCAAAAAAAGTAAGGCTAACCATCAGGGATTTCTGCAAAAAATTGAAAATATTTTACTGTTGGAATTCCGGCTCAAAATGATTACAGGTATTGCAAATAATATATTGAGTAAGAAATTAACGGTTGGTTGCACTTGGAAAGTGCGGTTATTGGAAATTTCGTATTTTGAAATCCGCGGTTATATTATGTCATCGAACCGGGATTGCAGGCGAATGAGGCGACATATTGATGCAATTTAAACGCTGATCTACTCAACACTACATCGTTAACGGAATCTAACCGAAACGAACACAATCTGTGACAACAAATTGTATCCGTTCAAAAAAAGTAAGGCTAACCATCAGGGATTTCTGCAAAAAATTGAAAATATTTTACTGTTGGAATTCCGGCTCAAAATGATTACAGGTATTGCAAATAATATATTGAGTAAGAAATTAACGGTTGGTTGCACTTGGAAAGTGCGGTTATTCGAAATTTCGTATTTTGAAATCCGCGGTTATATTATGTCATCGAACCGGGATTGCAGGCGAATGAGGCGACATATTGATGCAATTTAAACGCTGATCTACTCAACACTACATCGTTAACGGAATCTAACCGAAACGAACACAATCTGTGACAACAAATTTTATCCGTTCAAAAAAAGTAAGGCTAACCATCAGGGATTTCTGCAAAAAATTGAAAATATTTTACTGTTGGAATTCCGGCTCAAAATGATTACAGGTATTGCAAATAATATATTGAGTAAGAAATTAACGGTTGGTTGCACTTGGAAAGTGCGGTTATTGGAAATTTCGTATTTTGAAATCCGCGGTTATATTATGTTATCGAACCGGGATTGCAGGCGAATGAGGCGACATATTGATGCAATTTAAACGCTGATCTACTCAACACTACATCGTTAACGGAATCTAACCGAAACGAACACAATCTGTGACAACAAATTTTATCCGTTCAAAAAAAGTAAGGCTAACCATCAGGGATTTCTGCAAAAAATTGAAAATATTTTACTGTTGGAATTCCGGCTTAAAATGATTACAGGTATTGCAAATAATATATTGAGTAAGAAATTAACGGTTGGTTGCACTTGGAAAGTGCGGTTATTCGAAATTTCGTATTTTGAAATCCGCGGTTATATTATGTCATCGAACCGGGATTGCAGGCGAATGAGGCGACATATTGATGCAATTTAAACGCTGATCTACTCAACACTACATCGTTAACGGAATCTAACCGAAACGAACACAATCTGTGACAACAAATTTTATCCGTTCAAAAAAAGTAAGGCTAACCATCAGGGATTTCTGCAAAAAATTGAAAATATTTTACTGTTGGAACTCCGGCTCAAAATGATTACAGGTATTGCAAATAATATATTGAGTAAGAAATTAACGGTTGGTTGCACTTGGAAAGTGCGGTTATTCGAAATTTCGTATTTTGAAATCCGCGGTTATATTATGTCATCGAACCGGGATTGCAGGCGAATGAGGCGACATATTGATGCAATTTAAACGCTGATCTACTCAACACTACATCGTTAACGGAATCTAACCGAAACGAACACAATCTGTGACAACAAATTTTATCCGTTCAAAAAAAGTAAGGCTAACCATCAGGGATTTCTGCAAAAAATTGAAAATATTTTACTGTTGGAATTCCGGCTCAAAATGATTACAGGTATTGCAAATAATATATTGAGTAAGAAATTAACGGTTGGTTGCACTTGGAAAGTGCGGTTATTGGAAATTTCGTATTTTGAAATCCGCGGTTATATTATGTCATCGAACCGGGATTGCCGGCGAATGAGGCGACATATTGATGCAATTTAAACGCTGATCTACTCAACACTACATCGTTAACGGAATCTAACCGAAACGAACACAATCTGTGACAACAAATTTTATCCGTTCAAAAAAAGTAAGGCTAACCATCAGGGATTTCTGCAAAAAATTGAAAATATTTTACTGTTGGAATTCCGGCTTAAAATGATTACAGGTATTGCAAATAATATATTGAGTAAGAAATTAACGGTTGGTTGCACTTGGAAAGTGCGGTTATTCGAAATTTCGTATTTTGAAATCCGCGGTTATATTATGTCATCGAACCGGGATTGCAGGCGAATGAGGCGACATATTGATGCAATTTAAACGCTGATCTACTCAACACTACATCGTTAACGGAATCTAACCGAAACGAACACAATCTGTGACAACAAATTTTATCCGTTCAAAAAAAGTAAGGCTAACCATCAGGGATTTCTGCAAAAAATTGAAAATATTTTACTGTTGGAATTCCGGCTCAAAATGATTACAGGTATTGCAAATAATATATTGAGTAAGAAATTAACGGTTGGTTGCACTTGGAAAGTGCGGTTATTGGAAATTTCGTATTTTGAAATCCGCGGTTATATTATGTCATCGAACCGGGATTGCAGGCGAATGAGGCGACATATTGATGCAATTTAAACGCTGATCTACTCAACACTACATCGTTAACGGAATCTAACCGAAACGAACACAATCTGTGACAACAAATTTTATCCGTTCAAAAAAAGTAAGGCTAACCATCAGGGATTTCTGCAAAAAATTGAAAATATTTTACTGTTGGAATTCCGGCTTAAAATGATTACAGGTATTGCAAATAATATATTGAGTAAGAAATTAACGGTTGGTTGCACTTGGAAAGTGCGGTTATTCGAAATTTCGTATTTTGAAATCCGCGGTTATATTATGTCATCGAACCGGGATTGCAGGCGAATGAGGCGACATATTGATGCAATTTAAACGCTGATCTACTCAACACTACATCGTTAACGGAATCTAACCGAAACGAACACAATCTGTGACAACAAATTTTATCCGTTCAAAAAAAGTAAGGCTAACCATCAGGGATTTCTGCAAAAAATTGAAAATATTTTACTGTTGGAATTCCGGCTCAAAATGATTACAGGTATTGCAAATAATATATTGAGTAAGAAATTAACGGTTGGTTGCACTTGGAAAGTGCGGTTATTGGAAATTTCGTATTTTGAAATCCGCGGTTATATTATGTCATCGAACCGGGATTGCCGGCGAATGAGGCGACATATTGATGCAATTTAAACGCTGATCTACTCAACACTACATCGTTAACGGAATCTAACCGAAACGAACACAATCTGTGACAACAAATTTTATCCGTTCAAAAAAAGTAAGGCTAACCATCAGGGATTTCTGCAAAAAATTGAAAATATTTTACTGTTGGAACTCCGGCTCAAAATGATTACAGGTATTGCAAATAATATATTGAGTAAGAAATTAACGGTTGGTTGCACTTGGAAAGTGCGGTTATTCGAAATTTCGTATTTTGAAATCCGCGGTTATATTATGTCATCGAACCGGGATTGCAGGCGAATGAGGCGACATATTGATGCAATTTAAACGCTGATCTACTCAACACTACATCGTTAACGGAATCTAACCGAAACGAACACAATCTGTGACAACAAATTTTATCCGTTCAAAAAAAGTAAGGCTAACCATCAGGGATTTCTGCAAAAAATTGAAAATATTTTACTGTTGGAATTCCGGCTCAAAATGATTACAGGTATTGCAAATAATATATTGAGTAAGAAATTAACGGTTGGTTGCACTTGGAAAGTGCGGTTATTGGAAATTTCGTATTTTGAAATCCGCGGTTATATTATGTCATCGAACCGGGATTGCCGGCGAATGAGGCGACATATTGATGCAATTTAAACGCTGATCTACTCAACACTACATCGTTAACGGAATCTAACCGAAACGAACACAATCTGTGACAACAAATTTTATCCGTTCAAAAAAAGTAAGGCTAACCATCAGGGATTTCTGCAAAAAATTGAAAATATTTTACTGTTGGAATTCCGGCTCAAAATGATTACAGGTATTGCAAATAATATATTGAGTAAGAAATTAACGGTTGGTTGCACTTGGAAAGTGCGGTTATTCGAAATTTCGTATTTTGAAATCCGCGGTTATATTATGTCATCGAACCGGGATTGCAGGCGAATGAGGCGACATATTGATGCAATTTAAACGCTGATCTACTCAACACTACATCGTTAACGGAATCTAACCGAAACGAACACAATCTGTGACAACAAATTGTATCCGTTCAAAAAAAGTAAGGCTAACCATCAGGGATTTCTGCAAAAAATTGAAAATATTTTACTGTTGGAATTCCGGCTCAAAATGATTACAGGTATTGCAAATAATATATTGAGTAAGAAATTAACGGTTGGTTGCACTTGGAAAGTGCGGTTATTCGAAATTTCGTATTTTGAAATCCGCGGTTATATTATGTCATCGAACCGGGATTGCAGGCGAATGAGGCGACATATTGATGCAATTTAAACGCTGATCTACTCAACACTACATCGTTAACGGAATCTAACCGAAACGAACACAATCTGTGACAACAAATTTTATCCGTTCAAAAAAAGTAAGGCTAACCATCAGGGATTTCTGCAAAAAATTGAAAATATTTTACTGTTGGAATTCCGGCTCAAAATGATTACAGGTATTGCAAATAATATATTGAGTAAGAAATTAACGGTTGGTTGCACTTGGAAAGTGCGGTTATTGGAAATTTCGTATTTTGAAATCCGCGGTTATATTATGTCATCGAACCGGGATTGCAGGCGAATGAGGCGACATATTGATGCAATTTAAACGCTGATCTACTCAACACTACATCGTTAACGGAATCTAACCGAAACGAACACAATCTGTGACAACAAATTGTATCCGTTCAAAAAAAGTAAGGCTAACCATCAGGGATTTCTGCAAAAAATTGAAAATATTTTACTGTTGGAATTCCGGCTCAAAATGATTACAGGTATTGCAAATAATATATTGAGTAAGAAATTAACGGTTGGTTGCACTTGGAAAGTGCGGTTATTCGAAATTTCGTATTTTGAAATCCGCGGTTATATTATGTCATCGAACCGGGATTGCAGGCGAATGAGGCGACATATTGATGCAATTTAAACGCTGATCTACTCAACACTACATCGTTAACGGAATCTAACCGAAACGAACACAATCTGTGACAACAAATTTTATCCGTTCAAAAAAAGTAAGGCTAACCATCAGGGATTTCTGCAAAAAATTGAAAATATTTTACTGTTGGAATTCCGGCTCAAAATGATTACAGGTATTGCAAATAATATATTGAGTAAGAAATTAACGGTTGGTTGCACTTGGAAAGTGCGGTTATTGGAAATTTCGTATTTTGAAATCCGCGGTTATATTATGTCATCGAACCGGGATTGCAGGCGAATGAGGCGACATATTGATGCAATTTAAACGCTGATCTACTCAACACTACATCGTTAACGGAATCTAACCGAAACGAACACAATCTGTGACAACAAATTTTATCCGTTCAAAAAAAGTAAGGCTAACCATCAGGGATTTCTGCAAAAAATTGAAAATATTTTACTGTTGGAATTCCGGCTTAAAATGATTACAGGTATTGCAAATAATATATTGAGTAAGAAATTAACGGTTGGTTGCACTTGGAAAGTGCGGTTATTCGAAATTTCGTATTTTGAAATCCGCGGTTATATTATGTCATCGAACCGGGATTGCAGGCGAATGAGGCGACATATTGATGCAATTTAAACGCTGATCTACTCAACACTACATCGTTAACGGAATCTAACCGAAACGAACACAATCTGTGACAACAAATTTTATCCGTTCAAAAAAAGTAAGGCTAACCATCAGGGATTTCTGCAAAAAATTGAAAATATTTTACTGTTGGAACTCCGGCTCAAAATGATTACAGGTATTGCAAATAATATATTGAGTAAGAAATTAACGGTTGGTTGCACTTGGAAAGTGCGGTTATTCGAAATTTCGTATTTTGAAATCCGCGGTTATATTATGTCATCGAACCGGGATTGCAGGCGAATGAGGCGACATATTGATGCAATTTAAACGCTGATCTACTCAACACTACATCGTTAACGGAATCTAACCGAAACGAACACAATCTGTGACAACAAATTTTATCCGTTCAAAAAAAGTAAGGCTAACCATCAGGGATTTCTGCAAAAAATTGAAAATATTTTACTGTTGGAATTCCGGCTCAAAATGATTACAGGTATTGCAAATAATATATTGAGTAAGAAATTAACGGTTGGTTGCACTTGGAAAGTGCGGTTATTGGAAATTTCGTATTTTGAAATCCGCGGTTATATTATGTCATCGAACCGGGATTGCCGGCGAATGAGGCGACATATTGATGCAATTTAAACGCTGATCTACTCAACACTACATCGTTAACGGAATCTAACCGAAACGAACACAATCTGTGACAACAAATTTTATCCGTTCAAAAAAAGTAAGGCTAACCATCAGGGATTTCTGCAAAAAATTGAAAATATTTTACTGTTGGAATTCCGGCTTAAAATGATTACAGGTATTGCAAATAATATATTGAGTAAGAAATTAACGGTTGGTTGCACTTGGAAAGTGCGGTTATTCGAAATTTCGTATTTTGAAATCCGCGGTTATATTATGTCATCGAACCGGGATTGCAGGCGAATGAGGCGACATATTGATGCAATTTAAACGCTGATCTACTCAACACTACATCGTTAACGGAATCTAACCGAAACGAACACAATCTGTGACAACAAATTTTATCCGTTCAAAAAAAGTAAGGCTAACCATCAGGGATTTCTGCAAAAAATTGAAAATATTTTACTGTTGGAATTCCGGCTCAAAATGATTACAGGTATTGCAAATAATATATTGAGTAAGAAATTAACGGTTGGTTGCACTTGGAAAGTGCGGTTATTGGAAATTTCGTATTTTGAAATCCGCGGTTATATTATGTCATCGAACCGGGATTGCAGGCGAATGAGGCGACATATTGATGCAATTTAAACGCTGATCTACTCAACACTACATCGTTAACGGAATCTAACCGAAACGAACACAATCTGTGACAACAAATTTTATCCGTTCAAAAAAAGTAAGGCTAACCATCAGGGATTTCTGCAAAAAATTGAAAATATTTTACTGTTGGAATTCCGGCTTAAAATGATTACAGGTATTGCAAATAATATATTGAGTAAGAAATTAACGGTTGGTTGCACTTGGAAAGTGCGGTTATTCGAAATTTCGTATTTTGAAATCCGCGGTTATATTATGTCATCGAACCGGGATTGCAGGCGAATGAGGCGACATATTGATGCAATTTAAACGCTGATCTACTCAACACTACATCGTTAACGGAATCTAACCGAAACGAACACAATCTGTGACAACAAATTTTATCCGTTCAAAAAAAGTAAGGCTAACCATCAGGGATTTCTGCAAAAAATTGAAAATATTTTACTGTTGGAATTCCGGCTCAAAATGATTACAGGTATTGCAAATAATATATTGAGTAAGAAATTAACGGTTGGTTGCACTTGGAAAGTGCGGTTATTCGAAATTTCGTATTTTGAAATCCGCGGTTATATTATGTCATCGAACCGGGATTGCAGGCGAATGAGGCGACATATTGATGCAATTTAAACGCTGATCTACTCAACACTACATCGTTAACGGAATCTAACCGAAACGAACACAATCTGTGACAACAAATTTTATCCGTTCAAAAAAAGTAAGGCTAACCATCAGGGATTTCTGCAAAAAATTGAAAATATTTTACTGTTGGAATTCCGGCTTAAAATGATTACAGGTATTGCAAATAATATATTGAGTAAGAAATTAACGGTTGGTTGCACTTGGAAAGTGCGGTTATTCGAAATTTCGTATTTTGAAATCCGCGGTTATATTATGTCATCGAACCGGGATTGCAGGCGAATGAGGCGACATATTGATGCAATTTAAACGCTGATCTACTCAACACTACATCGTTAACGGAATCTAACCGAAACGAACACAATCTGTGACAACAAATTTTATCCGTTCAAAAAAAGTAAGGCTAACCATCAGGGATTTCTGCAAAAAATTGAAAATATTTTACTGTTGGAATTCCGGCTCAAAATGATTACAGGTATTGCAAATAATATATTGAGTAAGAAATTAACGGTTGGTTGCACTTGGAAAGTGCGGTTATTGGAAATTTCGTATTTTGAAATCCGTGGTTATATTATGTCATCGAACCGGGATTGCAGGCGAATGAGGCGACATATTGATGCAATTTAAACGCTGATCTACTCAAAACTACATCGTTAACGGAATCTAACCGAAACGAACACAATCTGTGACAACAAACTTTATCCGTTCAAAAAAAGTAAGGCTCATCAGGGATTTCTGCAAAAAATTGAAAATATTTTACTGTTGGAATTCCGGCTCAAAATGATTACAGGTATTGCAAATAATATATTGAGTAAGAAATTAACGGTTGGTTGCACTTGGAAAGTGCGGTTATTCGAAATTTCGTATTTTGAAATCCGCGGTTATATTATGTCATCGAACCGGGATTGCAGGCGAATGAGGCGACATATTGATGCAATTTAAACGCTGATCTACTCAAAACTACATCGTTAACGGAATCTAACCGAAACGAACACAATCTGTGACAACAAATTTTATCCGTTCAAAAAAAGTAAGGCTAGCCATCAGGGATTTCTGCAAAAAATTGAAAATATTTTACTGTTGGAATTCCGGCTCAAAATGATTATAGGTATAGCAAATAATATATTGAGTAAAAAATTAACGGTTGGTTGCACTTGGAAAGTGCGGTTATTCGAAATTTCGTATTTTGAAATCCGCGGTTATATTATGTCATCGAACCGGGATTGCAGGCGAATGAGGCGACATATTGATGCAATTTAAACGCTGATCTACTCAAAACTACATCGTTAACGGAATCTAACCGAAACGAACACAATCTGTGACAACAAACTTTATTCGTTCAAAAAAAGTAAGGCTAACCATCAGGGATTTCTGCAAAAAATTGAAAATATTTTACTGTTGGAATTCCGGCTCAAAATGATTACAGGTATTGCAAATAATATATTGAGTAAGAAATTAACGGTTGGTTGCACTTGGAAAGTGCGGTTATTGGAAATTTCGTATTTTGAAATCCGCGGTTATATTATGTCATCGAACCGGGATTGCAGGCGAATGAGGCGACATATTGATGCAATTTAAACGCTGATCTACTCAAAACTACATCGTTAACGGAATCTAACCGAAACGAACACAATCTGTGGCAACAAATTTTATCCGTTCAAAAAAAGTAAGGCTAACCATCAGGGATTTCTGCAAAAAATTGAAAATATTTTACTGTTGGAATTCCGGCTCAAAATGATTACAGGTATTGCAAATAATATATTGAGTAAGAAATTAACGGTTGGTTGCACTTGGAAAGTGCGGTTATTGGAAATTTCGTATTTTGAAATCCGCGGTTATATTATGTCATCGAACCGGGATTGCAGGCGAATGAGGCGACATATTGATGCAATTTAAACGCTGATCTACTCAAAACTACATCGTTAACGGAATCTAACCGAAACGAACACAATCTGTGACAACAAATTTTATCCGTTCAAAAAAAGTAAGGCTAACCATCAGGGATTTCTGCAAAAAATTGAAAATATTTTACTGTTGGAATTCCGGCTCAAAATGATTACAGGTATTGCAAATAATATATTGAGTAAGAAATTAACGGTTGGTTGCACTTGGAAAGTGCGGTTATTGGAAATTTCGTATTTTGAAATCCGCGGTTATATTATGTCATCGAACCGGGATTGCAGGCGAATGAGGCGACATATTGATGCAATTTAAACGCTGATCTACTCAAAACTACATCGTTAACGGAATCTAACCGAAACGAACACAATCTGTGACAACAAATTTTATCCGTTCAAAAAAAGTAAGGCTAACCATCAGGGATTTCTGCAAAAAATTGAAAATATTTTACTGTTGGAATTCCGGCTCAAAATGATTACAGGTATTGCAAATAATATATTGAGTAAGAAATTAACGGTTGGTTGCACTAGGAAAGTGCGGTTATTCGAAATTTCGTATTTTGAAATCCGCGGTTATATTATGTCATCGAACCGGGATTGTAGGCGAATCAGGCGACATATTGATGCAATTTAAACGCTGATCTACTCAAAACTATATCGTTAACGGAATCTAACCGAAACGAACACAATCTGTGACAACAAACTTTATCCGTTCAAAAAAAGTAAGGCTAACCATCAAGGATTTCTGCAAAAAATTGAAAATATTTTACTGTTGGAATTCCGGCTCAAAATGATTATAGGTATTGCAAATAACATATTGAGTAAAAAATTAACGGTTGGTTGCACTTGGAAAGTGCGGTTATTGGAAATTTCGTATTTTGAAATCCGTGGTTATATTATGTCATCGAACCGGGATTGCATGCGAATGAGGCGACATATTGATGCAATTTAAACGCTGATCTACTCAAAACTACATCGTTAACGGAATCTAACCGAAACGAACACAATCTGTGACAACAAACTTTATCCGTTCAAAAAAAGTAAGGCTCATCAGGGATTTCTGCAAAAAATTGAAAATATTTTACTGTTGGAATTCCGGCTCAAAATGATTACAGGTATTGCAAATAATATATTGAGTAAGAAATTAACGGTTGGTTGCACTTGGAAAGTGCGGTTATTCGAAATTTCGTATTTTGAAATCCGCGGTTATATTATGTCATCGAACCGGGATTGCAGGCGAATGAGGCGACATATTGATGCAATTTAAACGCTGATCTACTCAAAACTACATCGTTAACGGAATCTAACCGAAACGAACACAATCTGTGACAACAAATTTTATCCGTTCAAAAAAAGTAAGGCTAGCCATCAGGGATTTCTGCAAAAAATTGAAAATATTTTACTGTTGGAATTCCGGCTCAAAATGATTATAGGTATAGCAAATAATATATTGAGTAAAAAATTAACGGTTGGTTGCACTTGGAAAGTGCGGTTATTCGAAATTTCGTATTTTGAAATCCGCGGTTATATTATGTCATCGAACCGGGATTGCAGGCGAATGAGGCGACATATTGATGCAATTTAAACGCTGATCTACTCAAAACTACATCGTTAACGGAATCTAACCGAAACGAACACAATCTGTGACAACTAACTTTATTCGTTCAAAAAAAGTAAGGCTAACCATCAGGGATTTCTGCAAAAAATTGAAAATATTTTACTGTTGGAATTCCGGCTCAAAATGATTACAGGTATTGCAAATAATATATTGAGTAAGAAATTAACGGTTGGTTGCACTTGGAAAGTGCGGTTATTGGAAATTTCGTATTTTGAAATCCGCGGTTATATTATGTCATCGAACCGGGATTGCAGGCGAATGAGGCGACATATTGATGCAATTTAAACGCTGATCTACTCAAAACTACATCGTTAACGGAATCTAACCGAAACGAACACAATCTGTGGCAACAAATTTTATCCGTTCAAAAAAAGTAAGGCTAACCATCAGGGATTTCTGCAAAAAATTGAAAATATTTTACTGTTGGAATTCCGGCTCAAAATGATTACAGGTATTGCAAATAATATATTGAGTAAGAAATTAACGGTTGGTTGCACTTGGAAAGTGCGGTTATTGGAAATTTCGTATTTTGAAATCCGCGGTTATATTATGTCATCGAACCGGGATTGCAGGCGAATGAGGCGACATATTGATGCAATTTAAACGCTGATCTACTCAAAACTACATCGTTAACGGAATCTAACCGAAACGAACACAATCTGTGACAACAAATTTTATCCGTTCAAAAAAAGTAAGGCTAACCATCAGGGATTTCTGCAAAAAATTGAAAATATTTTACTGTTGGAATTCCGGCTCAAAATGATTACAGGTATTGCAAATAATATATTGAGTAAGAAATTAACGGTTGGTTGCACTTGGAAAGTGCGGTTATTGGAAATATCGTATTTTGAAATCCGCGGTTATATTATGTCATCGAACCGGGATTGCAGGCGAATGAGGCGACATATTGATGCAATTTAAACGCTGATCTACTCAAAACTACATCGTTAACGGAATCTAACCGAAACGAACACAATCTGTGACAACAAATTTTATCCGTTCAAAAAAAGTAAAGCTAACCATCAGGGATTTCTGCAAAAAATTGAAAATATTTTACTGTTGGAATTCCGGCTCAAAATGATTATAGGTATTGCAAATAATATATTGAGTAAGAAATTAACGGTTGGTTGCACTTGGAAAGTGCGGTTATTGGAAATTTCGTATTTTGAAATCCGTGGTTATATTATGTCATCGAACCGGGATTGCAGGCGAATGAGGCGACATATTGATGCAATTTAAACGCTGATCTACTCAAAACTACATCGTTAACGGAATCTAACCGAAACGAACACAATCTGTGACAACAAACTTTATTCGTTCAAAAAAAGTAAGGCTAACCATCAGGGATTTCTGCAAAAAATTGAAAATATTTTACTGTTGGAATTCCGGCTCAAAATGATTACAGGTATTGCAAATAATATATTGAGTAAGAAATTAACGGTTGGTTGCACTTGGAAAGTGCGGTTATTGGAAATTTCGTATTTTGAAATCCGCGGTTATATTATGTCATCGAACCGGGATTGCAGGCGAATGAGGCGACATATTGATGCAATTTAAACGCTGATCTACTCAAAACTACATCGTTAACGGAATCTAACCGAAACGAACACAATCTGTGACAACAAATTTTATCCGTTCAAAAAAAGTAAAGCTAACCATCAGGGATTTCTGCAAAAAATTGAAAATATTTTACTGTTGGAATTCCGGCTCAAAATGATTACAGGTATTGCAAATAATATATTGAGTAAGAAATTAACGGTTGGTTGCACTTGGAAAGTGCGGTTATTGGAAATATCGTATTTTGAAATCCGCGGTTATATTATGTCATCGAACCGGGATTGCAGGCGAATGAGGCGACATATTGATGCAATTTAAACGCTGATCTACTCAAAACTACATCGTTAACGGAATCTAACCGAAACGAACACAATCTGTGACAACAAATTTTATCCGTTCAAAAAAAGTAAAGCTAACCATCAGGGATTTCTGCAAAAAATTGAAAATATTTTACTGTTGGAATTCCGGCTCAAAATGATTACAGGTATTGCAAATAATATATTGAGTAAGAAATTAACGGTTGGTTGCACTTGGAAAGTGCGGTTATTGGAAATTTCGTATTTTGAAATCCGCGGTTATATTATGTCATCGAACCGGGATTGCAGGCGAATGAGGCGACATATTGATGCAATTTAAACGCTGATCTACTCAAAACTACATCGTTAACGGAATCTAACCGAAACGAACACAATCTGTGACAACAAATTGTATCCGTTCAAAAAAAGTAAGGCTAACCATCAGGGATTTCTGCAAAAAATTGAAAATATTTTACTGTTGGAATTCCGGCTCAAAATGATTATAGGTATTGCAAATAATATATTGAGTAAGAAATTAACGGTTGGTTGCACTTGGAAAGTGCGGTTATTGGAAATTTCGTATTTTGAAATCCGCGGTTATATTATGTCATCGAACCGGGATTGCAGGCGAATGAGGCGACATATTGATGCAATTTAAACGCTGATCTACTCAAAACTACATCGTTAACGGAATCTAACCGAAACGAACACAATCTGTGACAACAAATTTTATCCGTTCAAAAAAAGTAAGGCATCAGGGATTTCTGCAAAAAATTGAAAATATTTTACTGTTGGAATTCCGGCTCAAAATGATTATAGGTATTGCAAATAATATATTGAGTAAGAAATTAACGGTTGGTTGCACTTGGAAAGTGCGGTTATTGGAAATTTCGTATTTTGAAATCCGCGGTTATATTATGTCATCGAACCGGGATTGCAGGCGAATGAGGCGACATATTGATGCAATTTAAACGCTGATCTACTCAAAACTACATCGTTAACGGAATCTAACCGAAACGAACACAATCTGTGACAACAAATTTTATCCGTTCAAAAAAAGTAAGGCTAACTAACCATCAGGGATTTCTGCAAAAAATTGAAAATATTTTACTGTTGGAATTCCGGCTCAAAATGATTATAGGTATTGCAAATAATATATTGAGTAAGAAATTAACGGTTGGTTGCACTTGGAAAGTGCGGTTATTGGAAATTTCGTATTTTGAAATCCGCGGTTATATTATGTCATCGAACCGGGATTGCAGGCGAATGAGGCGACATATTGATGCAATTTAAACGCTGATCTACTCAAAACTACATCGTTAACGGAATCTAACCGAAACGAACACAATCTGTGACAACAAATTTTATCCGTTCAAAAAAAGTAAGGCTAACCATCAGGGATTTCTGCAAAAAATTGAAAATATTTTACTGTTGGAATTCCGGCTCAAAATGATTACAGGTATTGCAAATAATATATTGAGTAAGAAATTAACGGTTGGTTGCACTTGGAAAGTGCGGTTATTCGAAATTTCGTATTTTGAAATCCGCGGTTATATTATGTCATCGAACCGGGATTGCAGGCGAATGAGGCGACATATTGATGCAATTTAAACGCTGATCTACTCAAAACTACATCGTTAACGGAATCTAACCGAAACGAACACAATCTGTGACAACAAATTGTATCCGTTCAAAAAAAGTAAGGCTAACCATCAGGGATTTCTGCAAAAAATTGAAAATATTTTACTGTTGAAATTCCGGCTCAAAATGATTACAGGTATTGCAAATAATATATTGAGTAAGAAATTAACGGTTGGTTGCACTTGGAAAGTGCGGTTATTGGAAATTTCGTATTTTGAAATCCGCGGTTATATTATGTCATCGAACCGGGATTGCAGGCGAATGAGGCGACATATTGATGCAATTTAAACGCTGATCTACTCAAAACTACATCGTTAACGGAATCTAACCGAAACGAACACAATCTGTGACAACAAATTTTATCCGTTCAAAAAAAGTAAGGCTAACTAACCATCAGGGATTTCTGCAAAAAATTGAAAATATTTTACTGTTGGAATTCCGGCTCAAAATGATTACAGGTATTGCAAATAATATATTGAGTAAGAAATTAACGGTTGGTTGCACTTGGAAAGTGCGGTTATTGGAAATTTCGTATTTTGAAATCCGCGGTTATATTATGTCATCGAACCGGGATTGCAGGCGAATGAGGCGACATATTGATGCAATTTAAACGCTGATCTACTCAAAACTACCTCGTTAACGGAATCTAACCGAAACGAACACAATCTGTGACAACAAATTTTATCCGTTCAAAAAAAGTAAGGCTAGCCATCAGGGATTTCTGCAAAAAATTGAAAATATTTTACTGTTGGAATTCCGGCTCAAAATGATTACAGGTATTGCAAATAATATATTGAGTAAGAAATTAACGGTTGGTTGCACTTGGAAAGTGCGGTTATTGGAAATTTCGTATTTTGAAATCCGCGGTTATATTATGTCATCGAACCGGGATTGCAGGCGAATGAGGCGACATATTGATGCAATTTAAACGCTGATCTACTCAAAACTACCTCGTTAACGGAATCTAACCGAAACGAACACAATCTGTGACAACAAATTTTATCCGTTCAAAAAAAGTAAGGCTAGCCATCAGGGATTTCTGCAAAAAATTGAAAATATTTTACTGTTGGAATTCCGGCTCAAAATGATTACAGGTATTGCAAATAATATATTGAGTAAGAAATTAACGGTTGGTTGCACTTGGAAAGTGCGGTTATTGGAAATTTCGTATTTTGAAATCCGCGGTTATATTATGTCATCGAACCGGGATTGCAGGCGAATGAGGCGACATATTGATGCAATTTAAACGCTGCTCTACTCAAAACTACATCGTTAACGGAATCTAACCGAAACGAACACAATCTGTGACAACAAATTGTATCCGTTCAAAAAAAGTAAGGCTAACCATCAGGGATTTCTGCAAAAAATTGAAAATATTTTACTGTTGAAATTCCGGCTCAAAATGATTACAGGTATTGCAAATAATATATTGAGTAAGAAATTAACGGTTGGTTGCACTTGGAAAGTGCGGTTATTGGAAATTTCGTATTTTGAAATCCGCGGTTATATTATGTCATCGAACCGGGATTGCAGGCGAATGAGGCGACATATTGATGCAATTTAAACGCTGATCTACTCAAAACTACATCGTTAACGGAATCTAACCGAAACGAACACAATCTGTGACAACAAACTTTATCCGTTCAAAAAAAGTAAGGCTAACCATTAGGGATTTCTGCAAAAAATTGAAAATATTTTACTGTTGGAATTCCGGCTCAAAATGATTACAGGTATTGCAAATAATATATTGAGTAAGAAATTAACGGTTGGTTGCACTTGGAAAGTGCGGTTATTCGAAATTTCGTATTTTGAAATCCGCGGTTATATTATGTCATCGAACCGGGATTGCAGGCGAATGAGGCGACATATTGATGCAATTTAAACGCTGATCTACTCAACACTACATCGTTAACGGAATCTAACCGAAACGAACACAATCTGTGACAACAAATTTTATCCGTTCAAAAAAAGTAAGGCTAACCATCAGGGATTTCTGCAAAAAATTGAAAATATTTTACTGTTGGAATTCCGGCTTAAAATGATTATAGGTATTGCAAATAATATATTGAGTAAAAAATTAACGGTTGGTTGCACTTGGAAAGTGCGGTTATTGGAAATTTCGTATTTTGAAATCCGTGGTTATATTATGTCATCGAACCGGGATTGCAGGCGAATGAGGCGACATATTGATGCAATTTAAACGCTGATCTACTCAAAACTACATCGTTAACGGAATCTAACCGAAACGAACACAATCTGTGACAACAAACTTTATCCGTTCAAAAAAAGTAAGGCTCATCAGGGATTTCTGCAAAAAATTGAAAATATTTTACTGTTGGAATTCCGGCTCAAAATGATTACAGGTATTGCAAATAATATATTGAGTAAGAAATTAACGGTTGGTTGCACTTGGAAAGTGCGGTTATTCGAAATTTCGTATTTTGAAATCCGCGGTTATATTATGTCATCGAACCGGGATTGCAGGCGAATGAGGCGACATATTGATGCAATTTAAACGCTGATCTACTCAAAACTACATCGTTAACGGAATCTAACCGAAACGAACACAATCTGTGACAACAAATTTTATCCGTTCAAAAAAAGTAAGGCTAGCCATCAGGGATTTCTGCAAAAAATTGAAAATATTTTACTGTTGGAATTCCGGCTCAAAATGATTATAGGTATAGCAAATAATATATTGAGTAAAAAATTAACGGTTGGTTGCACTTGGAAAGTGCGGTTATTCGAAATTTCGTATTTTGAAATCCGCGGTTATATTATGTCATCGAACCGGGATTGCAGGCGAATGAGGCGACATATTGATGCAATTTAAACGCTGATCTACTCAAAACTACATCGTTAACGGAATCTAACCGAAACGAACACAATCTGTGACAACAAACTTTATTCGTTCAAAAAAAGTAAGGCTAACCATCAGGGATTTCTGCAAAAAATTGAAAATATTTTACTGTTGGAATTCCGGCTCAAAATGATTACAGGTATTGCAAATAATATATTGAGTAAGAAATTAACGGTTGGTTGCACTTGGAAAGTGCGGTTATTGGAAATTTCGTATTTTGAAATCCGCGGTTATATTATGTCATCGAACCGGGATTGCAGGCGAATGAGGCGACATATTGATGCAATTTAAACGCTGATCTACTCAAAACTACATCGTTAACGGAATCTAACCGAAACGAACACAATCTGTGACAACAAATTTTATCCGTTCAAAAAAAGTAAGGCTAACCATCAGGGATTTCTGCAAAAAATTGAAAATATTTTACTGTTGGAATTCCGGCTCAAAATGATTATAGGTATTGCAAATAATATATTGAGTAAGAAATTAACGGTTGGTTGCACTTGGAAAGTGCGGTTATTCGAAATTTCGTATTTTGAAATCCGCGGTTATATTATGTCATCGAACCGGGATTGCAGGCGAATGAGGCGACATATTGATGCAATTTAAACGCTGATCTACTCAAAACTACATCGTTAACGGAATCTAACCGAAACGAACACAATCTGTGACAACAAATTTTATCCGTTCAAAAAAAGTAAGGCTAACCATCAGGGATTTCTGCAAAAAATTGAAAATATTTTACTGTTGGAATTCCGGCTCAAAATGATTACAGGTATTGCAAATAATATATTGAGTAAGAAATTAACGGTTGGTTGCACTTGGAAAGTGCGGTTATTCGAAATTTCGTATTTTGAAATCCGCGGTTATATTATGTCATCGAACCGGGATTGCAGGCGAATGAGGCGACATATTGATGCAATTTAAACGCTGATCTACTCAAAACTACATCGTTAACGGAATCTAACCGAAACGAACACAATCTGTGACAACAAACTTTATCCGTTCAAAAAAAGTAAGGCTAACCATCAGGGATTTCTGCAAAAAATTGAAAATATTTTACTGTTGGAATTCCGGCTCAAAATGATTACAGGTATTGCAAATAATATATTGAGTAAGAAATTAACGGTTGGTTGCACTAGGAAAGTGCGGTTATTCGAAATTTCGTATTTTGAAATCCGCGGTTATATTATGTCATCGAACCGGGATTGTAGGCGAATCAGGCGACATATTGATGCAATTTAAACGCTGATCTACTCAAAACTATATCGTTAACGGAATCTAACCGAAACGAACACAATCTGTGACAACAAATTTTATCCGTTCAAAAAAAGTAAGGCTAACCATCAGGGATTTCTGCAAAAAATTGAAAATATTTTACTGTTGGAATTCCGGCTCAAAATGATTACAGGTATTGCAAATAATATATTGAGTAAGAAATTAACGGTTGGTTGCACTTGGAAAGTGCGGTTATTCGAAATTTCGTATTTTGAAATCCGCGGTTATATTATGTCATCGAACCGGGATTGCAGGCGAATGAGGCGACATATTGATGCAATTTAAACGCTGATCTACTCAAAACTACATCGTTAACGGAATCTAACCGAAACGAACACAATCTGTGACAACAAATTTTATCCGTTCAAAAAAAGTAAGGCTAACCATCAGGGATTTCTGCAAAAAATTGAAAATATTTTACTGTTGGAATTCCGGCTCAAAATGATTACAGGTATTGCAAATAATATATTGAGTAAGAAATTAACGGTTGGTTGCACTTGGAAAGTGCGGTTATTCGAAATTTCGTATTTTGAAATCCGCGGTTATATTATGTCATCGAACCGGGATTGCAGGCGAATGAGGCGACATATTGATGCAATTTAAACGCTGATCTACTCAAAACTACATCGTTAACGGAATCTAACCGAAACGAACACAATCTGTGACAACAAATTTTATCCGTTCAAAAAAAGTAAGGCTAACCATCAGGGATTTCTGCAAAAAATTGAAAATATTTTACTGTTGGAATTCCGGCTCAAAATGATTATAGGTATTGCAAATAACATATTGAGTAAAAAATTAACGGTTGGTTGCACTTGGAAAGTGCGGTTATTGGAAATTTCGTATTTTGAAATCCGTGGTTATATTATGTCATCGAACCGGGATTGCATGCGAATGAGGCGACATATTGATGCAATTTAAACGCTGATCTACTCAAAACTACATCGTTAACGGAATCTAACCGAAACGAACACAATCTGTGACAACAAATTTTATCCGTTCAAAAAAAGTAAGGCTAACCATCAGGGATTTCTGCAAAAAATTGAAAATATTTTACTGTTGGAATTCCGGCTCAAAATGATTACAGGTATTGCAAATAATATATTGAGTAAGAAATTAACGGTTGGTTGCACTTGGAAAGTGCGGTTATTGGAAATTTCGTATTTTGAAATCCGCGGTTATATTATGTCATCGAACCGGGATTGCAGGCGAATGAGGCGACATATTGATGCAATTTAAACGCTGATCTACTCAAAACTACATCGTTAACGGAATCTAACCGAAACGAACACAATCTGTGACAAC
Source organism: Nephrotoma appendiculata (assembly GCA_947310385.1). Classification (NCBI taxonomy): domain Eukaryota; kingdom Metazoa; phylum Arthropoda; class Insecta; order Diptera; family Tipulidae; genus Nephrotoma; species Nephrotoma appendiculata. Next base: position 276,335,903 of record OX371224.1, read on the forward strand.
AAATTTTATCCGTTCAAAAAAAGTAAGGCTAACCATCAGGGATTTCTGCAAAAAATTGAAAATATTTTACTGTTGGAATTCCGGCTCAAAATGATTATAGGTATTGCAAATAACATATTGAGTAAAAAATTAACGGTTGGTTGCACTTGGAAAGTGCGGTTATTGGAAATTTCGTATTTTGAAATCCGTGGTTATATTATGTCATCGAACCGGGATTGCATGCGAATGAGGCGACATATTGATGCAATTTAAACGCTGATCTACTCAAAACTACATCGTTAACGGAATCTAACCGAAACGAACACAATCTGTGACAACAAACTTTATCCGTTCAAAAAAAGTAAGGCTCATCAGGGATTTCTGCAAAAAATTGAAAATATTTTACTGTTGGAATTCCGGCTCAAAATGATTACAGGTATTGCAAATAATATATTGAGTAAGAAATTAACGGTTGGTTGCACTTGGAAAGTGCGGTTATTCGAAATTTCGTATTTTGAAATCCGCGGTTATATTATGTCATCGAACCGGGATTGCAGGCGAATGAGGCGACATATTGATGCAATTTAAACGCTGATCTACTCAAAACTACATCGTTAACGGAATCTAACCGAAACGAACACAATCTGTGACAACAAACTTTATTCGTTCAAAAAAAGTAAGGCTAACCATCAGGGATTTCTGCAAAAAATTGAAAATATTTTACTGTTGGAATTCCGGCTCAAAATGATTACAGGTATTGCAAATAATATATTGAGTAAGAAATTAACGGTTGGTTGCACTTGGAAAGTGCGGTTATTGGAAATTTCGTATTTTGAAATCCGCGGTTATATTATGTCATCGAACCGGGATTGCAGGCGAATGAGGCGACATATTGATGCAATTTAAACGCTGATCTACTCAAAACTACATCGTTAACGGAATCTAACCGAAACGAACACAATCTGTGGCAACAAATTTTATCCGTTCAAAAAAAGTAAGGCTAACCATCAGGGATTTCTGCAAAAAATTGAAAATATTTTACTGTTGGAATTCCGGCTCAAAATGATTACAGGTATTGCAAATAATATATTGAGTAAGAAATTAACGGTTGGTTGCACTTGGAAAGTGCGGTTATTGGAAATTTCGTATTTTGAAATCCGCGGTTATATTATGTCATCGAACCGGGATTGCAGGCGAATGAGGCAACATATTGATGCAATTTAAACGCTGATCTACTCAAAACTATATCGTTAACGGAATCTAACCGAAACGAACACAATCTGTGACAACAAACTTTATCCGTTCAAAAAAAGTAAGGCTAGCCATCAGGGATTTCTGCAAAAAATTGAAAATATTTTACTGTTGGAATTCCGGCTCAAAATGATTACAGGTATTGCAAATAATATATTGAGTAAGAAATTAACGGTTGGTTGCACTTGGAAAGTGCGGTTATTCGAAATTTCGTATTTTGAAATCCGCGGTTATATTATGTCATCGAACCGGGATTGCAGGCGAATGAGGCGACATATTGATGCAATTTAAACGCTGATCTACTCAAAACTACATCGTTAACGGAATCTAACCGAAACGAACACAATCTGTGACAACAAACTTTATCCGTTCAAAAAAAGTAAGGCTAACCATCAGGGATTTCTGCAAAAAATTGAAAATATTTTACTGTTGGAATTCCGGCTCAAAATGATTACAGGTATTGCAAATAATATATTGAGTAAGAAATTAACGTTTGGTTGCACTTGGAAAGTGCGGTTATTGGAAATTTTGTATTTTGAAATCCGCGGTTATATTATGTCATCGAACCGGGATTGCAGGCGAATGAGGCGACATATTGATGCAATTTAAACGCTGATCTACTCAAAACTACATCGTTAACGGAATCTAACCGAAACGAACACAATCTGTGACAACAAATTTTATCCGTTCAAAAAAAGTAAGGCTAACCATCAGGGATTTCTGCAAAAAATTGAAAATATTTTACTGTTGGAATTCCGGCTCAAAATGATTACAGGTATTGCAAATAATATATTGAGTAAGAAATTAACGGTTGGTTGCACTTGGAAAGTGCGGTTATTGGAAATTTCGTATTTTGAAATCCGCGGTTATATTATGTCATCGAACCGGGACTGCAGGCGAATGAGGCGACATATTGATGCAATTTAAACGCTGATCTACTCAAAACTACATCGTTAACGGAATCTAACCGAAACGAACACAATCTGTGACAACAAATTTTATCCGTTCAAAAAAAGTAAGGCTAACCATCAGGGATTTCTGCAAAAAATTGAAAATATTTTACTGTTGGAATTCCGGCTCAAAATGATTACAGGTATTGCAAATAATATATTGAGTAAGAAATTAACGGTTGGTTGCACTTGGAAAGTGCGGTTATTGGAAATTTCGTATTTTGAAATCCGCGGTTATATTATGTCATCGAACCGGGATTGTAGGCGAATCAGGCGACATATTGATGCAATTTAAACGCTGATCTACTCAAAACTATATCGTTAACGGAATCTAACCGAAACGAACACAATCTGTGACAACAAACTTTATCCGTTCAAAAAAAGTAAGGCTAGCCATCAGGGATTTCTGCAAAAAATTGAAAATATTTTACTGTTGGAATTCCGGCTCAAAATGATTACAGGTATTGCAAATAATATATTGAGTAAGAAATTAACGGTTGGTTGCACTTGGAAAGTGCGGTTATTCGAAATTTCGTATTTTGAAATCCGCGGTTATATTATGTCATCGAACCGGGATTGCAGGCGAATGAGGCGACATATTGATGCAATTTAAACGCTGATCTACTCAAAACTACATCGTTAACGGAATCTAACCGAAACGAACACAATCTGTGACAACAAACTTTATCCGTTCAAAAAAAGTAAGGCTAACCATCAGGGATTTCTGCAAAAAATTGAAAATATTTTACTGTTGGAATTCCGGCTCAAAATGATTACAGGTATTGCAAATAATATATTGAGTAAGAAATTAACGGTTGGTTGCACTTGGAAAGTGCGGTTATTCGAAATTTCGTATTTTGAAATCCGCGGTTATATTATGTCATCGAGCCGGGATTGCAGGCGAATGAGGCGACATATTGATGCAATTTAAACGCTGATCTACTCAAAACTACATCGTTAACGGAATCTAACCGAAACGAACACAACCTGTGACAACAAATTTTATCCGTTCAAAAAAAGTAAGGCTAACCATCAGGGATTTCTGCAAAAAATTGAAAATATTTTACTGTTGGAATTCCGGCTCAAAATGATTACAGGTATTGCAAATAATATATTGAGTAAGAAATTAACGGTTGGTTGCACTTGGAAAGTGCGGTTATTGGAAATTTCGTATTTTGAAATCCGCGGTTATATTATGTCATCGAACCGGGATTGCAGGCGAATGAGGCGACATATTGATGCAATTTAAACGCTGATCTACTCAAAACTACATCGTTAACGGAATCTAACCGAAACGAACACAATCTGTGACAACAAACTTTATCCGTTCAAAAAAAGTAAGGCTAACCATCAGGGATTTCTGCAAAAAATTGAAAATATTTTACTGTTGGAATTCCGGCTTAAAATGATTATAAGTATTGCAAATAATATATTGAGTAAGAAATTAACGGTTGGTTGCACTTGGAAAGTGCGGTTATTCGAAATTTCGTATTTTGAAATCCGCGGTTATATTATGTCATCGAACCGGGATTGCAGGCGAATGAGGCGACATATTGATGCAATTTAAACGCTGATCTACTCAAAACTACATCGTTAACGGAATCTAACCGAAACGAACACAATCTGTGACAACAAACTTTATCCGTTCAAAAAAAGTAAGGCTAACCATCAGGGATTTCTGCAAAAAATTGAAAATATTTTACTGTTGGAATTCCGGCTCAAAATGATTACAGGTATTGCAAATAATATATTGAGTAAGAAATTAACGGTTGGTTGCACTTGGAAAGTGCGGTTATTCGAAATTTCGTATTTTGAAATCCGCGGTTATATTATGTCATCGAGCCGGGATTGCAGGCGAATGAGGCGACA